>MU223335.1:543550-581221 GCA_018584345.1 Thuja plicata | reverse complement strand
TATATTATTATTCAAAAAATATATTAAAAATATTAATCATCAACTTCATCCATTTTTATATATTTAATTAGTTTACATCATCTTCAAATTCCAAACATAAATGCCACTTTTATACTATTGAAGTTGAACAACTTTGATTTTGTTAGCCTTTTCCTTTATAAAAGGGTGACAGATTATTGTGCTTTTACGCTATCACATTTCATGTTTTGTAAATGCACTAAAATAAAGTGTCATTTGATGCATGCTTGAAATCCTACACATTTTGTGCTTGATTGTACTCACACTATATTATAAAGTGCCATGGGAGGGTTTGATATTTACTTTGTTTGTCATCTACCTTTTTCACATGAGTTTCCATGAAATTAGCCTCATGATGTGTGTCAAGAGAGTGATCCTTCCATGACACCATCCTTTATATGTGTTTGTATGTTCTTCATCATGTAGTTATTGATGGCAGTCTAATTCAGTGTACCTTTCATGCCTCTCCCTGCTCAGCATTATGGGGGGTATCTTCTTATTGGTTCTAATGCTTCCTTGGTTTGATGGAGTGATATATGTATTCAGTATTTGTTCCTACATACTAGGTGGATGCAGTGGATGGGTACTTATGAATTTCGGTGAGATGAATCATTTACCATATGGACACTCTTTCATTCATGTTTTGGAGACATCCTTCTATCTTTGATTGATCAACTCTTCAAACTTTGTTTACAGTATTCTCTACTTGATCATGTTATATTAAAGTGGAAGTTCCATCACTTATATTTTAACAGTGCTTGGAACTTCATTTTTTAGAGGTGTTCTACATGTTCTTCCTTTGTTCCTATTCTTCTGGGAAATTCTCTAGTTGGAGGCTTCTTCAATCCTCACTAGTCTTCATCTCTTTTCGGAGAGGGGTTTTTTCCACTGGGTTTTCTCCTTTTCTCCTCTTTACAGAGATTTTTGTACTTGAGTACCTGATCAAGCCTTATTGTCATGACCCATTTCCTACTTTCAGTAGTTGTTTCTAGGTTTTTAGCTTCTCCCTAAGTTTTTCTTAAGGGAGGATGTTAGAGTAAAAAGGCATTTTCACTTAATAATTAAATCGTTATTGATTTAGTTATTAAGTCACATTTTCACTTATGAATTAAATCATTATTGATTTAATTATTAAGTCACCTTTTTATCTCTAGTTCACTTAAGGTAAACTTTAGGCATGCAATAATCAATTTTTTATTAATTATTCATGCAACCTAGATTTCTCCACCCTTCTTAGGGTTTTGATCTCCTTTATTAGGATTTATTACTTTGTAACTTTTAATTCTTTTTTAACCCCCATTCTTTTATAATTCCATTCCATGATTATTGAATCAATTGAGGATGTTTCCTATTTCATAGATCTATTATTTCTAGCCTCCATAGCTTTTTCTTCTCTCTTTCTAGTGACAGGTATTTGCATATAGGTAATCTTTGGGAGGTGTAGGGTTGATATTTTTTCATCAACTCCAATATAACATGCTAGGGGAATTATATAACCTAAACGATATTACTCTCCATTTATATAGGCCTTCATTTGTTTTAAAAGAAGTTTTGCACTCATCACCTATCCTAATTCTTATTTGGTGATACCCATTTTCAGATCAACCTTATAATAGTATCTTGCACCACCTAAATAATCAAACAAATCTTGTATTCTAGGCATAGTAAATTTGTACCTGGTATTATCTTGTTGACAACCTGAGAATTATTGCATAGACTCCATGTTCCCTTCTTCTTTGGCACTGGGAATATTTTAACTGCACAATGGCTCAAACTCTTCCCTATCAAACCTTTATAAATAAATTATTGGACCTGCCTTGCAATTTATTCTTTCTATTGTGGAGTCATTTTGTATGCAGGTTTGTTGAGTAAGGTGGCACAAGGAATGAATTCAATTCAATGACTTATCTCCATCATTGGTGGTAGGGTCTTTGACATTTCATTTGCAACTATATCCTTGTATTTCTTCAATATTTACTTCTCCTCTTCAGGGAATGTCACCTTCTTTTTCTCTATTCCTTCATCTAAAGTATGCTCTTCTTCTTTTCTTGGTACTACTATTAATGAAAAACATGTTGTACCTTCTTCCTTGATCACCCTTAGGAAGTCTTTTCCCTCTACAATCATAATATTGGCCCCCTTCTCTCTTTGTTCTTCATTTTTATTAGGTAGGGTTATTAATTCATTCACCTTTCCATCTTTGGTGATGAATTAAAGTTATTCTATTGTCCATCATGATAAGCCTTGAGGTCATATTTCCATGGTTTTCCAAAAAGAAGATGGTAGGCATCTATTTAAACAATATCAAAAATAATTTTTTCTTTGTATGCAGGTCTATCTGAAATTCAACACAAGATTGTTCCTCTACCAAATTTTTCTTTCCTTTAGTAAGAAAATAATCTTTGTATGGGAATGGATAAGGAATTATTCTCAACTTAAAATTTTATACCTACTGACGAGACTTAATAACTATCTCAGCAACAGGGGGGAGTTTTCAGCGAATATAGAAGTATTGACCAACTTTGCCTACATAGGTTATGGAAAGTAGGTTCTCTTGACCTCCAAGCACCTAGTAGTCAGGTGAGGATTGTTCAAGGCTAGCTTAGTTGGATGGGTGACTGTTTATTTTGGAGGGATAGCTAGTTTTGACTCATCAACCTCTTAAACTTCAATGATAATGGGTTTTCTGCAAGCATTCCTTATATCCGACAAAGAAAATACCAAAAGATAGGACAGGGTTAGTATAAATCTCTAACTATATTCATGACATACATCTCCTTAACATCAACAAAGCTCTGGATGAAAATAAATAATAGATACAGAGCATACATATAATCTTCAATCACACATATAGTAGTAGTAAGGTAAAATATTTTGTCAAATCATTACAGAGCTGGAACAAATGACACAAGAAAGAATACAAAATGAAGACCATTCGCTAACTTCAAGATCAAAAACAACACAGAGTGTGGTGCTGAATGGTGTTCCTCATTATTTCACTAACTTCAAATCTAACAACACTGGTAGCTACACTAATGGCCCCATGGGAGAATTAATGTACTTTGAATTCTAAAAATAGGATAGCTAAAAAAAACTCTGAAACTTGTATTACTTATGGAACATTAAATTATCAATTTTTCTGACCCTTGGAATGGCGTCAGAATTGATATTTATAGAAAAATTTAACTACCTAAGGGATTAATCTTGCGCTATTTATTGACATTATATTACAATATTTACAGTCAGTACTACCTCTGCTATTAGAATTACCCTGATATAATATAATCATTTGAGAAGAAAAGAGAGGAAAGAAGGAAAGAAAGTGTGGTAAAGCCACCATCAGATAAAGTGTCCTTCTACTTGCAGATGTGATAGTGCTTCCCTGAGAGACTTGGTCCATATGCCCCCATGAATTCTTTTCTAATTCTTGGTGATCAAACGAGGCCACGTACACCAAATATTAAATGCTAGAATGTCTTCTTTGGGACCTAGGAGGCGTCTGTAGTGAACCTTTTAACTAATAATGACCTGTCATGCTAAGAAGTATGACCATGGACCTGACAACAAGAAGTATATAGTGATCAATCAGGTCATAAGCATTGTCGATGCTTATCACTATAAAGAATACAAAACTGGGAATCCAAAGTTTCAGCATCCAGGAGGTTACGCTCGTAGAATAAAGAATGAATCTATAATTTACCTCTTGTGAAGGAATCCCCAAAGTCTAAGAAATTATACTGGTCTTTGAACTTTTTTCATTCCTCCATTATCTGGAGTATGCCATCTTCTTCCATGTCCTTCAGGCAGTCTTGATGATCTACGAAAATTTTGAAGTTATTGTCAGAATCCTCGTCCCTTTCCTCTAACTTTGCAACCACCTTGGCTACGTCATGGGACTTGAGCACCATCTAGGAGAGTTCCTCCATTGTGGCACTATTGAAATCTCCCTCAGGACAGAATTGAAATTCGGCCACTTTGTTGAACTTGCTAAGTATAGAATCAACGGGAGTGTCAATCTTGGGGCTAAGACAATCAGTCGATGTAATCTCCTTGATGGGAGAAATATACCAGTCCAATGGGGTCTAGACCACCTACAGTTGTTCCCCTAGTACCCTTACTAGTTTCTTTCCAATTTTCATTTTGAATGCAAGTCTGGAGTATTAGTCTTGAGGAACCCATATGACTTATCCCCTAGGATGCCCATTATTTCCACATTATCCTCCCCAAGATTAAGAATCTCCTGTGAGTCATCCCTACACTCTTTATATTTCTCAATCTCTACATGCCACTAAATAATGGTGGCCTTCATTTTCTTCACTATATCATGTGCCTGGAACAAGTCTAGGAGAGACTCGAATAGAAAAATTCTTATGGCTCCAATCTGCTAGGCCATCCTTTCATCCACCACTAACACCTTCTTTTTTATAGTCCTCAACGCATCAATGTCACCTTGAGGGAGTGGTGTCCTAGAGATTGAAGGTTTGTGTGTTTAAGAAGTGAGGGGGCACATTAACTCTGATAGGATTCCTAAAAGATTGGCATTAGTAACCTTCAAGTCCTTCACCATTTGGGATTGTTTTTCATACTGGGCATGAATAGCTTGGATTGCTTGATTCAAGAGGTCCAATTCCCCTCGCTAAGTTCTCTTGCCCAGAGGAACCTCTGTGATTACATACTCTTTGGTGGCAACCTCTGAGTCTTCTTTTCCTACTAGAGGGGTGGCAATTATTGACACGAAATTGCCATCTGGGGCCCTTTGGGTGCTGTGATGGGTGTAGGCCTACTTAGGCTTCTTTGGGACTTGGCCTTTGGCGAAAAACATTTCTACTGATAGTGGGGCCATAATAGTCATCTAGGATTTTCTTTTTCAGGACTCCACTAACCACTGTGGGAGGCCAATTGGCCCGCTTATTAACATTCCCAAACTTGAAGTATCCTCAAGGTTTTATTTAGGTTCTCCCCTGGACATGTTGTCTTATGTATTGATGGGATCTTCAATTTCATTTCATTTCTCTCCCTCCATACCACCTCTCAGGATATCATCCATATGTGGGCTAGGTGGTGGAGGGAGCTGAGGAAAATCATTTAGATCTACTTGTTTGAATATGGACACAACCTTGTCAGCCATTGCATCAGGTGGTGTCAGCAAACTCTGATCGGTGACTAAGCTTAGGAGCACTGCATTAGAGGTTATAGTTGTTCCTAGAGGTCTGATTTCCTCATCAGCCGGCAATTTCTCCATGGCCAAATTACTTCCCTATTGTTTTAGTATCCCTCTTCCTTCTTTGACCTCTTCTGGTCGGGATACATCTCCTTCTTGGACCACCAACACTTTGAGCCCTGTTGATTCATGTGTGGTAAAAGTAGTCTCTGGTTCTGTTGTTTCTTCTATTATGATATCAATCATATCATGCAATTTTATGAGATCACCCATCAAGAAGAAATCCTTGACGTTGATCTGTTCTATTTCTATGGGCCTCTCCGGGTGATCATCTTTTTCAGAGGAGGAGGAAGAGTCATCTCAATATCAGGTAAATTCTCACGCTCAGGGTCTAGGTTTCTATTCCATTGTGGCCACTCCTATTTATTTCTTCTTTTTAGTGGCACCCCAGGATCTATGGTAGCTGCAGTTCCTACAATCTCTACTTTGCAATCAACACTTAGAAATGTAGCCAGAGAGAGAGAATCTCCTGGCGGTAGACAGGAGCCTACAAGGGTAGCTCTGAGACCAAGAGTCACTCCAGAGTTCTCTGGATCCAATAGTTTTTAAGAGTGTTCAAATTTCTCACCCAACTGCTCCATCAGGGCGGAAAAATGGGGTCCAGGAGCTAAGGTGCGGTGTCAAGTTTCTACTTTCCTTGGGCTTTATATTATTCTGTGGCCCGGGAGCCTGAGGCTTACAAAAATTGGTTTTCCAGTGGGACACTCATCAGGAAAACCCTCACAAAATGCATTTGGCCGCATTGAATTATTGTTCTTGAGATGACCCCAATACTCAAAATTTATGGTGTATCCCCATCTACCAGAGGGAGGTCCATCTTTTCTATACATGTATTTTTATATTCAGGGTCATCTTATGGCCCAGAGTCTAAAACATTTGGTGGGAAAGTCCAAAATTTAATATGTTCCATCATTACTTTTGACATCCTGGTGTATTTCAACTTGCGGATGTCATAGTCATCATGGAAGTTATCCCAAAAAATTCTAAATGTCAAACATAGGGGTTGACTCCCCGAGTCATCAGCCTTCCTATTCACCCATCCTTGCAACTAAATGATATTTGGCTAAGTTTAGGCTACTTAATTCATTTTCTTCTTCACAGGCCATGGAAAGGGAGCAGGTGTAGTCCCCACAAATGAATGGGAAAGTCACAGTAGAGACTTTCTTGGCGGAGGTCGAGTCATACGCCTCCAAAATCTGCCTGCAAAATTCAAACCAAATGATCCTATCTCCATAATGTTTGGGTAACAAGAACGCTTTCCCAAAAAATATGGACAGTCAAATATAGGTGTGCTAGGAAATTTTGATGAAGTAACATCCCCACGCACCTACCATGGACATGGCCTATGGGGATAGTCTGAATCCTTGATAACCAGTGATCGCCTTTATCCTGCCAAAGATTAAGGCATCATTGACTCTGTGAAAATGGGGGAAACTCTAGTCCCAGTTAATCTAGGGGAAGTAGTCCCATGGAGTAGCCTAACCAGCTCCCTCCCCGAGAACACCAACCATTGTTAAACCCCGGATCCCCAGTTCTTCTAGGAAAGGGGCTAGAGGATGTAGGAGGTCATATAGAATTTCTATTCTACCTTGACCTTCCTCATCTGGCTGTCTACATGCTTGGTGATGATGCCGAACTAGTCGAATCACACCTTGTTGGTAGTCATACCATATAAAAATTAGAACATCCAAGGGGAGAATTCCCGAGCATGAGGCTCCCAAAAAATCTCACATAAAAATATGATCCTAGCATGGATGGGCTCCTTGAAGTTGGAGGTAGGGATATCTATCCATATTTTCTTGTACTCTCAACATAGACATTTTAGCTATTTCTAGTTGAGATGGTGCCAGGCTAGATCAGGTGCTCCCTCAAACTGCCCGAGGGAAGCAGCCTTCATGAGAGTAGTAGCATCAGTGAAGCATGGGATGCACTACCCTATGGTGGTGGCATCATGGTCCAAAGTGATGATGGGTGCTCCATATCCAAGGGGGCTAGGAGAATCCAAAACAATAGTCAAACTGCCTGGATTGTAACATATGGTTAAGAGAAAAATTATCTCTCGTGCTTGCTCTGAGCATAGAAAACCAGCCACTTGAATGATACTGGATACCGGTAAGTTAAAAGAGATGAAGTCATTATCCCATCATATTTGATGAATTTCTTGAATGAGGCCTTGCAATTTGGCTCAAGTATTGACATCTGTCGGTGATCTCTTTAAGCATAGACTCAATTTGGGAATCGAGAATTATCCTGACTTTATTATATTTCTGGGTTAGTGGGAGCTTCACCAATACCCAATGTATCTTGTTTTGCTTGCTGGTACTTGCAGTGGTATTTGAGAGTTTAGGGCTCCTCAGAAGAGAAGATTCCAAAGTTGTTTCTTTCTTTGTTTATCTGTCCCTACAAACCAGAAAATTGTCAATGTATAGACATTAAAATATTCTAGACTCTGAAGGTTTCAAGAGTGATCTTAATTTTCACCTGAAATAGAAAATTTATAAGGAATATTAAAGGGGATCATATGTCTGAGAATTGTTTGCAATTTTAAAACATGAAACATATCTTGTGCACCAAAGACCCAGAAAAATGACCAAAAGGGTTGAATGAGGTGAATAAGTTTGGGCTTACTGACACACTTGACATTAACTTGAAAAGACAGTAATCACCTATGACAAGATAGGTGGCCTTGTTGCCATACTCAAACATGCATATGCTCACTCATCTAAGTAATGAAATTTAATAGAGAGTTGTTCTAGCACGAGTGGCATGATTGTCACTTGGGAGAAATTTTAAATGCTCATTTATGGGAAGTAATTCCACCATTACGATAGATGGGACAGAGGGGAGAGAAAAAATTATGGCCCGCTAGTGATTTGGTCTCTGCAACTGACATACCCATCACCTTGACATCCAAAGTTACACCAACCTGGATGGTGAAACTGCTTATTGGGTGGGCCTAGTTCTTAGATAGCGTAAATAATTTGGAGTGAAAAAGGGTCCCTAGGAACTACCTCCATAGTTACCAAACTAGACAAGGGCTCTCAGAGTCACAACTTCTTGTTAGTGCAGAAAATAGACCTTTACACACTCAAAAAATGTACAAAACAACTCGAAGAGAATACCAATGACTCGCAGAGAACAAAAAAATTTAGAGGGATAACCTCTTACTTAAAAGACATGAATAATTATATATAGGGAGCTACCATGCTCCGAAGACCCAAATTTATAGAATTTACAAACTACAGAGAAGGACATAAACCATTATCTACAAAAAAATTACAACCAAGAGGATGGGCATCTCGCCTTCAAGTTGGATGACCACGAAAGGAAAATAGATGCACCAAGTTCAAGGACAACATTGTGACAAATAACAGACGTGACCTGATCAATGAAGGTAGACAAATGCCCAAAAAAATGAAAAACACACCAAGAAAAAGACAAACAAAGAAAAATACAAATAGACAAAAGGGAAAAAAAGAAACGGGCATACAAATGAAATAGAAATGGACAAAAAAAAACTAAACAAACAAACCAAAGTGCAAAGAGAGAAAAAGGAAACAAATGCAACAAAATTCAAAGGAACCTAAGAGCCTACATGGAACTCAAAATGTTGAAATGGGGTACTGAAGATGACCTCACTCTATCACCTAAACACTCCACTAGAATCATCAAACACACTTATGCATCTCCTATCTCAAATGTCTCACCTCAGAAAAAAAATTGCTTCACTCTCAAGATAATTCGCTAGAAGGTAATTAGTTTGCAGTAACTATAAAAGTGACAAGGTAAAAGGCCTTAAATAATTCCTACAAGAGCATATTAGTTACTAGAAGACATTTTGAAAAACAAGCTGGCAATCAGAGTTCGAACCCCAGAGCACCTAATGATCATTCACCTTTGAGAAAAGAGGAACGGTCATCGAGTCTTAGATATTTGAAACCACCAGCTTGGGAATGACACACTAGGAATTGGGTCTCAATGGAAAATGAAGGACACAAAGGAAAGACTAAGAGAAAACAAGGGCAAAGGCCCAAAGAAAAAGGAAGAAACAAAAACCAAGACAAAAGATAAAAGAAAGGAAAAATGAAGGGGGACATAACATTTTGCACACAAAATGTAGGGACGGGTATGCAGGGCATAACAAATGGTGACTTACTGGGAAAAATGTCTTGTGCATTTCAGAACTCCTAGAACTCTGGTAAAAAAATGAGGATCTTGCCATCATCAAAGACACGACGTCACGACATGATTCTGGGGACCTGAGAAACTTAATATAATCTAGATTTTGACATTTTCCCAAGTTACATATCATAGGCCTAAAATAAATGGGGTGAAGTAGAACACAGATGGATAAAGATAGAAAAATTGTACTATCATAGCAGAGACAGTGCTCGATGGGTTTCGTTCCATTTTCCAGGTTCTGAATCTTCCATCTCCCTAACTGACCTTTTTTTTGTAGATGGGGGAGACGGTACTACTTTCACTGAGGTCCTAAAGCTTAGCTCATTACTACGGAGATACTTCTTTCACCTCCACATCCTTTTGATTACTAAGTGGGGAGGAAAGATCCGGCCCAGAAGATGTTTTCAAATTATTTCTTTTTTCTTAGGCACCTCTCGTAGAGAGTGCGACTGATCTGTCCCTTTCTAAACCTTTTTCCTCTAGATTTAAGTTATTGTACTTTTCAAAATATCAACCAAACTTTGTTCTTTTTAGGAGGAAATATCAATACCTGGGTCCAGTGAAGAGTATCTGGTGCCCTAAGCCCTACATTAAGATTTTCCCAAATGAGGATATGACCAACTTTCATTCAACGTCTAGTTCCAGACTACCAAAATGTGGGAGGATAATCTCCTAGCTTGTGAGTTCATTATGTGAATCATTCCATCCTAAAAAAATATTGCAAAACATCAGGACCTTAAAAATAAAGGATACCAAAAATAAAAGGACAAATGAAGTGAAAGAAAAAAAAAAGACAAAACAAGAGCAAGGCCCCAAAACTATTTACAAGGGAGGGTGTGCCAGATCGACACACCCAAAGGATACTTAAAAATGAAATGTACATATGATACACCTCCCCTTGGGGAGTACATCCTTCCACCTTACTCAAAGTAATGCTTGAGGAACTGTCCATTGACAGGCAGCAGAACAACTTCTCTGGTTAATGAACTAAGATGGTATGAGTTGGCTCCACAAATTTCAGATATTTGATATGGCCCAACCTAGAGACTCTAGAAATTACTATGCTTTCCTTTCTTCTCCTAGGCCTTATCCCACAAGAAAACTAGGTTCAAAGTCTGAAAATCCTTGTATTGGGATATTTTATCAAACCAACATTTGACCATAGCTTGGTGCTTTGCAAAATATTCCAACGGACAGTCCCTCTGTTGTTCTAGTAACACTAGGTTGAGGAAGCATAATTTGATAATGTTACCCCAGGCATTAAACTCCTGCATGAATTGTAGGACCATAATCTATAGGTTTACTAGGAATCCTAGGTTTAGGCCATAGACTATATGAAATGGGGAAGTTCCCAGAGTGGCCTTAATTCAGATACAGTCTTCCCAAAGGGAAAACCTTAGTTTCTAGTGCCAACCTCAGGGGTTCTTCTTGAGTAGGTGTTTGATCACCTCTAAAAGGTTCTTGTAGTGGATACTACTACCCCATTACCCTCAGGATAGTAATTACTACACAACTTGAGGGTAACATTCCTATCATAGGCCCATTCAAACAATTGAGCAGAGGAAAATGCTAGGCCATTATCGCACACTAGGGAAAAAGGCATTCTGAAGCTTGTAATAATGTTTTCTTCAATGAAGTGGATCACCACATCTGCTATGTTGTTCTTGCATGGTATAGATTCAGTCAACCGAGTGCAATAATCTATGGTAGTTAAGCAGAACCAGTGATTTGTTGACAAGTTAGGGTTTGTTTCCCCGATAATATCAAATGCCCATTAGGTGAAAGGTCTTGCCTTAAAAATAGGCTAGAGAGGCATTGCCGGATTATACTCTCACAAAGTGGTAGTTTGATAAGTGTGGAACTTCCTCACATGCACATAGACATCCTTGAAACTGTGGGGCCAATAGTACCTAACTCAGAGGATTTGATGGGCAGTAGCATCCACCGACTCGTGTCTAGTCCTGAAATGACCATGGAATTATTCTATCATCTTCATGGCCTATTCTTAGTTGAGACACTGAAGGTGGGCACCTTCATGATTTCTTCAAAAAAGAGTCCCATTCTTAATCATGATATGTGCACTCTTTAGCTGGAGAGCCTGACATTTTCTAAGAGTAAGCCCTTCACAGAACTGGTTATTCAATAGAAGGTACACCGATTCCACATACTAGGGGTCTTGAGTAATGGATTTCATAGTTTAAGTGTGACATTAAATATGGGGGTTGGCCTCAACCATAGCCTTGCATAGTCCTTTTCCTCAGACAAGTTTTGATAGGTTTAAATTTGAGATCATATTCTTGGAGGATGGCCATCCATTTTCCATAGGGTTCACGTAATTCACTCTAAAGTAATAAAGACTTAATAGCCTAGTCATGGAGGATGACATGCACTTTACTATGGGGAACGTAGTGTCAAAATTTCTTGACCACCCGAACTAGGGCAAACACTTGTTTTTCTAGAGATAAATATCGCCCCTAAACATTTTTAAAGGGGGATCTCATAAAAGAGATGGGTCACTCTTCCCCTTTGACCTTTTGGGTCAGCACGACTACATCAAAGTGGGTGGAGGAAAAAGAATATATGAAAAATGGGAGGGAATAATTAGTAATGACAAGGACTAGGCCTTCGTGATAGCTTTCTTGATATGGACAAAAACTTGTTTTTGCTCTGGGCTTGACTCAATTTTGGTATCCTTTTTCATCATATCATTTAGAGGTTTTACAACCTTGAAAAAACTAGTGATGAAACATCAGACTAAGTTGATCTTCCCAAAGAAAGAATGCATTTCCTTCTTACTACTGAGCATTTGTACCTTTAGCAGTGCCTTAAATCTTTCAAGGTCGATGGATATACCTTTCTGTGAGACGATGTGTCCTTGCAATTTTCCTTCAGTTACCCCAAATATGGATTTCTTTGGGTTGAGGGATATACTGAACCAGTGACACCACTCACAAATCTTGGCGAGATGAGCCAGATGATCATGCCTCTCTTGGGAGAAAATAGTTAAATCATCCATGTCTATGATTATACATTTATTGACCAAGCCTTAAAAGCTGATGTCCATGGCCTTCTAGAATGTAGCTTCGACATTAATTAAACTAAAGGGAATTCTTCTGTAGGCAAACATTCCCCACTTGGTGGTGAATGTTATTTTATCTCTATCTTCAAATTTGACCTTGACTTTCTTAAACCAAGAATATCCATCTAGGAAGGACATCATCTGGGAACCATTGACAATTTTTAATACCTCATCCAATGAGGGGTGAGGAGGGTTATGTTTCTTTGAGGCTCTATTCAAATTCTGAAAGTCTGCACATAGTCTAATTTCTCCATTCTTTTTTTGGAATGGGACTAAATTGGCCACTCAAGTGATTTGTTGAATCTGAAAAATTATCCAAGCATCCCATAACTTGGGAACCTGCTAGTAAATGAGGGGTTTGATTAGAGGATTGACTAGTCTTTGTTTCTACCAGAAAGGTTTAGCATCTGCCTTCAGGGGTATGGTGTGTGTCATGATAGAAGAATCGTAAGTCTTGAGATCTTCATACCCCCATGCAATTACATAAATATATTCTTGGAGGACCTTGAGAATATTCTCTTTTTTGTCTTAGGGGCAAGAGGTACCAATAGGGAAGAACTTTTCTTCAAAGCATATCCCAATGTTCACCTTTTCATATTTTCCCCCTTCGGGGGTTTGGGAAGTTCTATCTTTGGCCTGTGGGTCAAAGTCAAAGATATGTTCAAGGGAAACCATCCCCTTTGGGATAGTATTTGTGGTAAGGTCAAGGATTTTGTCCTCACTTTCTCCTTGCATGGTATCATCATGTTCTTCTTCCTTCATGATCTGGTCTTCAAAGATAACCATATTTTCCATAAAGGTGAGAATATGTCTGTCATCCACGAAGACCTGAAGGTGGGTTACATTATCTTGTATGGAGGGTGTGGGCACCATTTCAACTAAAAATTTTTGAACTTGGGAACTCTCCATGGGTTTGAGGGTACTGGATGATATGGAAAGGGTGTCTAGGATGAAGTTGTGCTTTTGGGGAATTACCTCAATACCAAAGGTATCAAAATCCTCTATTAAGAACCATGCCCAATTGTGAAAGGTAGCCATTCATTTATCATGGCATGTATATTGGCTATGGACTTGCCTTACTATGAGTTCTGAGTCACCCATTGCCTAGAGGCATGTGACTCCCTTCCAAAGTGTGAATAGGAGTACAAGGACTAAGACCTCATACTCAGTGACATTATTGGTGCATTCAAACTATAGACAATATGATGCGATGAAAGACTTTCCTCAAGGGTTGATTAGTTCTATCCTAGCTTCACAACCCTGCTTGGATTGGGATCCATCAAAATTAAGGATCCAAATGTTGATGTTGGTATAGTGGGTTTGCAAAATCAGGGTGGCAATCACAACTAGTTTGCGATGGGGAGTAGGTTCAGGTGCGTTACTAAACTTGGGAAACATGAGGACTGAAAAAACTCACGAAGGACACCTTGCTGAGGGTTCCTCAGAAGACTACCTTTCAGATGCATTCTGGTTTGGACCAGGGAAAGATGGGGCCTGGCCCCTACATTTTTCTACTTGGAAATATTCAAGGGGAACCTTAGCACTATTTACACATTGTGCACATTCTAGCTCTAAATAGCCTTGACAGTGAACTAGACACCAAGTGTTAGACAATAGGGAAGTTAAATTTGCACTGTCACCCTTGGTCCCCACATCCTATTTTAGCTTTATGATGAGATCATGGATCCTCTAGGTGATGAGGAGATCCTTGTTGGGTATCAGTCTACTCAGGATGAAACCCAGGGTTAGGATCTCTTTGGCTCTGTACAACCTGGGTTGCAATTCAGCGAATGCAACTTTGCTCACCTGACCATAATCGCTAAGGGCTTATTTCATCTAGGGTTCTCTTTCCACATTGATTTGGTTAGCCTCCCCCCTCAAAGGGAGCCATAAGTGTGATAAGTTGGTTGAGATGTATCCATTCAAGGATTTGGACCAATTCCAACTCTAGAACATCTCGTAGGATTTAGGGATGTCGACTACTTGGATGTCGATGACACTAGATATCCAGTGATCTTGTACCAATTAAACTTGGACATTTTTTAGTTCATTCCCCATTTTGACAATGGTTTTATCTAGCTGGATGACTACTCCCTTGGAAGGCGTGGGGTTTAATCTGAGCTCCATGAAAATGGATAGGGGCATGAAATTACCCAAAGCTCCAGAATCTACTAGGAAATTATGTAAGTTTTTACTGTGAATTTTAATACCGAGTAAAAAGGGGGGGTCCTCTATACTCCCCCTAAATACAATCACATTGGCATCATCAAACATGACAAATTTGACTGGGTCATTGCATGACTTTGGGTTCTCTAGATACTACAAGGGGGACTTTCTCTAGTTGGGATGACTGAGAAATTTTGATTAACGTCATGGTGGTGGTGGTATTCTCCATCACCTTCCTGATATCTAATTTCCCTTTAGGAGCCCATGGGCCATTTCTGATAAAATATCATGTGTAATTAGGTGTGGATCCTTTTGGAGGGGGCGGGTTGACATTCACGAGAGGGTTAACTAAGAGATTTATAATTTTGTGGGAATTGATGTTGTCAGAGAACCCTTTCTTGATTGAATCCAGGTGTTTTAGGGATTGCTGGGGTTGGTAAAAGCATTAGCCTCAAAAAATGGGATGGGGTCATCGAAGAAATCTAGCAAGTTGGGCTATTCTCATTCTTCTTCACCTTCTCCAAAGAAGATGGTCTCCCAGGAAAAAGAAAAATGGTGGGATTTGGCTGACAATTTCAGAGGGGGAAAAATAATTATTTTCTACCTATCAGACTGGGAGATCTAGATGATCTTTTCCAGTGTGGTGCAGTTTACCTCAGAATGCAAACTAGTGTCATGCAGCCAACACCATGATGTTATGAGGTTTAATTCAGCAAGTTGTGTGGAATGGCTAGGTCCCACATCCCTTGTGTGTTAGGTTGACCAAGGGACACCCCTGTTATTCAGCTTGTTGTTCCATTGTTGGTTGGGCAGAGTATTGTTGTTTGAAACATTATTATAGTGGTTTCGGGGCCCGGGGCTATTTGAACTTCACTTTCCAAAAAATATGTTCCCTCTCTAGGAGGGATTGGTTTCATAGGACACGTGAGGTCCCATCTTCATCTATCTCAGGTCAGTGGTTATTGAGGATAGAAATCACCGGATGGATTCAACCTTAGTGGACAACTATATAGTGGTGTCACAATGTGATGACTAGGGAGGCAAGGTAGGCATAAGGGCACCTACTACCGTTGGGGACAGCCCTCCAGCTACATATTCTTAGAAGAAAGGTATTCTAGAAGGTGGAGGCATTGGGGGTTATTTCTACACCCACAACACGTACTCTAAGGCTGGAGGATTTTGGTGGGGAGTGGGATAAACATACCAGCGCACCAAATTCATTGTCGGGGTGTCTAGTGCCATATTAGTATCATATCCTCACTCATAAGATGTTTCCCTGAGTAGTGTGTAATAAGGTAAGTCATTCCCAATACCACTAGGAGTTTTTCTCAAGTTCTGAGACAATTTGACGGCAAGGTTATAAACTTTGGCCAAGGTTTCCCTTTCATTGGTAGCAGTGGTTCTCCTCAAAAGAGTAGCAACAAATGGGTCTAAGGAATTACAATATGTCTAAATAGTTACCTCAATAGATGGGATAAAGGGTCCCATACATCATTTTAGGGCTCTCTAGAACTAATGGTTAAAGGTTGTCAGGAGCTTGTTGGTTTCCTTCTTGATGGAAATGAACTGGTTGTGGGAGTAGGATGGGTCCAAGTGAACGTGAAATTTCATCAGAAAGATGGCCTCCATGTCTTGCCAATGATTGATGGTTTCAGGTAAATTTAGATACCAATTCAACTTTCTCTCCCTAAGAGATAGTGGGAACATCTTGCTTACCACATCCTCATACTAGATGTGGTGTGAGTTCATAGTGTCTTTATAGGGTTTCAGGTGTTCTTCCACAGTCTAGGGACCTAGATGTTCATACTTGGGACAAATATTCTCTAGATGTGGAGGGAGGTCATTAAAAACATTGGGAAACTGTCTGATTGGAGACCCAATATTATTGAAATAGGCAGCCATTGGGATGTTGAGGTTAACAGTTAGATTGTTCACTAGGGTAGGCTTAATAACCTAGGTATCTGAGAAGCTACAAGCCCTAACGTGTGATTGAAAAGCTTATTTTTCTTGTAATTTTTCTTCCCTTGGATGGGAGGTTTGAGTTCTACAAACTCTCTAGGGTTAGGGGTCAACTGTAGTATGCTTTTGATGCGTCAAGGTGAAAATGACCCTCACTTATGGAAAGATTGGTCCCTAGAATTACTTCTTGGAGAACCCTCAAGACTTTGTGATGGTCTCACCAATGGGGGGAGTTGTCAATGAATACCTAAGTATCATCCAACTTTGTTTGAAGAGGTTTACCGGAGAACGAGCTCTCTTGACCTTCAGGCACCTGGTAGTCGGATCGTGAAAGTGTGAGGCTAACTTAGTTGGATGGGTGACTATTTGTTTTGGGGGGACAGCTTGTTTTAACTTATCGACCTTTGAAACTTCAATGATAATGGGTATTCTGCAAGCATTACTTATATCTGGAAAAGAAAAAATCAAAAGATAGGATAGTGTTAGTATAAATCTCTAACTATATTCATGATATACATCTCCTTAACATCAACAAATCTCCATATGAAAATAAATAATAGATACCAAGCATACATATAATATTTAGTCACACATATATCAGTAGCAAGGTAAAATATTTCATCAAATCATTGTAAAAATGGAACAAAGGACATAAGGAAACATACAACATGAAAACCATTCATTAACTCTCATATCATAAACAACACAGAGGTGTAGTGTTGAATAGTGTTCCTCATTCTTTCATTAACTTCAAATCCAGCATCACTGGTACTTACACTAGTGGCCCTGGGGGAGCATTAATCTATAATGAACTCTAAAAATAGTATAGCTAAAAAAACTGTGAAAGTTGTATTACATGTGGATAAATAAATCATTAATTTTCTGACCCTTAGATGATGAACTATAACTGATTGAAATTTTGAAGATGTTAAGTTGATGATCATAGGTACATAAGAAAGTTAATGCAAGACATTGAATCAGTTAATGTATTGTATTGTCATTGATGTCAACTTGATATAATCTTTATGGACATGGACATACTGCCAAAGACTTCAAAGAATCGATGAATAAAAGGTTATGGTATCATTAATGCATATAAGTCAAGTATTCACAAAGTGATTGTATACATCGATGAAGTGTACATTGACGGATAGAGTGAGAGAGAAAAGTTACAGTGTTACCCGATGAGAAACTGTACAACATTATCGATGATAAAAGTCACAGTGTTGCCTAACGAGAAAAGCATAGTGTAACCTGACAAATAGAATTACAGTGTTGCCCAACGGATGAAGATCCCGAAGACAACTAAAGTCACACCAAAGGAATAGTCAGTTATCAACAATGACTAACTGAAGTGTTGACCTACAGAAAAGAGGGTTGAAAAATGAAAAAATGCTTAGCTGTCAAGAGATAAAATAGACTTAACTGATACTTATCATTTTTTTAGTTGACAAGATAAAGCCGGAGATAAGTAAAGGATTTAAAGCTTCTTTGTCTAGTTGGCAAGAAGATCTCTACAAGATGAAAGTAGAGTTTTTCTTTGAATCTAATTGGTGAGAATTGTGGATCATGCCAGGATCAAGAAAGCCAAGAAATGATGAAATCATGTCTATAAAGAGACAACCTAATTCACGACAAAGAAAAAAAGGGGAGTAAAAAGAGACTAGATGCTAAAGAGATTCTAAAGGAGAAGAAAGTATTCATTCAGACTTGATCAATCAAGCTGAGGAAAGAGCTAAATTTTGCAGACACCGATGAATAGTGATACAACATCACAGAGAAGAACACTATGGTGCAAAGTTATTGAAATGATAATATTGATAAAAAAAGGTAATGCACTTACAATAGATCTAAAAATCTACAATTCAATTTTTATATGTGAACAGATCAATTTATTGTTTCAGTTTAACCATTGAAGCATCAAGTCTCTTAACCGAGCTGGACTTAAAAGTCTTTTGTAATTGAGATACATCGCAAGGAGTATCAAAAATTTTGATCATAGAAAGTAGCGTTGGATATGCATGATACCTATTGACAGGCCAAGTGAGTGTTTGATCAAGGATGGTAGCAATAGATGCCAGATAGTAAGTGACAAACTATCTATTCAAATCCTCTAACAAGGTCACACCTAACAGTGTGTTTGTAACCTTTAACAGTGTTGGCTCTTAACTGAGCTCACTTTAGAAGAGTGAAAATTTGGGGTACCAGTCCCAGTGGTTTTTCCCTTAACAGGGTTTCCACGTTAAAAATCCATTTGTTATTTTGTCTATGAGTCATTACTTTATTATTTTGCATTTCACTTAAGTAAATCTGGATTGATAGTTATACACTAGTTATTTAAATGTGTTTCAGTAAATAGAAAGACTACTTATCGGTAAACATAGAGAAGAAGGTTTACAGAGCATTTCAACAAGTATTAAATTTTTTATAATAATTTCAAGGCATTCATCTTACAGGAGTAAAGATAACTAGAGGTATAATTTGTGGTACTAAGTTTGAAGGGTTGATTTAAGGATTAATTTTTGAGGCCCTTGAATCACCCGCCCCCCCTCTCAGTTATGACTAACAATTGGTATTAGAGCTTGTGTGCTTAGAAGGAAGGTTTCAAGACCTAAGCTAAAGATGACAAGATGAATAGACAAGATGTGCCCAAGTTGAACAAAGACAACTTTGCTTCATGGAAAAGAAGAATAAGACTCCACTTATCAGGTATTGGAAATTATGTTACTCAATACTTAGATACTAAATATGTGTTGCCCATAGGAGCATCCATAATTGAACAAATGAGAGAGAAGTATGAGCACAACTGCATGATGATAGAGCTTGCTTCCTCACTCTCTAATGCTGGATTTTAAGATGTCAAATCATGCACAACTGAAAAGCAGATGTGGGACAAATTGAAGCTTGTACATGGTCATGATAAAAATATTATGAGAGCCAAGGCAGAAATCCTTAGAGGAAATGTAGATGATCTCAGAATGAAAGAAGGTGAAAACATCACACATTACAACACAAGAATCAATGAGGTTGTCAATGCTATCTGAGGAGTTAGAGGTGTACTAGATGAAGATACGGTGGTAATTAAAATTCTAAGAACCTTGCTGCCTACTTATGCTATTAGAGTATCTTCCATACAAGAAATGAGAGTAGTAGCAAATAGCAATGTTACTCTAGACAGTTTGATTGGAAGACTTATTTCATTTGAGATGAATAATTTTGATAATAGTGTCTTACCAAACATAGAGTCTACATTCAAATCTTCTTTGAGAATAAGCAAATCAATTCTTAAACATACTATGAGAAAATATAGTGATAGTGAAAGTGAAGAAGAAGATCTTGATGAAATTGAAGCACTTATGGCGAGAAGAATACAGAGAGGCAAAGGTAAATTAAAAGGTAAATTACCACTTGTTTGTTTTAATTGTAAAGACATTGTATGCTTTTCTGTAAGATGTCCTCATAGAAGAAAAGATGACAGAAGTAATGATAGGTCATTTGATAAGAAGTTTGACAGAGGTGATTACAGAAGCAACTAACAATTAGACAGAAGAGATACCCGATACTACAAGGAAAAAGGAAAGAAGGCCAGTTACCTAGCTAAAAGAAAAGATGATGATACTGACACTGAATCTGATGAAGACATCGAGATAGTGTTTGTGGTAGTAAAAGATAATTCAGATGATGATGAAGAAAGGTATGTAGAAACTACACTCATATCTAAAGTTAGTAAAAATGATGTCTAGATCATAGATAGTGGATGCACTCACCATATGACCGATGACAAACAAAAGTTTGAGACCTTTGAATACTACAATGGTGGTTCTGTAGGAATGGGTAATGTTTAAGGTAAAGGAACTAAAATGTTGAATAACCTGATAAAATGTAAAAATGCTTATTGGGTGAAAGGATTGAATTGTAATCTATTAAGTGTTTCTTAGTTGAACAATTTAGGTCACAGAGTATCATTTTAAAATAAGAAGGCAAAGATCTTCAATAAATTAGGAAGTCTGATTCATACCATTAAGCAGACAAAAGGTAACTTGTTCTATCTGAATGATACTGACACCACTTGCTTAATGGCTAGAAATGAAGATATATGGCTGTGACACAAAATATTGGGTCATGTAAACTTTGACAACATGATAAAAATAAGAATAAATAGAAATGTAAGAGGCTTATCGACGATGATTAAGCTTGAAAATATCATGTGCAAAAATTGTCAAAAAGGTAAGATGACAAAGTTTAGTTTTAGAAGAAAAACCCATACATCTCATACCATTCTAGAATTAGTCCATACTACTCTATATGGACCCATGAGAACAAAGAGTTATTATGGTGATAGATATTTTATTCTCTTTGTTGATGATTACTCTAGAATGATGAGAGTAATGTTTCTAAAAGATAAATCTGAAGAATTCAAGATGTTTAAATGGTACAAAGCAATGGTAGAGAAATAAAGTGGTAAAGAATTGAAATGCTTAAGATTAGACAGAGGAGAGGAAATTATTTCAGATGAATTCACTAACTTTTGTAATGAGCATGGAATCAAAAGACAGGTCTCTACACCGAGAACACCACAAAAAAATGGAATTACTGAAAGAAGGAACATATCCATTGTTGATTGTTAAAGGACACTGATCAATGATAGAGAAAGGAATCACCCAAATCTTCTAGAGGGAAGCTGTCAGTAATGTTGTTTACACATTGAACATAGTACAATTGAAGAAAGACACCAAGAAGACACCTTATGAGCTATGGTATGGTTACACACCCAATGTAAGTTACTTCAAAATTTTTGGCAGTCAATGTTATATCTTAAAAGATGGAAAGCTTGACTCCAAGAGTGATGAAGGAATCTTTCTAAGGTATTTCACCAAGAGGAAGGCTTATAAATGTCTCAATAAAGCCTCTAACAAAATTGTTGAAAGTGCAAATATAAAGATAGATTAATTTGCAGAGAAGAATGTTAAGGAAAGCACAAAAGAACCAGAGGACTACAACATGCTTGTTTACAATGAAGAACCTAACACTCTACCTGAGCAACAATGTATATCTCCTGAGCAATAAATTATTGCACCCGAGCATTAGGCTATAAATACTGACAAGTAGGGTATTGCTCAAGATGATGTACCAAGTGATGGAGATCAAAATGAAGGACATAATGATGATCAAGATGATAGACAAAGATCTAAACCCATACTTGCTAGATATGTCAGAATGAACCATCCATAGAACCAGATCATAGGAGAAAAAAAGGCTACTATGAGAACCAAAAGTAAGTCCCTAAGCACAAGATGTCTTATTTGTGATTATGAGTTAAAATCTGTCAATGTTGCACTTGATAATGATGAATGGATTAGTGCTATGAATGAGGAGATTGAGAATATTGAGAAAAATAAGACATGGAAACTTGTAGTGAGAATAGATGACAAGAATGTCACTTGTACAAAATGGATATTCACGAATAAACTGAATGAAAATGGAGAAGTCACCATAAACAAAGCAAGACTAGTATGCAAGGGGTATGCACAAGAAGAAGGGATTGAATATGGAGAAACCTTTGCACCCATTTCTAGGCTAGAAGGAGTAAGAATATTACTTGCTTATGTTGCATGTAAAGGATTCAAGGTATACCAAATGGATGTCAAGTCTGCATTCCTAAATGGAATACTTGAGGAAGAGGTATACATTGAGCAACCAAAAGGGTTTGTTGATCCAAAAAAAATGAACATGGTATGTAGACTACACAAAGCCTTGTATGGATTGAACCAAGAACCCTGAGCCTAGTATGAAAGACGTCATTCCTATCTCATAAGTATTGGATTTGTAAGAACTAGTGAAAATAGTAATCTTTATTTGATGGAAGATACTGATGCTAACATTTTGATTGCTGAGATATTTGTTGATGACATCATATTTCAAGGCAATGATATGCTATGAAAATCATTTAAAAATTAAATGAGAAAAGAGCTTGAGATTTCTATTTTTGGAGAGATCAAGTTCTTTCTTGGACTACAGATCAGGCAACAAGATGAAGATGTTTGCATTACATAATCCAAATACATCAAGGAAGTGCTAAAAATATTCAAGATGGAAGATGCCAAACTAGTTGGAGCACCAATGGAAACTTAATGTAAGTTGACAAAGGAGGACAAGTCATCAGAGGTAAATCATACTTTGTATGAATCAATGATTGGAAAACTCATGTATGTTGTATATAGTAGACCAGATATTGCACATGCAGTAGGAATAGTTGCAAGATTTTATGCTAATCCGAGGGAATCACATAGGACTAAAAAAGAATCATAAGATATCTAAATAATACTGAGGAATATGGATTATGGTAGAGAAGAGAAGGAAAATTTGAACTTAAGGTCTTTACCGACCCTGATTGGGCTAGAAATATTGATGACCAAAAGAGCACAACTGAAGGAGCATTATTTATGGGTGACAAAGTTGTCACATGGATCAACAAGAAGCAAGGATGCATCTCTCAGTCTATTGCAGAAGCAGATTATGTTATTGCTACTGCAAATTTATCAAATATTGCATGGATCAAATAGTTACTAGAAGGTATTGTTGGAGATTTACTTATGGCAATTAGTTGATTGTATGTTTGTCATTGATGACAACATATAATATACAATAGTGATATGTATGTACTTATCAAAATGATTATATCAAGTCTTGAGAGATTATATTCATATTGTAGACATGGTGTTGATTTCTTGTTCATACACGCAGAATCATATATGAAGTTTTAGTTATGTTGAACATTTCTATTTTGTGGCAGTTATAGTTTCTGATACTTGTCTATATAGAGCCGACATATTGCATTGGTTCTTGAGTTGCGCCTATCTTTGGGATATGCGTGTGTATATTCAAGATTAGTTATGAGTTAAGGATATTTATCCAAAGGCACAAAATGTGTTTCAACAAGATTACAATGTTAGAGTTAATTTGGTGAGGCCGACTTAGTGAAGCATCGCGTCTATTTAGTTTATATTGCACGGTTCTAATTATGCTTGAATGATTAGTAAATCTGACAAGGATGTTATGAAGAGTTGTCTAACAAGTCCCATGATCTCATACTTTGAGGAAGATACTTATAGAAAGTCATTTGTGAAATGCTAAGTGTGAATGATAAGAAAAGAGATAAGAAAAGAGCAGAGTAGAATATCAGATGTATTTCATTCATCAAGGATCTATGTGAAGAAGTAGTGAAAGATTACAATACATTGGAACTGATCAAGACAAAAGGTCTACTCTATAGTTCATCATCAGATATAGTGTATATCTATTCTACAGAAGGTTGTATCCTTCACCATTAAAGCTTGAGCTTTTGGACAGTGAGTCCTCACCCTCAACCAAGTTATTTGTAAAAGACTCCTAAGAGGGTATGACCCTTAACTAGGTCACTATACTTATTGCATTGTAAAGAACAAATCCTAATAGGGTTACAAGATCTTCTAATAGGGATTATTATAAACAAGTATAGTTCATTATGGGTGTTAATTGCCACTAGGGTTTTTACCATTTGGTTTCCTCGTAACCAAATTGTGGTATTGTCTATTGTGTTATCTGCATGTGCATTTACTTTATTGTATTATGGAGTTAACAAGAGAAAAAAATTAAATTAGCTGATAATTGATTCACTCCCCCCCTCTCAGTTATCCTTTGGGACTATTCTAACAATTGGTATTAGAGCCAAGTGCCTTGGAGAGAAATCTTAACATCTTAAGGTAGATCAAATGACATACTTCAGAAAAGAGAGTCCTAAGTTCGATGGAGAAAATTATCTGGATTGGAAGAATAAAATGATAACACATCTACAGTGTGTTGGTTTTGACATCTTTGAGATAGCCACACAAGAAGTTGTTATTCCCTCTCTAAAAGACCTATCAAGAGATGATGCTAATAGTAAACAAAAGGATACATTCACAACTAGTGCTGTTGCCAAAGAAGCCCTTATAAGTGCACTATCTGATAATGAATTTTTTGAAATCAAGAAAGTAGACAAGGCATACACAATATAGAAGTACCTAGAAGACATGTTTGAAGGAGATGTTCAAGAAAAGAATGCATGCAGAAAAACATGGAAAAATAAATACAACAGGCTTGAGATGTTACCTGAAAAAAACATCAGAACCTATAATCAGTGGATAAATGAAGCAATTTCTAGAATCAAAAATAATGGTGGAGAAATATTAGAAGAAGATATAATGGACAAGTTGTTGACTATTTTAACATCAGACTATGAGAACAAGATCAATATTCTAGAGGAAACCATGCAATTTTCATAAGACTTCTAGAGAGAGACTTTGATCAGCAAAATTTTTGCATTTGAGATATCAAGATTGAAGACTACACCCAAAAGTGAAACAGCCTTAAAAGCTTCACTCCATGGTAAGAAATCTCACATCTCTAGCAATAATAAGAAAGAAGAAGTTGCAGAAGAACTACAAGAAATCATTGCCATGATTGCTGAAAGAGAAAAGAAAGGAAAAGGGAAATATGAAGGACAACTTCCATTCAAATGTTTTTCATGCAACAAGATCGGTCATTTTGCATCCAAGTTTCCCACAAGAGTAAATAAATTCAGATCTGATTATAAACCCAAATACAGGAAGAAATGCTATCATGCTGAAGAAGGTGTAACTGATGAAGATTTAGAAGAAGATGAAATTGGATTCATTGCCCTTAAAGACATGGAAAAATTGCTTGATCATATGGACATTGAAGATGAAAAGGAAGCACAAGATTTAGCCCTAATTTCCAAAGCAAACATGAGAACTGATTGGATCATTGACAGTGAATGCTCTCATCACATGACAGGTGATAAAGATAGATTTGTTCATCTAGAAAAGTACAAAAGTGGTATGGTTAGATTTGGAGATAACACTCCTAAACCCATCATAGGTAGAGGATCCATCACCCTGGATGGAAAGAACAAGACAGATGATGTTCTATATGCTGATGGATTACATCATAATTTACTAAGTGTTGGAAAAATACTTGACAAAGGTTATCATTTGGAATTCAAAGAAGGAGACATGATTGCATCAGGATCTAAAACAAAAGGTAATATTTATCAACTCAATTCAGATGTAAGTTATTTTGTTGCAAAAGTAGATGATAGTTGGTTATGGTACAAGAGACTTTGTCATATCAATTTGTTGACGGGGGTTTGCTGACCGGGTCCGCCAACAGTCATAAGTTGTCACCGAATTCCAGAGTTTGGAGAAATCGGCCAACTCCGCCTGTAAAGGTTGTCCGGGGGAAATAAATCCTCCGGGCCTTCAAGCACCTGGATGTTGGGTCACAACGGTGCGGGGCTCGATTGGGAGAGGTGACTATTTTTGAGGGGGATAGCTAGTTACTTCAACTTATTCCTCTCAGCGACTCCATTTAGTGAGGATTTTCCCAGAGTATTCCACACTTTGCAAATAAAATGAAAAAAGATCCTGCAAGGTTAGAAACATTTATCTAACTATAGTCATGCTGAAAGGTCCGGAACATCGACAATACTCTAAAAAACTATACTAAATACCGAAGAAATACACAACCATCAGTTAGCATTTTATCAGTAGCGGGAATAAAGAGGTCGTTAATCTACTTTAACCATTCAGAGAAAAGGACATGCAGAACAATAAAACATGAAATACCATTAACTCAGAAGCAAAGATGATAACAACAACATTGCCATGAATCATTCCTTCTTCATTAATGTTCAATCCAGCGAGCACTGGTGCGTGATACAATAGTGGCTCCAAGGGAGCACTTAACTACTAAGAATAGAACAAAAAAGCATTGAGCTCTGCAATCGAACAAGCTAGAAATTACTTTGCTATTTCTTATGGACAACAAAATCATCAATTTTGCCGACTCTTGGAAATGGGTCGATTTGCCTATTTATACAACTCTTTAACCCTAACCCTAACTTACTGCATTTGAATAAAATACAATATCTGGGGGCCGGTACTACCTGCGCCACCCTACAAAAGACCTGGAGACGGAATAGGTCTGCCAGGTCGGATGAAAGAGATAAGAATATACATTAGAAGAATCGGCCTCGGGGAGAGAGCCGGAGAGAGGAAAGAAGAAAGTAGGTCCTTCTGGAATCGAGGCTACATGCCTCATAAATGGGAAATGCGGCACCCTGTCTCCAATGCGCCAGGTGTACCTTAGAACGGTGCCTCGAGAATACCACTGTCAGAAACCAACTGTCGAGCCAATGCCTCTTAATGTGTACAACTACCTTCTGACAGTCTTAATTAACCACCTTTGAAAGTGACCGGTCGGCCTCAGGGACCGGGACGTAGATCACTTTAAAGAATACAAAATTGTGGATCTGGGACTCCGGAATCCGGGAACTTACGTCTCCGAAAGAATAAAGAATAAAGAATACTGAATGCTCAAACTTTCCCGACTCCCGGGGAACGCTCAAGGCTGTTTATTATCACCAAAGGCCTAAAGGAGGCAGGAAATACCATCTTCATCAACCTTCTTCAGGCTGGCCTTCTTGAATCTGGCCATCTCAACTTGTTCCCCTAGTTCTGGAACATCACTTTTAAACTCATCCGCCATCTTTGCGGCGTCGTGGCCCCTAAGCACCACCTTGGTCAACTTAATCATTTTGGCCCCATCAATTCCTTCCAGAGATTGATACCGGGAGCCCACCATTTCATCAAAACCTCCCAAAACTGACTCCTCGGGAGTATAAGTATCTGCGCTGAAGGGATCTACCCCGAAAGCCTTTATTACAAAAGATTTACATGAATTAAAAGAATATTTCACTTTGTTTACCTTCTCTCATAAGGACTCTACCAGTTGCTTGGTTACCTCCAATGTGAGGTCCAGTCTGGAGTGTTGAGTTCTTACGAAATCAAATGATTCCTCACCCAGAATTACGGATTCGAAAACCATATCTTCTCCTAGAGTGAGGAGCTCTTCGAGCTCTGCCTTCCACGCCTGGTAATTTTTAGTATCACTCTCCCACTATTCAATTAGTGCTTCTTCCTGGTGAACAACCTGTCGGGCCGTGTATAGATCCAGGAGAGTGGATACTAGGAAACGCCGGATGTTTCCTATCTGCAGATTGGCCCATTCATCAACTGCTTGGGCTTTCTTCTTCATTACCCGCAGGGAGTCTATGTCGCTCTGCGGTAATTCTTCTGAGGTGGATGCCTAGGGAGGGATGGCGTTGATGGGTCTGGCCAGCTCATAAAACAACCCAAGAAGGTTGGCATTCTTCTCCTTTTCTGCTTTGAGCCTTTGGGCCTCTTTCTCGTATCGGGCCTCCACTGCCCTTGCTACTTCTTTCAGCAGGTCTACTTCACCCTGCTTTCCTCTTTTACCCAAGTGTACCTCTGTGATATTATATTCTGCGGGGTCTACAGTCGCTTCATTGACAT
This sequence comes from Thuja plicata, assembly GCA_018584345.1. NCBI lineage: Eukaryota > Viridiplantae > Streptophyta > Pinopsida > Cupressales > Cupressaceae > Thuja > Thuja plicata. The sequence goes on along the minus strand of MU223335.1, from coordinate 553,182 downwards.
CTGGGGGAGGCGTTGCTACTACCGCAACTGTTTCTCCGCCCGGCCCAGTTCGGAGGATATGAACTATCCGGGCCCTTTTTGTCTTCGGCGGGGCCTGAGCCAAGGCCATGATTTCGGCCAGAGAGATAGGGGCTGTTGGAGTGGATGGGGCTTTTCTTTTCTTTCTTTCTACCAGCCACGGAGGTGGGAGAGGTGGCCTTCCTACCAAAGTCTATTCTTCTGATACTCTCCCAGTGTTCGGTGGTGGCTGCTCCTTTTCAACGAGCACCTCCTCTATTTTTCTTGTCGGTACTTCTTCCATTTCCTTCCTCGCCGACACTTCTTCTTCAGCAACATTTTCAATCTCTATATCCTCGGCCTGGTCCATGAGATCGATTGGTGAATCTGGACCCTGGTCGGCCTCTTCGAGGATTACCTCTTCAAGTTTCTCTTCCCCCTCATCTGTTCCTCCCCCTGGTTGAGTTTCTTCCATTGTTGGCACTTCTTTGGGCAGTATGGGAGGTATCTGGCCAAGATTCAAAGTTTGGGCCACTGTTATTATGTGCCCAAAGGTCGCTCCCATGAGTGGCCCCTAGAACATGGCGGCTGGGGTTACGGTTGTTCCTAAAGATCTGTGTCCAGGTCCCCCAGCGGATGCCATTTGTTCCGATCATTGTTGGTCCACTCTGGGACCTTGTACTGTCTGAGCCCCAGAGACAATCTCCGGTCTCTACTCTTCTTTCTGCTGCTCTTCTTGTTCTGCAGCCTCTTCTTCTAAATCCCGGAGATCCACAGCCTCTTGTTCTTTCTCCGGGACTTCCGTCCCTACTTCTGTGTCACCCCCTTGCAAATTCCCGAATTCATCGGTCGCAAATAAATCAAACTCTTCTTCTGGAGGGGGACTGGCTGGGGTCCTTTGTTTGTTCTGCCTCTCTCTCCGATTTTGGAGAACTAGAAGAGAGGATCTCTACCTCTTTGGGGAGGGATGCCCTTGGCACTGGTTCTGCCTTTGGCTGTTGGACGTGCTTCCTTTTGTTCCTCCGGGTGATCAAAGGTGGCCCCGCATCTGCCATTTCTGCTGCCTCCAGGGGATCCACCCCCATCGCCATCGTCATTAAGGCAGCCAATGAAGGGGAGGAAGGAGGACGAATTGGTCCGGACATGAGCGGGGGAGTTTCCAGCTTCGTCAATAATTGCTCCCTCATTTGCTGGGAGGCTACTACGCTTTGCTGAATCTGCTCCTGTATGGGAATCTACTGCGTGGAGGGGGTGAGGGCCATCCCCTTTCCTTTGTCTGCGCCCTGTGCAGAAGTCTCGGCTGGTGAAGATGTCCCGGCCCCCAGAGTCGATCTTAATACCGGCGACGAAGTTGCTCTTTGTGGTGGTCGGGGACCGAGGTGCGCACTCCCGGAGCACACCCGCTTGAAATATGTATGACTTCTCTCGACAATTGCCCGAGTGAAGTCCTCAATTGTATGATCTTCTTGGGTGGCCCAATTTATTGCGGGCAGTGCCAACTTATCAATCCCCTTTTCCTTGTACTGGGGATCTGTGGTAGGGGTGGTGTCAGAGAAACCCTCTGGGAATCTCTAGAGCTTTAGCTCCTGCATCATTCCAGCCATCATCCTATCATAATGCCGGTTGCGCACATCCATATCGTCCTGGTGATCTGCCCAGAATTCCTCGATGTGTGCTTGGTGGGGCTCAAATGCCCGAGGTAGTGCTATTGCAATTCGGCCCTGCGGATCAAAGTTCTTCCACGCCAGATAGAACTCCTGCAAGTTGTAACTTTTAAGCTCATTGTCTGCCTCCTTCGCGGTGGCCAGACTGTAGGTATAGTTCCCACAAGAGATCGGGAATGAAACATTGGTGACCTTCTTGTGGCCCAAGAAGGTATGCAGCTCTGTCATTTGTTTGCAATACTCCAGTAGCACGATCTTGTCCCCACAATGTCTGGGCAACAAGTAGGGTTTTCTGGAGAAGCCGGTGACGCTAATGTAGGTATGCTGCTAGAACTGAATGTAGTAGTGCCCATAACTACTAACCAATTTCATCGCCTCAGTAGACAGGCGGTATACGGCATCCCGGGTGGGCGTCAGCAGATGATGGTAAACAAAACAATCGTTTACCGGACAGAAACTGGGGAAGCTGGCCTCCCATTGAATCTGTGGGAAATGGTCTCACGGTGCCTTTTGTCCCAGACCAAATCCGAGGACGCCGTCTGTAAGTAGGCCATTGGAGTGGGGCCTCTGATGAACCAAGGCCCAGAAAACATAAGAAGTCATATAGAACTTCTTATCCTTGCCTAGCTGCCGGAGCTGGGAGTCGACATGGTTGGAAATGATAGTAGCCCAGTCGAAGAATTGTCCGTTAGTGGACATGGCGAACAGGAAATAGTACATCCATTTATGAAATTCTTGGGCGGAGGGCTGCCCAAATACCCGTGCCAATGCAATCATCCCCATCTGGATGCTCTCTTTGAATTCAGAGCGGGGGATGTCAATCTTCATTCTTTTGGGGTCCCTCTTCGGGACTTTGAGCCAGTTGGCGTTTATGTACAACTGAGAGGCCTCCTCCAGCTCGGTGAATTCATTCAAGGCATCTGACCTTGTAACCACCGCAGCTTGATCACACTGTGGGATGCCTAGGCCGATTTGGAAAGTGGCTGGGTCCAGGGACACTAGCGGAGTGGGGAATCCCGATGCCTCTGCTGCTGCTAACATGACGGCCCGGACGGCGGAGTTATAGTGGGCCGCTAGAGTTAGCACCAGCTCTGGAGACTGCACGGAGTATGGGAAGCAAGCTGCCCTGAGGATACCGGAACCTCCAATGTTAGTAGCAAGTGAATCTCCAGCCTGTCGCTGTATATGCATGATTTTCACCAGAGCCTGCATTTCTTCCCAAGTACCGACGCTGGTGTCGATCATCATCTTTATCTTGGAATCAATCTTTGAGCCTACAATCTCGTCACCCTGCATATACTTCATGGTGAGGGGGATCTTTGCCAGGGCCTTCTCTATCTTAGACTTTGCCGATGCCCTGGTCTCGGTGGTGGATGGCAACTCCGGACTTCCAGGAGGAGATGATGCGGATGCTTCAGACATGATTGCAAAGTGAAGTTCGGACCTGCGAGACAAAGCGACCGTCAGAATGTATTTATCAAAATAAAACCATAACTCCAGGGTCCGAGGATCTTACCAGTGCATCGTTTGCTTTACCTAAAAAGTTAGTCTTTTTGCATAAGTATCTGAAAAGAAAAAAATATGAACCTAGCACTTCCACCATATCTCCGGGTCCGGGAAAATTTGTCACACTGGACGAAGATAATGGGATGGATGACGGAAAGGGACCCGCAACCCAGAGAAGTGACCCTTAGTAAAGAAGAATTTGGAAGTAGGTCCACATGGATGCCACGTGCGATAGCATTGAATGGATGGGATGGCACTGGCGGCGGAGGAGACAACTCGAATGCGCGAAAGGGGAAAGCCACTTGGCTGGAAGTAATTGCGCGCATGGGAAATAAATAAGGCTCTGACAACCATGATGGAGGAGAGAGAAAACTTCCTGTTTGAAACCAGCCATGAGCCGAGTTTCAAACAGGTGGTTTTCTGCCATGAGGCCAGCTTGAAGCAAAAAAAAAATGACAGCAAAGGTGACTCGACCAGCTCGTCGAGCCACTCGGAAGGATATATAGAGGGCCAAAGGATATATACACGAGATGGGGGGAATATATACAAGGGTTACCTATAGAAATATATACACATATGCATGAATATACATTAATGCACACGCGGGTGACTTTCGCGACAAAAACCAGACGAAGTCGAAACTCAAAATATACAACTATTTACGTTATATACACGATATCTACCACTACTTACAGACCATTTATAGGCATTTACAAATATTTACAAGCTATTTACATCTACACAGACCAGCTATTTACAAACCATTTACAACTCATCCATAATTATTAACAACTATCTACGCCTGCATAGAAGGTGGACAACCTTCCGACAGAGCCAACCCTCCAACGGGCGGCGAACCAGAGGCAAGAAAAGAAAAGACGACATAAACGAAATGGAACGAGGCACAAACAAATGAAAATGAAACCAGGCGAAAACAACACAAAAAGAAAACAAACAGAAGACAAAGAGAAGGGAAGCAAAAGCACCAACCTGAAAACGTAGAAGGTGGAGGAAGGGATTACCGAGTGAAGTCTACAACACTTGAATCGTCAGTTCGCCAAGATCACTACCACGGAGCACTCGCGTACGTCAGAGAACACAACAGGGGCTTAAGCTTTGATTACTATAAATTCTCTGCAACTCTGTTAATCACTCTGAAAATGCTATTTTTTGCTCTAAGTGCTCAAAGGTTTTAATCACGGTAAATGTGAAAATGACAGGTAAGCTCTATTTATACCCACGGTAAAATCCATCCTCCTCCTTCCGGAGTTTTAGGTTAGACGAAACCTCCAGACTCCAGACCGGGGGATTCCTTGCGATGATGTTCCCAAGACTTAGGAACATCGTCGCAAACAATCTCAGAGTCCAGAATCAAACCTCCCACCAAAAGACAACCTTCGGGATCTGGGATCCGGGAGGGAAAGAACAAACCAAGAAAACGACACACTTCGGGGAAGGAAACCCCGGAGAAGAAAAAGCAAAGAAAGGAAAGACAAGGCAGAGCCGCAACAAAAAAAATCAAAGTAAAGAAAAAAAAAAAGGGGGGACCTAACATTTTGCACACAAAATGTAGGGACGGGGATGCAGGGCATAACAAATGGCGACTATTTGGGACAAATGCCTTAGTGCATTTGAGAACCATAGAATCTCTGGTTAGCACAACTGGAACAAATCGTTCTCCCGAAGCATTTGACGAGTAGAGGGCAACATATCCAAGAGAACCCAGCCATACAGAAGTCACTCCGTAGCCTTTCATCAGTGATGTTGTGTGTGCTTTGGAAGGAAATCAAGCCGATGACCTCTGGGAGGAAATAGAGAAACAACACTAATTACATCGAACCAGTCATCAATTTAATTGCCTTCCCCCCGGAGTCCAGAGCTTCGTCCCACTTACCCCATTACTTTGTTTGTTTATTTCTAGGTAGGGAAGGCGGTACTTCTTTCACCATTGAGCCCAAGCTTAGCTAAAATTCAAATGGCGGTACTCCTTTCACCTATCCACCTATATTTAGATATTTAGAGAGGATAAACCTCTAGACCCGGAAGGAATTCCTTTGGATTTTCAGACGTGGGTCAACCAATCAGTACAGCTGATCTACCCTCAACGTGTCTAATTACTTGTTCCTTATATTATTATTGTTCACTGATTGCTAGACTCCCAGAAATGACACCCAATGGAGATTGCTCAAAAATGTGTCGTAACTTGCAAATAATCCTGGAGACCGGGTCGATTCCACCGTGATAGAGACAGATTCTAGAGTTCACCATACCGGAGACATTGCACCAGAGGCCAAATTTATGCGGAGCATTCCCGTTCCCACAAGATGGTGCAAAACACCGGGGCCAAAAGAAAACCAAAAAGCGAAAATGAAGACAACAAAAAGGGGACTGCCCCGGAAGGCAGCCAACAAGACTATTTACAAGGGGGGAAATTTACATATAATACAATTCTGGACAAACTTACCCTTACTCAAAGTAATGTTTGAGAAACTGCCCATTAACAGGCAATGCGACAGGTTCTCTAGTTAAGGCTTTAAGGCGATAAGTATTTGCCCCGCAGATTTCTGAAATCAAGTATGGTCCGAGCCAGAGCCGTTGGAACTTGGTGTGCTTTCCTTTCTTCTCCCGGGCCTTATCCCACAACAGGACAAGATCCGAGATCTGAAAATCCTTGTATTGGGCTCTTCTATCAAACCATCATTTTACTACTGCATGATGACGCGCGAAATATTCAAGGGCCGCCTCTCACTGCTCCTCCATCCGTACTAGATTTAGGAGCCGAACCTCCACAATGTTGTCCCTGTTGTTGAATTCCTGCATAAATTATAAAACTGGGATTTTTAAGTTGACTGGGAATACAGGGTTCTGACCATAGACCAAGTGGAATGGGGATGTCCCCAGGGTAGCCTTAATACAAATACGATCTTCCCAGAGGGCGTATCTCAATTTTTGGTGCCAATCCTGGGGATTTTGCTCCAACAGATGTTTGATCACCTCAAGCAGATTCTTGTTCGTTGATTCAGCAACGCCATTTCCCTAAGGGTAATAGTTGCTGAAGAACTTTAGTGTGATCTTTCAGTTGTAGGTCCATTCAAGAAATTGTGCGGAAGAGAACGCCAGACCATTGTCACATACCAAAGCAAAGGGCATTCCAAACCTCGTGACGATGTTCTCTTCCAAGAACTTGATAACTACGTCCGCCGTGTTGTTTTTGCAAGGTATAGCCTCAGACCACCGGGTGCAATAATCAGTAGCAGTCAGAATGTATCAGTGGTTGGAAGATGAGTTGGGGTTGATCTCCCCGATAAAGTCAAATGCCCACTGGGCAAAGGGTCTAGCCTCATAGACTGGTTGCAGAGGCATGGCTGGGTTACACTCACGATGCGCTGCAGTTTGACAAGTGTTGCATTTCCTGACATGAGCGTAAATATCTCTGAAGATACAGGGCCAATAGTATCCGGCCTGGAGGATCTGCTGGGCAGTGGCGTCGGCTGAGCCATGCCCGGTTCCAAACTGTCCATGAAATTCATCAATTATTTTCACAGCTTGGTCTCTATCGATGCACCAGAGGTACACTCCTTCGTAGTTCCGACGGTAAAGCGAGGAGTTTTTGATCATGAAATGGGCACTTTTCATCCACAGGGCACGGCGTTTGTGGGGAGGTAATCCCTCCAGGCATTTGTTATTCAACAGCAAATACACCAGATCGGTATACCACAGATCCTGATTAATGGACTCCACTATGTAAGTATGACATTCTATGTGGGGGGTCTCTTCTGCTATTGTCTGGCTTAGTCCCTGGCCTCAGACTATTTTCATGGGCTGCATCTCTAAATTGTATTCCTGGAGGATGGCCATCCATTTCCCCTATCTCTCGCCCAATTTGCTCTGCATCAGCAGAGATTTGACAGCCTAGTTCGGGATGATAGCATGCACTTTGCTCCGGAGAATATAATGCCAGAATTTCTTCACGGTGCGAACAAGAGCAAAGGCCTACTTTTCCAGTGGCAAATACCGGACTTTGACATTCTTAAAGGGGGAACTCATGAAAGAAATTGGTCATTCCTCCCCGTTAACCTTCTGGGTTAACACTGCCGCGGCAGAATGCGACGAAGAAAAAGAGTATATATAGAACGGAAGAGAGTAGTCCGGACTAGCCAAGACAGGTGCCTCCATTATGGTTTGTTTTATCTGAGCGAATGCCCACTTTGCTTCAGGACTCCACTCAATTTTGGTATCCTTTTTCATCATTTCATTGAGTGGCTTGATGATCTTTGCGAATCCTTTGATGAATCGACGCACAAAGTTGATTTTTCTGAAGAAGGATCGCATTTCTTTCTTACTGCCAGGCATCTGTAAGTTCAGCAATGCTTCGACTCTATCCTGGTCAATGGATATGCCCTTCTTAGAGATGATATGCCCTAGCAATTTCCCTTCGGTGACCCCCAATATGCATTTCTTAGGGTTGAGGGATATTCTGTACCGGCGACATCTCTGGCAGATCTGAGCGAGATGGGCGGCATGATCACGCCTGTCCCGGGAGAAGATGATTAAATCATCCATGTAGATGATTATGCATCGATTTACAAGGCCTTCAAATGCAATGTCCATGGCCTTCTGAAAGGTAGCCCTGGCATTGATCAATCTGAAGGGCATTCTTCTATAAGCAAACGTTCCCCACTTGGTGGTAAATGTTGTTTTCTCTCTTTCTTCATATTTAACCATGACCTGGTTGTATCCTGAATATCCATCCAAGAAAGACATCATCTGGGATCTATTTACTATCTGCAACACCTCATCCAACGAGGGGAGAGGGTGATTATCTTTTTTAGACGCCTTATTCAGATTCTGGAAATCCATGCAAAGGCGGATCTCACCCTTTTTCTTCCTAACTGGGACCAGGTTGGCGACCCATGTAGTATGCCGGATCGGGAAAATAATACGAGCTGACAGCAGTTTTTCTACCTCCTGACGAATTAGAGGTTCTGTCAGTGGGTTAACCGGTCTTTGCTTTTGCCGAAAGGGCTTAGCATCTAGTTTCAGGGGAATGGTATGAGTCATGATGGAGGTGTCATAAGTCTTCAAATATTCATATCCCCAGGCAATCACATCAATGTATTCTTGGAGAACCGTGAGAATCTTCTCCTTTTCCTCAGTGGAGCAGGAGGTGCCTATGTGGATGATTTTCTGTTCACCAGGCTGGCCGATGTTGACCTTTTCGAACTTTCCTCCCTTAGGGGAGGATGAAACCTTCTCACGGGCCCGGGGGTCTGAGTCGAAGATTCTTTCTAACGCAACCATCCCCTTAGGGATAGTGTTGGTGGGCAAGTCCATGATCCCATCATCTTCACCACCCTGTCCAGTGTCATCGTGGTCTCGTTCCTCCACTATCTGATCCTCGAAAACACCAACATTGGCCATGAAGGCCAGGATATGTTGGTCGTCCTTGAAAACCTGAAAGTGGGTAACATTGTCTGGAATAGAGGGGGTGGGGACCATCTCAACTGAAAATCTCCAGAGTCGCGAGCCGGCCATCGGCTCAAGTGTGCTGGAAAAAATGGCTAGGGCATCCGGGACATAGTTCCGTCGCCGGGGAATAAGGTCAATGCCGAAGGCATCAAAATCTTCAATAAGGCTCCAAGCCCTGTTGCGGTACGCAGCCAGCCTTTTGTCATGACATGCGTATTAACTCCGGATCTATTTGACAACCAACTCTGAATCACCCAGAGCCCGGAGGCGGGTGATACCTTTCCTTAGTGCGAATAGGAGTCCAAGGACCAAAGCCTCATACTCTGTGACGTTGTTTGTGCAGTTAAACTGCAACCTGTAGGAAGCGAGGAAGGATTTCCCTCGCGGGTTGATTAATTGTACCCCTGCCCCACAACCTTGTTTGGATCGGGACCCGTCAAATTTAAGGGTCCACAAGTCATTGTTTGTGATCTGGGGCTGGGGAGGGGGAGTTTTCTTTGGATCGTTGCTGGGAGACTTGGGGATTTTCTCCTGGACTACCGGCGTGGGAGTGGAACTTATCCCCGGAGGTGTTTCAGTTTGTGATCCCTGGGCAGGCGGTACCAAAGGGGTGCGTCCCGTAGAGGTACTGGGCCCCAGGGAATCGGTTGCATGTTCCCTCTGGAAGATATCAAGTTGCCAGGTAGCGATAGACTGGCATGGCTCACACTCGTACTCTGAATGTTTTTGGTAATGCAATCGGCACCAAGTGCCAGATAGGAGTGTGGCAAGGGTCGCTGTGGGGCCTTGGGAGTTGAATTCAACTCTTAGCTTTTCTTCCAAGTCTTGTGCTCTTTGTAGCACTATGGGATCCTCTCCAGGGATGAAATCAAATGTTAAAATTTCAAGCGGTCGGTACACCCCCAGAGAAGATTCGGAGAAAAGGACTTCATTGACCCTCCCTACTTCGGTAAGGGCCTGTTTCATCCGGGGTTCACTTTCAACCCGGATCTGATT
>MU223335.1:525510-541318 GCA_018584345.1 Thuja plicata | reverse complement strand
ACCCAAAAAAGTACCCATTGGGGACCCAGCGTTTCCAAAATACACAGCCATTAGGGGAACTATGTGTTGGCTAGTTTGAGTATTGGTTCCCAAGACCGTCTGGGGAGTTTGAGTACTGGTTGATAGGGTAGATCCCCAGACAACGGTGGCTGGTAGGACTTTCGACGTCCGTTGCTTTCAAGCAGGAGGCTTGAGTTTGACAAACCTTCCGGGATTCGGGGCGGATCTGAGGATTCTTTCAAATTTGGTAGGGGAAAAGGACCCAATCCCACTAAAGGCTTGTCTCCTAAAACTATAACTCGGGGAACCCTCAGGAAGTGTAAAATCAGAATCTTGGGAGGGAGATGAGCTCATGCCCTCCTTCTAGCGCCAGTTTCTATTGACGGGGGTTTCTTGACCGGGTCTGCCAATAGTCATAAGTTGTCACCGAATTCCGGAGTCTGGAGAAATCGGCCAACTCTGCCTGTAAAGGTTGTCCGGGGGAAATAAATCCTCTGGGCCTTCAAGCACCTGGATGTCGGGTCACGACGGTGTGGGGCTCGGTTGGGAGAGGTGACTGTTTTTGAGGGGGATAGCTGGTTACTTCAACTCATTCCTCCCGGTGATTCCATTTAGTGAGGATTTTCCCAGAGTATTCCACACTTTGCAAATGAAACGAAAAAAGATCCTGCAGGGTTAGAAACATTTATCTAACTATAGTCATGCTGAAAGGTCTGGAACATTGACAATACTCTGAAAAACTATACTAAATACCGAAGAAATACGCAACCATCAGTTAGCATTTTATCAGTAGCAGGAATAAAGAGGTCGTTAATCTACTTTAACCATTCAGAGAAAAGGACATGCAGAACAATAAAATATGAAATACCATTAACTCAGAAGCAGAGATGATAACAACAACATTGCCATGAATCCTTCCTTCTTCATTAATGTTCAATCCAGTGAGCACTGGTGCCTGATACAATAGTGGCTCCAACGGAGCACTTAACTACTAAGAACAGAACAAAAAAGCATTGAGCTCTGCAATCGAACAAGCTATAAATTACTTTGCTATTTCTTATGGACAACAAAATCATCAATTTTGACGACTCTTGGAAATGGGTCGGTTTTCCTATTTATACAACTCTTTAACCCTAACCCTAACTTACTGCATTTGAATAAAATACAATATCTGGGGGCCGGTACTACCTGCGCCACCAAACAAAAGACCTGGAGACGGAATAGGTCTGCCAGGTCGGATGAAAGAGATAAGAATATACATCAAAAGAATCGGCCTCGGGGAGAGAGCTGGAGAGAGGAAAGAAGAAAGTAGGTCCTTCTGGAATCGAGGCTACATGCCTCATAAATGGGAAATGCGGCGCCCTGTCTCCAATGTGCCAAGTGTACCTTAGAACGACGCCTCGAAAATACCACTGTCAGAAACCAACTGTCAAGCCAATGCCTCTTAATGTGTATAACTACCTTCTAACAATCTTAATTAACCACCTCTGAAAGTGACCGGTCGGCCTCGGGGACCGGGACGTAGATCACTTTAAAGAATACAAAATTATGGATCTGGGACTCCGGGATCTGGGAACTTACGTCTCCGAAAGAATAAAGAATAAAGAATACTGAATGCTCAAACTTCCCCGGCTCCTGGGGAACGCTCAAGGCTGTTTATTATCACCAAAGGCCTGAAGGAGGTGGGAAATACCGTCTTCATCAACCTTCTTCAGGCTGGCCTTCCTGAATCTGGCCATCTCAACTTGTTCCCCTAGTTCCGGAACATCACTTTTAAACTCATCCGCCATCTTTGCGGTGTCGTGGCCCCTAAGCACCACCTTGGTCAACTTAATCATTTTGGCCCCATCAATTCCTTCTGGAGATTGATACCGGGAGCCCACCATTTCATCAAAACCTCCCAAAACTGACTCCTCGGGAGTATAAGTATCTGTGCTGAAGGGATCTACCCCGGAAGCCTTTATTACAAAAGATTTACATGAATTGAAAGAATATTTCACTTTGTTTACCTTCTCTCGTAAGGACTCTACCAGTTGCTTTGTTACCTCCAATGTGAGGTCCAGTCTAGAGTGCTGAGTTCTTACAAAATCAAATGATTCCTCACCCAGAATTATAGATTCAGAAACCATATCTTCTCCCAGAGTGAGGAGCTCTTCGAGCTCTGCCTTCCACACCTGGTAATTTTTAGTATTACTCTCCCACTGTTCAATTAGTGCTTCTGCCTGGTGAACAACTTGTCAGGCCGTGTATAGATCTGGGAGAGTGGATACTAGGAAATGCCAGATGTTTCCTATCTGCAAATTGGCCCATTCATCAACTGCTTGGGCTTTCTTCTTCATTACCCACAGGGAGTCTATGTCGCTCTGCAGTAATTCTTCTAAGGTGGAGGCCTGGGGAGGGACGACGCTGATGGGTCGGGCCAGCTCATAAAACAACCCAAGAAGGTTGGCATTCTTCTCCTTTTCTTCTTTGAGCCTCTGGGCCTCTTTCTCGTATCAGGGCTCCACTGCCCTTGCTGCTTCTTTCAGCAGGTCTACTTCACCCTGCTTTCCTCTTTTACCCAAGTGTACCTCTGCGATATTATAGTCTGCGGGGTCTACAGTCGCTTCATCAGCATCCGGGGGAGGCATTGCTACTACTGCAACTATTTCTCCGCCGGGCCCAGTTCGGAGGGTATGAACTGTCCGGGCCCTTTTTGTCTTCGGCGGGGCCTGAGCCAAGGCCATCATTTCGGCCAGAGAGATAGGGGCTATTGGAGTGGATGAGGATTTTCTTTTCTTTCTTTCTACCAGCCACGGAGGTGGGAGAGGTGGCCTTCCTACCAGAGTCTATTCTTCTGATACTCTCCCAGTGTTTGGTGGTGGCTGCTCCTTTTCAACGAGCACCTCCTCTATTTTTCTTGTCGGTACTTCTTCCATTTCCTTCCTCGCCGGCACTTCTTCTTCAACAACATTTTCAATCTCTATATCCTCGGCCTGGTCCATGAGATCGATTGGTGAATCTAGACCCTGGTCAGCCTCTTCGAGGATTACCTCTTCAAGTTGCTCTTCCCCCTCATCTGTTCCTGTCCCTGGCTGAGTTTCTTCCGTCGTTGGCACTTCTTTGGGCAGTATGGGAGGTATCTGGCCAAGATTCAAAGTTTGGGCCGCTGTTATTATGTGCCCAAAGGTCACTCCCGGGAGTGGTCCCTGGAACACAGCGGCTGGGGTTACGGTTTTTCCCGAAGATCCAGGTCCGGGTCCCCCAGCGGATGCCATTTGTTTCGATCGTTGTTGGTCCACTCCGGGACCTTGTACTGTCTGAGCCCCGGAGACAATCTCTGGTCTCTACTCTTCTTTCTGCTGCTCTTCTTGTTCTGCAGCCTCTTCTTCTAAATCTCGGAGATCCACAGCCTCTTGTTCTTTCTCCGGGACTTCCGTCCCTGCTTGTGTGTCACCCCCTTGCAAATTCCCGAATTCATCAGTTGCAAATAAATCAAACTCTTCTTCTGGAGGGGGACTGGCTGGGTCCTCTGTTTGTTCTGCCTCTCTCTCCGGTTCTGGAGAACTAGAAGAGAGGATCTCTACCTCTTTGGGGAGGGATGCCCTTGGTGCTGATTCTGCCTTTGGCTGTTGGACGTGCTTCCTTTTGTTCCTCTGGGTGATCAAAGGTGGCCCCGCATCTGCCATTGTTTCTTCCTCCAGGGGATCCACCCCCGTCGCCATTGTCATTAAGGCAGCCAATGAAGGGGAGGAAGGAGGACGAATTGGTCCTGACATGAGCGGGGGAGTTGCCAGCTTCGTCAATAATTGCTCCCTCATTTGCTGGGAGGCTGCTACGGTTTGCTGAATCTGCTCCTGTATGGGAATCTACTGTGTAGAGGGGGTGAGGGCCATCCCCTTTCCTTTGTCTGCACCCTGTGCAGAAGTCCCGGCTGGTGAAGATGTCCCGGCCCCCGAAGTCGATCTTAATACCGGCGGCGAAGTTTCTCTTTGTGGTGGTCGGGGACCGAGGCGCGCACTCCCGGGGCACACCCGCTTGAAATATGTATGACTTCTCTCGACAATTGCCCGAGTGAAGTCCTCAATTGTATGATCTTCTTGGGTGGCCCAATTTATTGCGGGCAGTGCCAACTTATCAATCCCCTTTTCCTTGTACTAGGGATCTGTGGTAGGGGTGGTGTCAAAGAAACCCTCTGGGAATCTCTGGAGCTTTAGCTCCTGCATCATTCCAGCCGTCATCCTATCATAATGCCGGCTGTGCACATCCATATCATCCTGGTGATCTACCCAGAAGTCCTCCATGTGTGCTTGGTGGGGCTCAGATGCCCGAGGTAGTGCTATTGCAATTCGGCCCTGCGGATCAAAGTTCTTCCGCGCTAGATAGAACTCCTACAAGTTATAACTTTTAAGCTCATTGTCTGCCTCCTTCGCGGCGGCCAGACTGCAGGTATAGTTCCCACAAGAGATTGAGAATGAAACATTCGTGACCTTCTTGTGGCCCAAGAAGGTATGCAACTCCGTCATTTGTCTGCAATACTCCAGCAGCACGATCTTGTCCCCGCAATGTCTGGGCAACAAGTAGGGTTTCCCAGAGAAGCCGGTGACCCTAATGTAGGTATGTTGCTAGAACTGAATGTAGTAGTGCCCATAACTACTAACCAATTTCATCGCCTCAGTAGACAGGCAGTATCCGGCATCCCGGGTGGGCGTCAGCAGATGATGGTAAACGAAACAATCGTTTACCCGGCAGAAACTGGGGAAGCTGGCCTCCTATTGAATCTGTGGGAAATGGTCCCACGGTGCCTTTTGTCCTGGACCAAATCTGAGGACGCCATCTGTAAGTAGGCCATTGGAGTGGGGCCTCTGATGAACCAAGGCCCATAAAACATAAGAAGTCATATAGAACTTCTTATCCTTGCCCAGCTGCCGGAGCTGGGAGTCGACATGGTTGGAAATGATAGTAGCCCAGTAGAAGAATTGTCCGTTAGTGGACATGGTGAACAGGAAATAGTACATCCATTTTTGAAATTCTTGGGCGGAGGGCTGCCCAAATACCCGTGCCAATGCAATCATCCCCATCTGGATGCTATCTTTGAATTCAAAGCGGGGGATGTCAATCTTCATTCTTTTGGGGTCCCTCTTCGGGACTTTGAGCCAGTTGGCGTTTATGTACAACTGAGAGGTCTCCTCTAGCTCGGTGAATTCATTCAAGGCATCTGACCTTGTAACCACCGCAGCTTGATCAAACTGCGGGATGCCGAGGCCGATTTGGAAAGTGGCTCGGTCCAGGGACACCAGCAAAGTGGGAAATCTCGATGCCTCTGGTGCTGCTAACATGACGGCCCAGACGGCAGAGTTATAGTCGGCCGCCAGAGTTAGCACCAGCTCCGGAGACTGCATGGAGTATGGGAAGCAAGCTTCCCTGAGGATACCGGAACCTCCAATATTAGTAGAAAGTGAATCTCCAGCCTGTCGCTGTATATGCATGATTTTCACTAGAGCCTGTATTTCTTCCCAAGTACCGACACTGGTGTCGGTCATCATCTTTATCTTGGACTCAATCTTCGAGCCTACAATCTCCTCACCCTGCATATACTTCATGGTGAGGGGGAGCTTTGCCAGGGCCTTCACTATCTTAGACTTTGTCGCTGCCCTGGTCTCGGTGGTGGATGGCAACTCCGGACTTTCGGGAGGAGATGATGCGGATGCTTCAGACATGATTACAAAGTGAAGTCCGGACCTGTGAGACAAAGCGACCGTCAGAATGTATTTATCAAAATAAAACCATAACTCTGGGGTCCAGGGATCTTACCACTGCGTCGTTTGCTTTACCTGAAAAGTTAGTCTTTTTGCATAAGTATCTGAAAAGAAAAAAAAATGAACCTAGCACTTCCACCATATCTCCGGGTCCGGGAAAAATTTGTCACACTGGATGAAGACAATGGGATGGATGACAGAAAGGGACCCGCAACCTGGAGAAGTGACCGTTAGTAAAGAAGAATGTGGAAGTAGGTCCACGTGGATGCCACGTGCGATAGCATTGAATGGATGGAATGGCACTGGCAGCGGAGGAGACAACTCGAACGCGCGAAAGGGGAAAGCCACTTGGCCGGAAGTAATTGCACACATGGGAAATAAATAAGGCTCTGACAACCATGATGGAGGAGAGAGAAAACTGCCTATTTGAAATGAGCAACGAGCCGAGTTTTAAACAGGTGGTTTTCTGCCTCGAGGCCAGCTTGAAGCAAAAAAAAAAATGACAGCAAAGGTGACTCTACCAGCTCGTCGAGCCACCCGAAAGGATATACAGAGGGCCGAAGGATATATACACAGGATGGGGGGAATATATATAAGGGTTACCTATAGAAATATATACACATATGCATGAATATACATTAACGCACGCGCAGGTGACTTCCGCGACAAAAACCAGACGAAGCTGAAACTCAAAATATACAACTATTTACGTTATATACACGATATCTACAACTACTTACAGACCATTTACAGGCATTTACAAATATTTACAAGCTATTTACATCTACACAGACCAGCTATTTACAAACTATTTACAACTCATCCACAATTATTAACAACTATCTATGCCTGCACAGAAGGTGGGCAACCTTCCGACAGAGCCAACCCTCCAACGGGCGGCAAACCAGAGGCAAGAAAAGAACAGACGACAGAAATGAAACGGAACGAGGCACAAACAAACAAAAATGAAACCAGGTGAAAACAACACAAAAAGAAAACGAACAGAAGACAAAGAGAAGGGAAGCGAAAGCACCAACCTGAAAACGTAAAAGGTGGAGGAAGGGATTACCGAGTGAACTTTGCAACACTTGAATCGTTAGTTCGCCAAGATCACTACCACGGAGCACTCACGTACGTCAGAGAACACAGCAGGGGCTTAAGCTTTGATTACTGTAAATTCTCTGCAACTCTATTAATCACTCTGAAAATTCTATTTTTCACTCTAAGTTCTCAAAGGTTTTAATCGCGGTAAATGTGAAAATGACAGGTAAGCTCTATTTATACCCACGGTAAAAGCCATCCTCCTCCTTCCAGAGTTTTAGGTTAGACGAAACCTCCAGACTCCGGACCTGGGGATTCCTTGCGATGATGTTCCCAAGACTTAGGAACATCGTCGCAAACAATCCCGGAGTCCGGAATCAAACCTCCCACCAAAAGACAACCTCCAGGATCCGGGATCCGGGAGGGAAAGAACAAACCAAGAAAACAACACACTCCGGGGAAGGAAACCCCGAAGAAGAAAAAGCGAAGAAATGAAAGACAAGGCAGAGCCGCAACAAAAAAAAGAAAAGAAAACAAAAAAAAAAGGGGGGGACCTAACATTTTGTACACAAAATGTAGGGACGGGGATGCAGGGCATAACACAATTTTGATAATATAGTAAAGATAAGCAATGTCAAGGCAGTTAGAGATCTTCCAAGTATTGCAAGACCAATTGACACAATGTGTAGGGAATGTGTTATGGGAAAGCATGTAAGGAGCTCTTTCAGAAGCAAGCAGAACTCAGCTAAAAACAAGTTAGACCTAGTGCATACATATTTATGTGGTCCTACTCAAAAAAGATCATACTACGGAGAAAGGTATTTCATTTTGTTTGTAGATGAATTTTCAAGGATGATGTGGGTTGCATTCGTAAAGGAGAATTCTGAAGCCTTTGAGAAGTACAAAATATTCAAAGCCAAAGTAGAGAATGAATCTAGATTAAAACTAAAGTGTCTGAGATCAAATAGAGGAGGAGAATTCACCTCTAACCAGTTTTATGACTACTGTGAAGATCATGGAATTAAAAAAACAATTGAGTTCACCCAGAACACCATAGCAGAATGGGATAGCAGAAAGAAGGAACATGATCATACTTGATACAATGCGCACTATGATGATTGAAGGAAAAGTTGCACACACCTATTGGAGAGATGTAGTCAATACAATAGTCTATACTATCAACATAAGACAACTAAGGCCAGGTGTGGATAAGAAACCTTATGAACTTTGATTTGGTAATGTACCTATAGTAAAATACTTCAGAATAGTTGGCAGCAAGTGCTACATCAAAAGAGATGATGGTGTTGGTAAGTTTTATGATAGAAGTGATGAAGGTATTTTCCTTGGTTACTCTACTAAAAGCAAAGAATGTAGATATTTTAATTTGAGATTAAAGAAGATAATTGAAAGTACTCATGTAAAGATTGATGAGAATTTCATGGTTCAAGAAAGGTACTATGAATATGCACCTATGATTGAAGATGAACCCAGGCCTAGCAGTAAAGATGCTATTATTGAAGAAATGTTTGATTTTTTTGATGTATCATGTAATCAGCCTAAATCAAGTAAAGAAGTATCACAGATTACAGATGAGGATGTCACACCAAAAGTTTCAAAGTTCACATCTAGGTATCATTCAAAAGATAATATGATTAGAGATCAGAGTGCAGTGTTTTGACCAGATCAAAAGCAAAAAGGTTAACAGTGGATGAAGAGGTATGTTGACTTTAACAGATTGATCCTTTAAATGTTGAAGATTCTTGCAAGGATTCTTATTGACAGAAAGAAATGGAAGAAGAATTAGATCAAATAATAAAAAATGATAGATGGGAATTGTTTCCTAGACCTAGTGACAAAAATGTGATTGGAACAAAGTGGATATTCAGGAACAAGATGAATAAAGATGGTAAAGTGGTTAGAAACAAAGCAAGACTAGTGTGTAAAGAATATGCGCAGAGGGAAGGGATATATTACACTAACACATTTTCCCCTATGAGTAGATTAGAAGCCATCAAGTTATTCTTGGCCTATGCAACATTCAAGAATTTTAAAGTATATCGAATGGATGTAAAATCTGCCTTTCTGAATTGTGACTTAAAGGAAGAAATCTAGATTGAACAGCCTGAAGGATTTAATCTATCAGATAAACTAGACATGGTATGCAGATTGAAGAAAGCACTCTATGGACTTAAACAGGCCCCAAGAGCTTGGTATGACAGACTAGATGGTTATCTTACCAAGATTGGATTTAAGAAAGGAGCAGCAGATTGTAAACTATTCATAAAAGAGACACCTGATGGACTATTACTTATTGCCATATTTGTTGATGACATTATCTTTGGAGGTAATGACAAGCTTAGTTCAGAATTTGCAAAAGAAATACATAGCGAATTTGAAATGAGCATGATTGGTCCTATAAAATACTTTTTGGGATTAAATGTAAAACTGATGAAGGGTGCTCCCCTTAATGCCACAAACACATAACAAAAACATAGAAGCAACAATAATTTGCAAGAACAGAAAATGGGCTTCTTATTATCTCCATGAATGTGGAATTACAAACTTTTAGAATTACAATATGCAAAGCCACATGGGCATTCCCTTTACAATATTTTGTAGGACAAAGCCTCGAATTATTACCCAGATCTACCCAGAACTTCCCTAGACAACACTACGGGCCTTCTTTATATAGGCAATTTCCACCGCCCAAGAAGGTTCTAGAAATCTAGCCATTAAGGCCAACTACCCTTAGCATTTAATTATTTTTCACTTTTATTACAACAGGGTCGGCTTTAAATATTTACAAAATATGAGATTAGGTAGCCAAACTTCTGGAAGCCATAACTTTTGAACCGTAGCTCCGATTGGCTATAATAACCACTTTCCAAAAAGGGGAGATCGCGATCTACAATGTCTGACTCGCGAAGCGCCAGTCAGCTGGGGGTTTAACCTCATTCTAGAGCCTCTAAGGTCCTAAAAATTGAGCTCAAAGGTTTTGCACCCTAAAATCTCAACAGTAAATCCTTAATAACTTCACCAATATAGATGATCTGGCAATGAAATTCAACTGACATTATTATATGACTAAGATGAACCTTCACCTAGAAAATTAGAACATTCTGAGTTCAAATGACCAAATTATTAAAAATAGTAAGTTTCCAAAAATAGTAGTTTTGTACAAAATAACCCTTATTGAATAGAAAAACACATATTTTTGGGTGATGCAAGATTGCCCTTACACCCAGCATGCTCCTGCATCACACAGCCGAGGTAATTTGAGAAGTGACCCTGTCACGTCTCAGGTGTGCAGAGGAAAACTAAGTTGGTCAACCTCCTCCTTTGTCAGCCATGATGAATCTTCTATAGGTCATCCTTTCCACTTGACCAGATATTCTTCATATGTCCTATTCCTTGTGCTTCTACCAATACGACTGTCTAGTATGTCTTCAATCTCCTTGGTATCAGAACTACTTGCTAGAATACTCCACTATGCCGCTGTGATCTCATCTTCAACACCTCCTTCATGATACTCTATCAAATCTGAAATGTTAAATACTGGTGAACTATTCAGCTTAGTAGGCAATTCTACCTCATAAGCATTTCCTGAATCATGCTTCTTCAATATCTTACATGGTCAAAACTTCTTGATTTTCAACTTGTTATATGTACTAACTGGAAATTGCTCCTTCTATAAGTGAACCATGACTTCATCCCCAACCTAAAATTCCTTATGTCTCCTTTTCTTATCTGCCTTAACCTTATACTATGCATTCATTTTTGTAATGTGCTTCCTCACTTCTTTATGGATGTTCTTCAAGTGTTCTGCAAAATCCTCAGCTTCAGCACTGCTTATTTCTCCTTTATCTATCTTCCTCAATTCAGATGTGTTTCTTGGACTACTTCCATATACAATTTGGAATGGTGATTTACCAGTGCTCCTGTTGACAAAATTATTGTATGCAAATTCTGCCTATGGTAAAATCAAATCCCATCCTGTTGGCTTATCTCCAACCAAACATCTTAGAAAATTCTCCAAACTCCTATTCACCACCTCTGTTTGTCCATCAGTCTATGGATGATGTGACAAACTAAACTTTAAATCTGTCTTCAAATTCTTCCACAACGTATGCCAGAAATATCCAACAAACTTAGTGTCTCAATCTAAAACTATGGTCTTTGGCAAACCATGTAGCCTCACCACTTCTCTGAAAAATAATTCTGTTACATGAACAACATCATTAGTCTTCTTACAGGGAATGAAATGTGTCATCTTCAAAAATCTGTCAACCACCACAAAGATTGAATCATGTCCCCACTGAGTCCTCAGTAAACCAAGAACAAAGTTCATACTGATATCATCTCAAGGATTTTCTGGTATAGGTAATGGCTGATAGAACCCTATATTCTTCTTCTCTCCTTTCACCATTTGACATACTCTACAACTCTGTATAAACTTCTTCACATCTTGTTGTAACTGTGGCCAATAATAATTCTCACTAACCAAAGCAAGGGTTTTATCATGACCAAAATGTCCAACCAATCCTCCGCTATGCTTCTCCTTGATGAGATTCTCCCTCATAAAACTTTGTGGAATGCACAACTGACTCCCTTTGAATAGCATACCATCCTGGATGATGAACTTTAGCCATTTTGTCCTGTCTATAGTAATAGGTTCTTTACAAGCTTTCCAAGATTCACCAAAATTAGGATCCTTTGGATACAAATTCTCAAGTTTATTGAACCCAACCACCTCAATCTGCATCTTTGTCAGCAATAGTTTCCTTCTGCTAAGGGCATCTGCAACCCTGTTAGACTTTCCACTCCTGTGTTTCAAAACAAATGTATAACTCTACAAAAATTCAACCCATTTCAAATGCCTTTGATTCAACTTTCCTTGACTATTCAAATATTTCAAAGCTTGATGATCAGTATACAAAACAAACTCCTTAGGAAGTAGATAATGTCTCCACTTCTTTAATGCCTGAACTATAGCATAAAATTGCTGATCATAAACATAATATTTTCTCTTGGCATCATTTAACTTCTCACTGAAATATGCAACAAGTTTACCTTCTTGGCTCATAACAGCTCCTATTGCAGTACCACTAGTATCACAATCTACTTGAAACACCTTATTAAAATCTGGGAGTGCTAAAATAGGTTGTTTTATAAATTTTTGTTCCAATAATTGAAAAATATTTTCTGCCCCGTTAGTCCACTTAAACTCTTTTCTATCCTCTCTCATTATTTCAGTCAAGGGTCCACAAATACTGCTGAAATTTCTGATAAAATTTCTGTAAAAGCTAACTAGACCATGAAAAGATCTTACCTCAGTAGCACTCTTTGGATTAGGCCATTTAAGGATAGCCTGTACCTTCTCTGGGTCCATTTTTAGGACTTCTGCTGAAACTACAAATCCAAAATACACTAACTCCTTCACAAAACTGCACTTCTTCAAATTTATCAACAATTTCTCTTCTCTAAGCTTCTCAAATACCATACGAATATGCATCACATGATCCTCCAATGTCTTACTAAAGATCAAAATATCATCTAGGTAAACAATGACAAACTTACCGATAAATTCTTTTAGAACCTCATTCATGAGCCGCATGAAAGTGCTCGGTGCATTGGTTAGCCAAAAAGACATGACTAACCACTCGTACAATCCTTCGCTTGTCTTGAAGGCAGTTTTCCATTCATCTCCTTCTCTGATCTGAATCTGATGATATCCACTTTTCATAACTATCTTTGAGAAATATACAGCTCCACTCAAACAATCCATAATATCATCCATTCATGGCAATGGAAACCTGTACTTGATTATGATCATGTTTATTTCCCTAGAGTCTGTACACATCCTCTACTCTCCATTCTTCTTTGGTGCTAATACCGCTGGTATAGCATAGGGACTCAGACTCTCACGGATCAATCCTTTCTGCAACAACTCATGTACTTGTTTGTTCAACTCCTCACTTACTGCAAGAGTCATTCTGTGTGCTGCCTTATTCGACAAACTCACTCCTGGAATCAAGTCCATCTGATGACTGATATTCCTTACTGGTGGTAATCCATCAGGCACATTATCGGATACAATATCCTAAAAATCATTCAACAAATCTGCAACTTCTACATGAACATCTTCTACTTCCTCCTTACCAGCTTTTGAAATTAAAGAAAAACACACATACTCATGCCTCATACCATCTATGAACTTTCTTCCATCAAAAAAAGTTATTCTTGCACTACCACATACCTTTTCTTCTGTGTCATTCAACAACTTTAGCTTATGTTGCATTCCATACTTTGTCACAGAATAGGTATTCGCACGACCATCATGTACAAATCATCTGTCAAGCTGCCATGGTCTACCCAACAACATATGACATGCATCCATAGATATTATATCACACAGTACCTCATCATGGTATCCGCCAATCTTGAACTTCACGAGGCATTGTTCATTTACCATGACCTTGTGGTCATCCTGTACCTAGGCAATCCGATATGGATGTGGGTGTTTCTATCTCTTGAGCTTCAACTTTGTCACCATATCTTCTGACACTTAATTGTCAGTGCTTCCACTTTCAATAATCATATCACAACACTTACCCTCCCACTTGCACCTGGTGCGAAGCAGGCTCCTCCTTTGTTCAGGTTCATTCTCACCACTCAGCAGTACTCTTCTGTTAATCAGTGTTTCTCCTCTTTCAGCATCTTCAGAATGTGACGATCTGGCATCTTCATCTACATGTGCGTCTCTGGCCCGGCCTTCATTTCTTCTGTCTATTCTTCCTTGGCACTGAGGACATTCAAATGCCCTATGACCTTCTTCTCCATAGTGAAAACACATTCCACAGAAGCCTCCTCTTCCAGATCCTTGTCCTCTTCCTCTTCCTCTCTGATCTCTATTATTCTGATCTTGGAAGTGATTAAAGTTGTTTCCTACCTGATTCTGACTATTACTGTCCTCATCCTTCTTCTTCAGATCTTCATTTTGGCCACCATATGACCGTCCACCAAATCTTCCACCACAACCTCTTCCATTTTTCCTTCTCTCAAACTTCTTGTTCATCTTTTTTTCTACTTTCAGGGCAAACTGGTATGCCTCCTCAATACTGTTCATTCAAACCAAATTCAATTCCTCCTGAATGCTTGGCCTCAACCCATTAAGGTAACCGGAAACTTTCTCCTTATTACTTTCTGCATGGCCTATTTCTATGAGGATTCGATAGAACTCCTTTGTATACTCCTAAACAGATCTTCCTGCCTGCTTCAAACTTTGCATTTACTTCAGTAGGTCAAGCTCATTATCGATAGGAATGAACTGTCACTTCAACTTATCCACCATCTGATCCCATCTTGTGATTTTATCCTTTCCTCTTTGATTTCACTCCAATTGGATCTCCTGCCACCAGATCTTCGCATGACCCTTCAGTTTGGCCTTCGCAAACTTGACACAATCAGGATCCTCAATATCTTCATACTCAAAATATTCTTCACATTCGTTGATCCAGTCAATCAACTCCTTTGGGTTAAGATTCCCTAAAAAAGTAGGAACATCTATCTTAGGTCTTTTCCCAATCTTGGAAATGGCTCAAAAAAGCCTTTCTTCTTCTGGATTCAAAACTTCAACTTCTTCTTGATCATCATTTGCTTCTTCGACTTCATCCTCACTTTCGTTTCTACCATTAAGATTCATTCCTTTACGAATGTCTTCATGCAATGCTTGCACTTGTCTCTGGAGCTCTCTAACCTCAGGTGTCACAACACCAGCTGTTCTGCCATGTTCCCTTTATGGAGGCATTTTCATGATGCGTGCTGAAAACATAACCATGGTCCTGGTGCAAACTGCCTCATAGTCGGTGATCTATATACACACTCAGGAACTCCTTCTCTGATACCATTTGATGAAGGGTGCTCCCCTTAATGCCACAAACACATAACAGAAATAGAGAAGCAACAACAATTTGTAAGAACAGAAAATGGGCTTCTTATTATCTCCATGAATGTGGAATTACAAACATTCATAATTACAATATGCAAAACCACATGGGCATTCCCTTTACAATATTCTGTAGGACAAAGCCTCAAATTATTACCTAGATCTACCCAGAACTGCCCTAGACAACACTATGGGCCTTCTTTATATAGGCAATTTCCACCACCCAAGAAGGTTCCAGAAATCTAGCCATTAAGGCCAACTACCCTTAGTATTTAATTATTTTTCACTTTTATTACAAAAGGGTCAGCTTTAAATATTTACAAAAACATGAGATTAGGTAGCCCAACTTCTGGAAGCCATAACTTTTGAACCATAGCTCCAATTGGCTATTATAACCACTTTTCAGAAAGGGGAGATCGCAACCTACAGTGCCTAATTTGTGAAGTTCCAATTAGGCATGGGTTCGACCTCGATCCGGAGCCTCTAAGGTCCTAAAAATTGAGCTCAAATGTTTTGCACCCTAAAATCTCAATAGTAAATCCTAAATAACTTTGCCAATACAGATGATCTGGCAATGAAATTCAACTGACATTCTTATATGACTAAGATGAACCTTCACCTGAAAAATTAGAACATTCTGAGTTCAAATGACCAACTTACTAAAAATAGTAAGTTTCCAAAAATAGCAGCTTTGTACAAAATAGCCCTTATTGAATAGAAAAACACATATTTTTGGGTGATACAAGATTGCCCTTACACCCAGGATGCTCCTGCATTAGACACCCGAGGTAATTTGAGAAGTGACCCTGTCACGTCTTAGGTGTGCAGAGGAAAACCAAGCTGGTCAACCTCCTCCTTTGTCAGCCATGATGAATCTTCTACAGGTCATCCTTTCCACTTGACCAGATATTTTTCATATGTCTTGTTCCTTGTGCTTCTACCAACATGACTGTCCATTATGTCTTCAATCTCCTTGGTATCTGAACTACTTGCTGGAATACTCCACTGTGCCGCTGTGATCTCATCTTCAACACCTCCTTCATGATACTCTGTCAAATCTAAAATGTTAAATACTGGTGAAATA
>MU223335.1:445131-456354 GCA_018584345.1 Thuja plicata | reverse complement strand
TTGGGGCTCAGGTTCCACATAGCAAAGGCCTGTGATTTTGGGTTATACCCAAATCCTTTGATCATGTCCCCTATCTGGACTTCACTGACCATCTTAAGGTCAGACTGCCTCCTTATTTGATCAATCAAAAACACAATCAAAACCATAAATTAAAAGTCAAATTCAATGGATTGTGGAAATCTGATCGATTTGATTTTGTTTATACTAGCCATGAACATCCTGCCTCACTTCATTCAAGAGGTCTAATTACCCTTTCTCATTTTCTTTCCTAGAGGCACCTCCATGATTACATACTCTTTGTCAGCAACCTATGAGTCTTCTTTTCCAACTGGAGGGGTGGCAATGATTGCCACTACATTGTCGTCTAGGGTCCTTTAGATGTTTTAAAGGGTTCGAGCCTTCTTAGGCTTCTTGGGGACTTGGCCTTCAGTCACCATTTATTCTACTGATAGTTGGTCCCTTATGGTTGTCAACACTTTTCTTTTTTGAGACTCCACTAACCACTCCAGTAGGCCGACTGGCCCTCTTATTAACATCCCTGAACTTGAAGTATCCCTGAGGTTTAATTAAGGTTCTTCCCTAGATGTGTTATCTTTTTTATTGATTGGATATTCATCTTCATTTTTATTCTCTTCATCCATACCACCTCCCAGGATATCATCCATAGGTAGGCTAGATGGTCGAGGCGGCTGAGACAACTCATTTAGATCTACTTGTTGGATTATGGATGCAACCTTGTTGGCCATTGCATCAGGTGGAATTAGAAAACTCTAATCATGAACTAGACTTAGGTGCACTACATCATAGGTTATGCTTGTTCTCGGAGGTTCGGTTTCCTTGTTATTCAACAATTTCTCCATGGTTGGATTAATTCCCTTTTCTTGTTGTATCCCTCTTTCTTCTTCAAACTCTTCTAGTTGGGATACTTCTCCTCCTTGGACCACCAACTCTTTGGGCCTTGTTGATTCATGTGTGGGAACCTCAGTCTCTAGTTCCACTATTTTTTCTATTGTGTTATCAACCATATCATGCAATTCTCTGAGATCACCCATCGAGAAGAAATAATCAACGATGATTTGTGCTATTTCTGGGGGACTCTATGGGTAATCCTCTTTTTTAGATGAGGAGGAGGAAGAGAGAACCTTAATAGCAGGTACATTCCTGGGCTGGGTCCAGATATCTATTCCGTGGGGGCCATTCTACCTTCTTCTTCTTTCTTATTTTGAGTGGCACCCCTAGATCTATGGCAGCCACACTTCCTACAATCTCATCTTTGCATGTTGCACTTAGAAAAATGGCCATGTAGGGAGAAACTCTTAGCGGGGGACAGGATCCTATTAGGGTAGCTCCGAGACCAAAAGTCACTCCAGATTTTTTTGCATCCAATAGTTTTTGGGAGTGTTCAAATTTCTCACCCAACTATTCCATCAGGGGGGCAAAATAGGGTCCAGGACCTAAGGTGGGTTGCCAACTTTCTACTTACCTTGGGCTTTAGATTTCTACGTGGTCCAAGAGCCTAAGGCTTCAAAACATTGGTTGTCTAGTGGGACACTCTTCGGGGAAACCCTCACAAAATACGCGTGGCTGCTTTGAATTAGTGTTCTCGAGATGGCCTCGATACTCACAATTTTTGGCATATCCCAATCTATTGAAGGGAGGTCCATCTTGTCTATACTAGTATTTATATATTTGGGGTCTTCTTGTGGCCCGGTGTCTGAAAAATTCTACGGGAATGTTCTAATTTTAAGATGTTCCATCATTCCTTTTGGCATCCTAGTGTATTGCTGCTTTTGGACATCATAGCCATCTTCACAATTAACCCAAAAATATTCTAAGTGTCAAACATTATGGTTGACTCCCTAGGTCATTAGCCTTCCTGATTGCCCAAGCAGATCATAATCCTTGCCACAGAAATAATATTTGGCTAAGTTGACCAACTCCCTCCCCGAGAACACCAACCGTTGTTAAACCCCGGATCCCTAGGTTCTACCAGGCAAGGGGCCAGAGGATGTAGGAGGTCATATAGAATTTATCTTCCACCTCAACCTTCCTCATCTGTATGTCTACATGTTTAGTGAAGATGTTGACCCAGTCAAAGCGAGCCTTGTTTGTAGTCATACCATATAAAAAGTACTACATCCAAGGGGAGAATTCTTGGGCATGGGGTTCCTCGAAAATCCTACACAAAAAGATGATCTTGGTCTGGATGGGATCCTTGAAGTCAGAGTGAGGGATATTTGTCCACAATTCCTTCTAGTCTCAATGCAGACAATTTATCCATTCAGAGTTAAGATGTCATCACGCTAGATCATGTGCTCCCTCAAACTTCCCAATGGAAGCAACCTTAGTGAGATTAGTAGCATTTGTGAAGCGTGGGATGTGCCACCTTGTGGTGGAGGCATCATGGTCCAAAGTGATGATGGGCACCAGGTATCCAAGGGTGTTGGGAGAACCCAATATAGTAGCCAAAATGCCTGGATTGTAACATCTAGCCAGGAGAAAAATTAGCTTTAGCTCTTTCACTAAGCACTGAGAACCAGTCGCTTGAATGATACCAGATGTCGCTAAGTTAACTAAGATAGAGTCATTGTCCTATCACAGTTGATGAATTACCTGAATGAGGCCCTACAATTTGACCCAAGTATTGACATTTGTGTCAATGATCTCTTTAAGCATAGACTAAATTTGGGACCCCAGAATTATCCGTCCTTTATTATATTTCTGGGTTAGTGGGAGCTTGGCCAATACCCTCGCTATCTTGTTTTTCTTGCTGGTACCTACAACGACATTCGGTAGTTCAAGGCTCCTTGGAGGAAAATATTGTGAAGCCATTTCTTTCTTTCTTTACCCTGTACTTATGAATTGGACAACCATTAGTGTATAGACAATAAAATATTCTAGACTCCGAAGGTTTTGAGAGTAATCTTACTTTTCCCCTTAAATAGAAAAATATTAAGTCATCTTAAAGGGGATCATATGTCTAAGATTTGTATGCAATTTTAACACATGAGACATTTCTTGTACACAAAATTCCCAAAAAAATGACCAAAAGGGTCGAATGAGGTCAATAAGTCTGGGCTTACCGACACACTCGACATTAACTTGGAAAGACAACAATCGCTAGTGACAAGATAGGTGGCACTGCTTCTGTACTCTAACATGTGTATGCTCACTCGACTAAGTAATGACATTTAATACAGAGTTGTTCTGGTTTGAGTGGCATGAATTCCAATTGCGACAAATTTTAAATGCTCATTCATGTGAACTAATTTAGCTATTAAGATGGAAAGGATGGAGGAGAGAGAAAAATTAATGGCTCACTAGTGAGCTGACCTTTGCAACTGACATACCCATCACCTCAATGCCCAAAGTTTCACTAACTAGGATGGTGAACTTCCTTATTGGGTGGACCTGGTTCTCAGACCCCATAAAGAATTTGGAGTGAAAAGGGGTCCCTAGGAACTACCTCAATAGGAATTGAACTCGGCAAGGTCTGTCAGAGATGTAATGTCTCCTTAGCACAAAAAACAAAGCTTTATAAACTCAAAAAATGTACAAAACAACCCACAAAGACTACCAACAATGCGTAGAGTGCCAAAACATTTATCAAATCTAACCTCTGGCCTATGAAATGCAACTAAGTATCTACATGGAGCTACCATGCTATGACGACTCAAATTTAAAGAATTTAAAAACTATAGAGAAGGACACAAACTATTATCTATAGAAAATTTACAACCTAGAGGACGGGCATCTCGCCTTCAAGTTGGACTACCACAAAAGAAAAAGAGATGCACCAGGTTCAAGGATGGTGTCGTGTCAAACAACAGATGTGACCTAAATGATGAAAGTGGACAAATGCCCACAAAATATGAGAAACACACCAAGAAGAAGACAACCAGAAACAAAAACAAAAAGACAGAAGTGAAAAAAGAAATGGGTACACAAACAAAATGAAAATTGACAAAAAAAAACCAGAAAAATAAACAAATCCCAGAGAAAGAAAAAGGAAATGAAGGCAACAGAATGTGAAGGAACCCAAGAGCCTGCCTAGAATTCAAAATGCTGAAAGGGGGTACTGCAAATGACCTGACACTATCGACTAAATCCTCCACCATAATTGTCGAGCACACTTCTGCACCTCCTAGCTCAAATGTCTTAGCTCAGAATACAAATTAATTTTCTCTCAAGAACATTCTCCAGAAGGTAATTAGTTTATATTAAGTGTAAAAGTGACAAGGTTAAAGGCCTTAAATAATGCCTAGAAGAGCGCATTAGTTACCAAAAGTCATTTCGAGAAACATGTCGGCAACCCAAATCGCGACCCCATAGCACCTAACGATCATTCACCTTTACAAAAAGAGGAATGGTCACTGAGTCTCAGAGATCCCATACCACCATCTTGGGAATGACACATTGGGAACCAGGTCCTGGTGGAAAATGAAGGACACAAAAGAAAGACAAAGACCAAACAAGGGCAAAGGCT
This sequence comes from Thuja plicata, assembly GCA_018584345.1. Taxonomy (NCBI): domain Eukaryota; kingdom Viridiplantae; phylum Streptophyta; class Pinopsida; order Cupressales; family Cupressaceae; genus Thuja; species Thuja plicata. Next base: position 451,868 of record MU223335.1, on the reverse strand, counting down.
CCAAGAAAAAAGAAGAAATGAAAACTGAGCCAAAAGCAAAAATAAAGGAAAATTGAAGGGGGTCCTGACGTTTTGCACACAAAATTTGTGGACAGGTATGTAGGGCGTAACACTACCATCTCTAATAATAAAAAAATTTCATTTTAACCATAATCTATTATAACCATAGACACATTTCCTCTTGTTGTGCATGTGATCTGGAAGAGTGTCTTCCTTTGTGGTGAATCAACATTTTTTTCTACCTTCAACAATTTTCTCCTTATCATAAAGGCTTCTCCTCTATCTATAAGTCTATAAGAGTCAGTAAAATTAACACTCTAACAATCAGTATCTTGAATGGAAAGTTTTTTCCTCTCTCCCTGGGAGATTGATCCTACTTTCTCTAGGAACTTGGTCATAGTATGTCCTATCTGTCTCTAGTTATAGCATATGAAAGGTTATGAACTCCTTGCTCTAAATCTCCATCTAGAATTAGGCCTTCTCCCTCTGAATTTTCCTTTTGAGCTTCTGTCTCCGTGTAAACTTTCTTGATTGAATTCTCCCTTTGGTCTAGGACTATGTCCTCTACCCTGAGTATTACCTATACCTTTGAAGTTTCTCCCTCTACCTCTAATGTTCTTCTCTTGTCTCATTTTTATTTTTTCTTCCACCTTTAGTGCTAATTTAAAATATATATGGACTCTATTAGGGCTCAAAAATTTTGGTTCATCCTATATGTTCATTTTAAGACCATTCAAATACCTATCCACTTTCTCACTTTCACCTTCACTTTGCCTAGATCTTAGACTAAGTTTTTGAAATTCTCTTGTATATGTATTTACATCCATCTCTTTCTACCTCAAATTATGTATCCTCCTATAAAGTTTCACTTCATAGTCTTGAGTCATATAGGTCACATGAAACTTGGAAACCATTCCACTCCAAGTAGATATAATATTCTTTCCATCTTTTACTCTTTCACCTTGCACAAAATTCCACCAAGTAAGGACTACATCCTTCAACTTGGATTTGGCTTTCTCTGAATTTTGGTTCTCATTAATCTCTTCACATTCAAAGTAGTTTTTCAAGAACTCTATCCACTCCATGACGCTGTCAGCATCTAATTTCTCACAAAAATTAGGAATAGCTTATAATTTACTTTCTATGGTTATCCCTCCCATAGACTTAAACACCTTTAGGAAATTCATTTTCTCTACATGAATATCCTCATCCTAGCCAGTGGACTCATCCTAACACTTTTCTGAGCAATCATCATCTTCCCTTTTAACCTTACCCTTTAAATTCTCCAATTTTGCCGCAAATGAATGATTTTTTTTCTTCATTTTCTTGAACGCTTTTTGCAAGTTCTGCATTTATCACTTTAGGAGGAATTATTTTCTCCTCTCCATATGGCTCTTCTAATAACATATATTTAATTATTTTTCCCAAAGGATTCTCCTACATTATTATACCAATATGATGCAGAGCCTATCTTGAAGCTAGGTGGTTTCACTCTTCCCACACCCACTCTACTCAGACCAAGCCAAGTTGAAATATTTGTCCCAAGGTGACTCAAAACTCATATGTTATGTTTTGAACCTCACACACCCTTGTGTAAAAATTTAATTACTAATATCCTATTTCATCTATCCAATCTCCATTTTCTTTACTAAGCTAGTCACATAGAGATTCCCAGCTAATGTTTGGAGGCAAATTCAGCTAACAATTTCCCCTACTCAGGACCTTATTGTACATTGTGTCTTCTTGCATTTCCCAAATGGTCATGGTGGTCTAATGGAGGAAAATCAAACTAGAGACATGATTAATCAACCCCATGCTACTCAAGTGGTTCCAACCCAACACAAATAATTATTTAACACCCTACGACTACTTTTGAACTCAGAGAAACTAAAAATGAACAATAACCTAATGTACAACATTAAAATATATTAATAGATAGGGAAAATAGAGTAAACAATATGTAGGAAATACCAAAATCTTTGTATTTCCTTTTTTCACCAATTTTATTAAATTTTCTAAAAAAAATGGACCTTCTATCTCAATTCTCCCTTGTTTTTTTATTGTGAACCTCTACCTCATCCTTTAATCTCCCCTTTGGTGTATCACCATGCTTCTTGGTAACACTCAAGAAGAATGCCAACATTTGGAAACCATTACAAAAGATGAATAGTTGTATCGGCATAGGTCATCCTGAGGAAATCATCACTTCATCAGTAAAACATAATTCCAGTTATACCGACTCTCATTCACTCCATTAAGATAACACACACCGATCATCAAAATAGCGAGGTTCCATTGGGGTAGCTTTGTACAGTCATGTCCATCCCCGATCACTTCATTGGGGTACTCTATGTCGATCATCGAAATAGTCTTGTTCCATTGTCATAGTGCCTTTTGAGATATGTCGATCCCTGATCATATCATTGTGGTAAGTTATGTCAATATTGTAAACTTTATAATTGGGTTCAGAATGCATCTAAGCCATTTGTGACCTTAACCAACTGGTTCAAATGGATTCTAAAATATGGTAAGGACTTAATAAAATGAAATCTACCCTATCATGGACCTCTTTGGACAAGTTTGATCATGAGGGATTATGTGTGCTACTCATGTCAATGACCTTACAAAATTGATTCCTTATTATTTACCCTTACTGACTCCTAATTAGTTGTCTTTGGACTCATGGCATTCCATGAGTGTTGTTTCTAGAGGTTCTCTTACACCACATTTTCTTTCCTTTACCGCATCACAACAACAAATTAGGATTGAATCTACCATTTCTCCTTAAAATCATGTTTCTGAATCAACCTTCTCCTCTTCCTTTATTCATTTATTTTTTACATTATAACAAACTATGGAACTTGATTCATTTTCTCACTCCTCTTTCTCTCATAGAGGATGAACAATATATTTTTTACCTTCCTTCTCGATGGTTTCCACATTCGTAAAGCCATCATGATTGACCTTTCTATCAAATTATCATGTTCATCCCAACAACATTTTATTACCATCAATGAGAAAGAGGGAGATTGTTAGCAATATGTGTTCAATATTGTCATTGATGTCAACTTTTTGTTTACATTGATGTCAATATAATGAAATGACGTGCTTCCTAGTTTTTGGAAGATGGTAGAGATTTAGAAATGAGTGTTCAAATGTTGTTCTAGTGTTTTATGGTGATATCAAGTTAGTATGTAGTGTTTTTGGAAGATGACATTATGCGCGAAGCTAGAATATGTAAGAAAGTGTATTTGAAGTCTTTTATGACAGAATGTTTTGCATTCCTCTAAATAAGAAGTTAATGGCTTATGGTTCCATTTGTAATAACTATGTTATGTGAATTTTGCACTATCATCTTTTTACATCCCTAGTACTTCAAAGGTTGAGGTTGTGTTTTGTTGTTTTCTATCACCGAGACTAGTTGTGAGTTCAAGTTAGGGGTGGATCAAATAATACCTTGCATTTGTGAAAATCCGGGTGTGTATCTTGGTGGAAAATTTCAAAAGGTTTTTTGCAGTGTTTTAGGTTAAAAATATTATGTTAATTTTCTCTACAAGTGAAGATATACAATGTTCTGTTGTAAAAGGCATCATTGTTTTTGTTGGCCTCTAGCTGACTTAGTACATTATCTTAATTGAATTATGATCTTTAGATATGGATATGTATTTGAGGACAAGTTAATATATTTTAATGGATCTTACTATGTGATGTTTAGATTTCTATTGAGTTGTGTGTGTTGGAGGATATTTTTGGGTCAACTAGTTAACATGTTTTTAATATTTTTTTAACATGTTACCTTTAATGCCATTAATGGAGGAGGTTGTGTTTCATGTACTTTTTTAATTCAATTGAGGGTGGTTTGTGATGATTTATTTAGGTGATGTTTTTAGGTCCCCTTTATCTCCTAGGGTAGGGCACTTTGAGTGCAAGTATTCATGGTGGTTGACATTGTGTAATATTATTTATCTTTATCATCAGTGACTTAGTTTCAGTTTTCAATTATGAATTCCATATATATATAGTGTGTGGGTGTTTGAGTTGAATATGGATTGAGTGTGGATTTAATGTGAAGTAAATATCATGCCAATGGGAAAGAGAAGATTCTTGAATTGGAAATATCTTTTAGAGTTGGTCGAGATTTTGTGGCAACAAATATTTTACATGATAAGGAGATCCCACATTATTTTAATTCATCAATTCTAATTTCCTGCTAAAATATAGCGAGTTCATGTGACAGCTTATACAATCTTGTATCTTTAACTAAGATCATGTGTCTTAGTCTTACAATTCATTTATAGCTTTCATTAAGGTTGTGCACCTTAGCGTGCACATCCAAATCAAGAACAATGAGCTTCCTTGACTATGAGATAACACATTGTATTCAAGCTTATTCATATAGTGAGTGTGATTGTCACCATGGTTTTTCCTAGATTGTATTTTCTAGGTAAAAATATGGTTTTCATGTGTTTGTGTGTTCATCGTATTATATTTCATTAATGGTTAGTTTGAATAAGATAATTTATAACTGTTTGTATAGGAAACATTTATGTTTTGTTCAATATCGATTGACCCCTCCCCATTTTAGTCTTGTAGTGTTGTCAACATATAAATAGAGAGAGACTGGGGTGATAGAAAGAATTAGAGATATATGGATCTATAGAGAGCAGGAGAGAAGGAAGGTGAGAGAAGGGAGAGAGTGAGAGGAGGTTTATAGAGAAAGAGGGGAGACAAAGAATAGAGAGTTAAGTATGCGAAAGGGGTAGAGAGATAGGTCTAGATTTTTGGAGAGAGGGATGAGAGAGTGATATAGGCAAAGGTAAAGAAATGATAGAGGAAAATTGATATATAGAGAGAGAGATACATGTAGAGATTTATGGAGATAATAAGAGTGAGAGATAGAGAGTGTGCAATATTGATAGGGTCCTTCTAATTACTAAAATTTGACTAACTCTAAAAATTTATAAGACCTAAAACTGAGAATCTATCATAACTCCTAGAGATCTCAAATCACTCTCAAACATCCTGCCAATATACACATGAAATATAACTTAAAGAATTAGTATATTTAAATCTTATATTTCATGCATATATGTTTCTTTTAATAATAATAAACAAAGTCAAATAAGAAATGATATTTTTTTCTTAAATAATAGGATTATGTTTCATAGATTTAGGTTTGGGATCCCATCGCATAACAAGATCCCATTCCATATTAAGTTTAAGGATCCTATAGCATAATGGGATCTTGTTTAAGAAAATGGATCGTACTTCATTTGATGTATTTTCACATTTTTGTTTAGTCTAAAACTTCCATGTGAAGTGGACTCATCTTCTCACTTTTACCCCAAAACAAATTAATTAAACTATTTAGTTCACAAAAATGAAAAATATAGACCATAAGGACCTTCTAAAATACTCTGTGAGCTCTTTTTCAAGATAAGAAAGTAGGTCTAGGATGAAAACATGGTGTCAAGCGTCCTATGTGGACAGGACATGAAAAACTACCAAAAAGTGCCCAGTGAAATTTATTACATTCCAAAAGATAAATATGATGAAAGTATAAAATAAAGCAACACTTAAGAGATTTTGTGTAATATGAAGACTAAGAGGAAGCAAAGGAATATTTATTGAAATTCATGAAGTGAGTCTCCAAAAAGAATTATGATTTTCTCACAAGAACTTGTACACAAAAAAAAAGTTGGGAGTAGCTATATTTAGAATTTGACCTCAGTCAAACACTCACTTTGGTGTTTCCATCTCCACATGTAGCTTATAGAAAATATTATCGATAAAAAAAATAGAAATAAAATAAATGTTATGATAATACCAAAAGACATTAGATCAAATGAGGGATAACATAAAGATTCACCCTTCTTCAAAGCTCGAAAGTGAAGTAACTTGTTGGAATGAAGAAAGACAACTATCTCAAAGTTGACAAAGCTTCAAGGAAATATAATGACAGAAGGTGGTGAACTAGTATGCTCAATAAAATGTGAAAAAATGAGAAATAATGAGAAACATATTTTAGAATACTAGAGAGATTGATTAGAGAGCCAGATAGTGAAAAATGAAACCAAAACAAAAAGTTTTGAGGAACTGGTGTAACACCCCAAAATTGGCACCTAACAATCAATCAATTTTGGTGCATTTTCTTATTTTCGAAGTCCTATTGTATTAGGCAAATTCTTCTCCTAATTGACTTTAATTGAATGAGTTTCAAATGCAGAAAACCCAAATTTGCATAAATCTAACATTACACTTAATTCCTAAATCTCAAATGATTATTAGCTAAAATCCCTATGATTAATTGATTTAATCCTAAAGTCCTAAAGTGCTTTTAATTAAATCAATTCCACCCCCTTTGGCTAATATACATAAAAGAAATTGAAAGGTTATTTAATTAATCGAATGAATTATCCTCAAAAGGGATTTCCATAATTCCATATGAAAAGACACCTATGTGTCAATAATTCATTCTTTTATTTTAATAAATCTTTGCATATTTGTCTCAAATGGAGAATGAAGAGACAATTGTTTCTTTTCAAGAAACTCTTCATCCTCTCTCCTCGGTTTTCTATAAATGAGACCTCTTTTCTTCATTGTGAGGATTCTTTGTTTTGAGCATCATAACTATAGGCAATTTTAGCTTTGATTTTCATGCTTTTAGAGTACTTTTCTTGCATAATTAGTATAATCTTTATTTGGAATTGAATATAATTGTGTAGCTTTGATTCATC
>MU223335.1:403627-420273 GCA_018584345.1 Thuja plicata | reverse complement strand
ATACAATCATGGAGGTTTATGGTTTCTAAAGTCCATGCTTTCATATTTACATACTTGCTTACATTTGAATTACAATTACATATCTATTCAATATCATAGCTTTATTGTTAGATTCAATTCTACTACTTGCTAGCATTCTTATTTCAATTTTTGATTTCAAGGTTAATTCCTAAATTGGGGTTTGACTAAGGAAAACCCCTCCCTCACAATGAACAAACCTCTTTTTCTTGTAGGTACAGGTTTAGAACTGTAGATTTGAGACTAGATCTGGATACCCTTTTTAGCTTTCTTTCGGACGGCACGAGTAGATTCTTTGTCAGACTTGTGCAGGTCAAGGTCGACATTATTAGGTCAGGGGTGACATTTGTGGGTCAAGGTCGACCTTTTTCATAATACAGAATCAGAATGGAAAAATATTTTTGGGTTTTGTTCATCTCTGCATTTCCTTTATGGATCATACTTTAGATTTTCCAGAAACTGAGTATAGACCCTAGAAAATAGCATTCTTTGATCTGCAATATTTCAAGGTTAGTACTTTTCTATCATTAATTTCAATTCAAATCCTTAATCATTCTAAATCTATCACACATTTACATTCACACATGCCACATTTTAAGAGGGAAACCTAGGATCTCCTTCTTTATTCTTATTTCTGTAACACCCCAAAATTGGCACCTAATAATCAATTAATTTTGGTGCATGTTCTTATCTTCGAAGTCCTATTGTACTAAGGCAAATTCTTCTCCTAATAGACTTTAATTGACTGAGTTTCAAATGTAGAAAACCCAAATTTGCATAAATCTGACATTACATTTAATTCCTAATTCTCAATGATTATTAGCTAAAATCCCTATGATTAATTGATTTAATCCTAAAGTCCTAAGTGCTTTTAATTAAATCAATTCCACCCCCTTTGGCTAATGTACATAAAAGGAATTGAAAGGTTATTTAATTATTGAGTGAATTATCCTCAAAAAGGGAATTCCATAATTCCATGTGAAAGGACACTTATGTGTCAATAATTCATTCTTTTATTTAAATAATCCTTTCTTATTTGTCTCAATTGGAGAATGAAGAGACAACTGTTTCTTTTCAAGAAACTCTTCATCCTCTTTCCATGGTTTTCTATAAATTGGACCTCTCTTTCTTCATTAAAAAGTACTTTTTTTTAGAGCATCAATACTATAGGCAATTTGCTTTTGATTTCATTTTTTTAAGCTCATTTGCATAATTAGGCTAATATTTCAATTGGAATTAATGATATATGCTTTTATTTGATATTTCATATCTAACATTTCAACTTGATGTTCTCAAGTTTCATAGATTACAAGCTTTCAATTCTAGACTAAGAGCATTTACTTTCCTTTGCTAGTTTAATTGCATCTTCACTTTCATAGAATAGCTGCAAATTTCTCATAGAATAATGGAATTTCTCATTTTCTTGCATTCTTAAATCCTCCATGTTAGCAATGGTCAGGTTGTTGGCTCTCGTTCTGAGGGTAAAGTTCAACATCCACATCTAATTAGGAGGCAACATGGCGCTTCAATCATTTTTGTAGAGTAAACAATCCATGTTTGTCTTTGTGAATTAAGTGATTGTGTAAGGACTATGTTGTGTTTGTGTTGAATTTAGAGGTCCACATTCAGCATACAACAATTTCCAATAGATTGATTCACTTATGCATTGATCCTTTTTTGGTTGATCAATTTGGATCCTTCCTTTGCGCATTTGAGAATAAAATGGAATATCTTATTTATCCCTCCACTCTAAGAATTAAATGTAAGGTGATAAGTGATTTGAGTATCAAAACACTCTTATTCCATTAACATCATTTTTCTCCTTTACATTTTGGTGAACCCACGATAGACAACTCTTTCTTTTTGGTGTTAGATTTGCATTTCATATTAGATCTTGCATGCATATAGAAGTAGGTTTTCTTTTATGCTCTTGCATTTATATTTCAAAATTCATAAAAATCACAAAATTTCTTAAAAAATACAAAAAAATTTACATTTTTCATTGTGTTCAACATGTATGATTTTTGTTTTGAATACTTTGATGAGGCTTTTGTTGGTAAAAAGGATAGATCCCCTAATGAGGTACATGGAAGTGAGGATGAAATTTGTTCGAATAAGATCTCCATTGATCCTATTCCTATTTTATCTTCCTCTACAATCTCTTCAATTGACCTTTACCATAGAAGTGAGTTAGGGATAGATGTTACCTCTTCTCCTATTATATGTCTTTTCTATGAACCTACTTTAGAATATAATTCTTTCCCCTATAGGGATCAAGCTTTAGCCACTCCTAAAATGTGCTTTATTGATAGGGAGGATAATCCTCCTATTTGGGATGAACCTTTGGATTTGGATGTTGATTACTCTCTTCCTCATGAAGCCATTATGGATGATTCTACTTTTTGGGATGAACCCTTGGATAAAGACGTTGATTTATTCCCTTCTTGTGAAGATGCTTTGATACAAGAGGGTGATTTATTAATTAATGACATATTCATGCATGATCATGACTCTTTTTCTAAAACACACTCTCCTTATGCAGACATTTTAGAGAAAGAAGATAACATTATTAACACATTACCTCTAATTGGGATTCCTTCCAATAATGAGGCATTAGCAGAAAATGATATGAATTCCCTTAATGCTCTCCCTCTTAGTGATGATCCTATGGAGAATCAAGCTCTTACCCCATGTTCTCCTAGGATGTATTCCTTTATTTCTCCTTCTTATGAATCTATCAAACATACTAATGATGACTTAGTGACTACTGGATTTCAATTGACTTCTTTTCATATGCCTTCTTGTTATGGTCATGGTTATCATTTACTAGTTAAACAAGGATTTCTTACTCAAGGATGTACTCAGCATAAAAAGGGAATTCAAATGCCCTTACAGAATGGGGGGCATGAGCATTCTTATGGATTGGGATTTAATCCTCAACAAAACATCAATGTTACCAACATCTCAAATAACATTTCAAAACATGATTACCCTATGAAGGAATTTGACCAAGAGGTTGTTTTGCCTAAACTCCTTCATGCTAAGATAATTACTAGACCTCAACGCAAAAAGAAATGTAGTCTATACTTTAAGATTCTTACTTTTTGTTTCTACCATAGATTTCATGATCACTCTAATGAATATCAAGCTTTAAATTATAATATTAGGAAGCTCATTGATAGTGAAATTATTTATATATCATGTGGCAATGAGTTATATTTCAATCCTATTTTCTCTAAATAACATTTATGTTCCTATTATGGAACTCCATATTATGCAAACAATATTAGCCTAATCTTTGGGGGCTCATTGTCTTACATAGTATTGTGAGTGATATAGTAGGTCCCTTTTCATCCTTGTCCCTACACTTGGGGGGCAAGGATGCCATCTCCTTCTTTTCTGTCTTTCCAAGATCCACTTTTCCTTGGTTAAGCAGTATTTATCTATTATGTGATATCTAATCATACATGAAATTTTTGGTTTGCATTAAGGATCCATTTCCTTGATTATAACCTATTTCATTATTTGAAATTGGGTTTCCATGGTTGATAAATCTCTCACCTTGGAAACTGAATAATGTGTTATCCCTCACAAGGGTTACTTCCTCACTTCTTGCATGATATCTCTTTTTCTACAGCAATATCTCTTGATATAATTTTATATATCCCTTGCCTTCACACCTGGGGGGCAAGGTATTTCCCTTCTTCCTCTATATAAGGATCTACTTTCCTTAGCTTAGTGGCATTTGTTTATCATATAACATTATTTTCTTATAAGGATTTATGTTTTGACTATGGATACCCTCTTATACGAGAGGTGATTGTCCTAGGTCATCACCTCTTCTTTATTTTATAAACTATATTTTTGATAAACTCTTGCTCTTGCTTTGGGTTTGAGTTTGTTTCCTTCATCCGAATATTCCTCTTCCTCTTGATTACAGGGGGCTTTTTGATTGAATCTTTGTTCCCTCTTTTCTTTAGAAGATGACATTTTATCCTAAGCACTCCTCTATGGTGAGGGTCTTGTTTGTTAAGATCTCTTCCTTTTTGAGGATCCTTTTTCCATAAGTGACATATCCATTTCACGATTATCTATGTTCTTAGATGTAAGGGTCAACACTCTTCGCTAAGAATATGGTATACATTGTTGTTAAACTAGATATCTCCTTACCTTGTGAAGTAGGTATCCTCTTTCTCTTCCTTATCCTGCCCAGTGCGTAGTCATGATAAGGAGGGGGGAATATACAGGGTCTCCCTTGTACTATAGTTTACATTAATTTACATTTTGCAGCGTGCTAAATCCTTGGAAGGTAACACACATAAGTTTCTAAATCCTTAAGGGACACACATTTTTACTTTTATGTTTGCTAAATCCTTGGAAGGTAACACACACAAGTTGCTAAATCCTGAAGAGACACACATTTTTACTTTTATGTTTGCTTGATCCTTGGAAGGTAACACACATAAGTTGCTATATCCTAAAGAGATACACACCCTTTTATTTTACAATATGCTAAATCCTCGAAAGGTAACGCACAAAAGTTTCTAAATCCTAAATGGACATGCATTTTATATTCCATAGTGATACAAGAATGTGGATCTATGGATATTTTAAAAGTCATCAGAAGACACATTTACAATTACAAGTATAGTTTATGGGTGAACCAATTGGGCTCTCCCTCCTTGGTGATTCATGATAAGGTAGGCATCTTACTAGGCGAGGTAATCACTATCTCTTTTCTCTCTTTCACTTTTATGCTAGTAGGATTAGATCATGAAGCTATGTTATATATAGTGTTGTTCTTGTCTTGCTTATGTAATCATGTATGTTTCTATGATTGATTTCTCTTTATATTCCATATCTTTTATGCATGTATGTTGAGTTATAATCTTTGGTCTAGGGGCTCATGTCCTTGACCTAGTGATGTTCTACCTTGTTGCGATCCACCAGAGTTTTTCTTCTAACTTTACCGAAAGCATGTTCGATTTCCATACTTCCGCTAAAGTAGAGGCTTAATGTATCATCTTAAAATGGAAGAACTTCCATGTTAAGAATGTTTATCCCTCCTTAGGGGATTTTTTTGGCCACCATCATACTATCTCCTCCTTTTAGCATCATCTCCTGCTTCTGTACCTATTTAGGACCTTGATTGGGCCTCTCCGGGCACCTTCTATCCCACCTGGCACTTTTTCTAGGGATTCTGACCCCCTAGGTCAGGGTTGACCTCAACCTTGACCTAGGTTAGGGTCAATCGCGTCCTTGACCTTGGTCCCCCTTTCAAATTTTGAAATTTGTCGATTGTCGGAAGTCATCCAAAATTCATTTCCCGCTTTCGGGTCAGCTATTTTGGGGTTCCGAAGCAGTAAATATTAAATTATATTTAAAATAGGTCCTCCTCTATGGTCATGGGTCTATTTGGAATTTAATTCTCCTATGTCAGCCTCCTTAGAAGATTGTTCCCTAGTTTCATATAAAAGGAATCCTTTCTCTCTCATTTTCGGTAAGTCTTCGAAGTGAAAAAAGCTCTAACCAAGACTTTGTTCAAGCATCCATTGTTCTACATGTTTTCAAGCTCTCAAGGTGTTCAATTTTTCCTCTCAAGCACTCAATTCCTCTATTGAAGATCAAGGATTCACGCTTTTAAGCCTTTGAAGGGATTTGGTTCAAGCATTCAAGATTTATCATTCAAGCCCTAGATCTAGCCATCAGGATGGTGTGATCTTCTTTCAAGATGCTTTGTGCATCCTCAAGACTCTTTCATCATCACTTCAAGGTTGATTCCAAGCATACAATTATGGACGTTTATGGTTTCTAAAGTCCATGCTTTCATATTTACATACTTTCTTACATTTGTATTACAATTACATATCTATTCAATATCATAGCTTCATTGTTAGATTCAATTTTACTACTTGCTAGCATTCTTATTTCAATTATTTATTTCAAGGTTAATTCCTAAATTGGGGTTTGACTAAGGCAAAGCCCTCCCCCACAATGAACCAACCTCTTTTTCTTGCATGTACAGGTTTAGAAATGTAGATTTGAGACCAGATCTGGATACCCTTTTTGGCTTTCTTTCAGACGGCGCAAACAGATTCTCTGTCAGAACTGTGTAGGTCAGGGTTGACATTATTGGGTTAGGGGTGACATTTGTGTGTCAAGGTTGACCGTTTTCATAAGATGGCATCAGAAAATAAAAATATTTCTAGGTTTTGTTCATCTCTGCATTTCCTTTCTGAATCATACTTTGGATTTTCCAGAAACTGAGTACAGACCCCAGAAAATAACATTCTTTTATCTGAAATATTTCAAGGTTAGTAATTTTCTATCATTCATTTCAATTCAAATCCTTAATAATTCTAAATCTATCACACATTTACATTCACACACGCCACATTTTAAGAGGGAAACCTAGGATCTCCTTCTTTATTATTATTTCCAATAGATTGATTCACTTATGCATTGATCCTTTTTGGGTTGATCAATTTGGATCCTTCCTTTGTGCCTTTGAGAATAAAAAAGGAATATCTTATTTATCCCTCCACTCTAAGAATTAAATGTAAGGTGATAAGTTATTTGAGTATCAAAACACTCTTATTCCCTTAAAATCATTTTTCTCCCTTACATATATATGTATATATATGCATGTGTGTGTGTGTGTGTGTGATTTGAATATGGATTGAGTGTGGATTGAATGTGAAGTAAATCTGATGCCAATGTGAAAGAGAAGATTCTTGAATAGACAATATATTAAAACATGAGAGAGAGAGAGAGAGAGGTCTTATTATGTGTTATTGTTCCTAAATTAGGTCTTAGTAGGTCCTATTGGTGGACTAATTGGTCTTCATCTATATGTATGTATACAAACATGAAAATTTAAAATTAATATATAATTTATATTTTACCTTACAAAAATCAAATTTAGACTTATAATTAAAAATGCAACATTTAATTTAGAAAAAAATAAATTAAAAACATGAGTGAGAGAGAGAGAGAGAGAGAGAGAGAGAGAGAGAGAGAGAGAGAGAGAGAGAGAGAGAGAGAGAGAGAGAGGCTCCTGCTAATTACTAAAATTTGACTAACTCTAAAAATTTGTAATATCTAAAACCTAGAATCCACATCACAACTCCTAGAGATCTCAAATCACTCTCATACATCCTTCCAATATACACATGAAATATAGCTTAAAGTATTTCTTATATTTAAATGTTATATTTCATGCATATATGTTTCTTTTAATAATAAAAAAGAAAGTCAAACAAGAAATGATATTTCATTTCTTAAATAATGGGATCATGTTTCATAGATTTAGGTTTGGGATCCCATCGCATAACAAGATCTCATTCTATATTAAGTTTAAGATGTTGGAAATAATGGAATGGTGTGTACTGAGAGGGGAGGGGTGAATCAGTACCCTTAAAACTTTTAGTCAATTAACCTTTATCCTTTAGTAATAAATTGCTTGTATTACCAACCATATGTGCTAATCTATCTTTATGCATGTTATATCAATTCATAAACTCAATTTAAATGTAAACATTCATAAAATCATTCATGAAATGTAATGACACATGACACAAGATTTGGTAATGGAGAAAATCCCTGTTAGAAGGTAAAAACTGCGGTGGGGATGAAACCCACAAAACTTCACTATCTATAGAATGGACGGGGCCGATTAAGGCTTACAATTTTGATCAATTGTAATGATATTACCCTATTAGGAGTAACATGTAGAGACTGGTTAAGTTCTACTCTATTAATATCTTTAGCAACACTATTTAGTGTGCACTCGGTTAAGCGATTTACAAAGGATTGTTAAATCCACCTTCTCAAAGGATTTTTTCTATTTGCTACAACTGTTAGAATGTAGTCAAAACTATTCATTGCCCTGAGTATATGCTATCTAGAATTTTTGAGTATATATCCATTAAAGTTCACATGTATAATTATCACCTATTGTGATTGATAAATACCTCTGTTCTACTCGGTAGCCTTGAATCTAGTTCTTGATAACCTATTTCATATTTTGATGTCCTTCTGCATAAAACTCTATCTCTGATCCATAGATGTACTCCTCGGCTAAAATCATCATCACATCATTTGTTCTGATTGATTACATATCTATTTATACAATGAGTTTTACCTAAATGAGTTTCACGCATTACAATGATAACTCTATGATCAAAGGTTTACAACTTGACCTTGATCTCCTAGTTTGTATGTTTCTAATCAGTTAAACTTATTAAAACAATTACAATTACTTTACTTGTCCCTCAAGAAATGGATTTAAAGCTAATCAAAAAGCTAAATATAAAACACAAGTATTTTATCTGACGTGTAAGTCAGATCCACATTTCTTGGGATTATAACTGTCTCTTGATAGACTAGTGCTTGGGTTTCTCTGTAGTCTACCTGTCAGGTTCCTCTGTGAACTTCCTGTCGGGTTCCTTTATTATCTTCTCTATTGGGTTCCTCTTGTCAATTTATAATGTCGGGTTCTATTTCAACATTTTCGGGTTGCACTTGTAAACTGTGTCCTTGGTTTACATTGTAACCTGCTCTGTTGGGTTCCTCTATAACCTTTGTTGTCAGGTTCCCTTGTGAATTTTTTTGTCAGGTTGCACTAAACCCATCTTTTTATGTTGGTGTTACCGATGGTTCAAAACTATTTTCCTTTGCATACTAATGGCAACACATGTCATCAATTTCCCCCTTTGACATTAGTATCAAAAACTGATATGTGCAAATACTAAAATGTTTTTTATATACACCATGTGTTCATCTTGTCATTATGACTCCCTCTATAAGATGTTCTAGTATAGTATATGTATATACACTTTAATTTATATTATTTCCCCTTTTCATCTTATCAATTCCCTCTTTGACACATATTACTTCCCCCTTTATCATATCATTTTCCCCCCTTTTTGATAATAAGGGCAAAGGTGTAAATACTTACAACTTGTCAAAAATGTGGTAATGGGAGTTCTTCATGTCTTCCATAATTTTCTCCCATTTCTCCTTTAGGTGTTCCAGGGCCATATTCTCCAATACAATTCTTGCGTGCATGTGATAGATGTTGTTGGTGATAGACATGTCCAGGTTGGCAATGAATTGTCTTGCCATATTCATGTGTTGTTGCAGTAATGTGACATTGGGTAGGAGTAGAGCTTGTATCTCGATTACCTCATCTCTAAACATTGATTCTACCTCTTGAACCTTTATTCTCAACTTCTTTTCTTCCATTACCTTTTTATAATGCAACTTTATTACATTGCCAGTGGTTGAGAGACCTTGTGCACTAGTAGTGAGATCCGCATCTATCTATGCAATCTTTTCACTATTCTTCTTAGTGAATTTCTCTCTTGTACATAACTATTGAACTAATGTTAATGTTTCTAAAATGATTGGTTCCAATTCATTTACTAGTTCAAATAGCTTTACCTTGTTCTTGACAATTTCTTGGTTGATTTTGTTTATCAATTTGTATTGGTACTTTTTTTCTTCACATTCATTTATGGCCTTCTCTGCATCCACATTTTAGGATGTAATGGATTCAGTAAGAACAACTAATTGATCAATGATAGAAGCATTTTGATCAATTTATGTATTAGGTACAATCTAATAAAGTATCTCCTTGGTTGTGTCTAGTACCTGTGTCCTTTGTCTCCTTGTTAAGCTTATCTTGGATAGCTTTTATTTTACAAAGTTCTATATACTTTGTAAGTTCCTCTGGATCCAGTGTCCTCAGATCACAGGCTGGTATTTCAATAATCTCATCCAATGTAATTGGATTCTTATTCTTTTTCTTCTTATTTGAAAGTGTTGTGGAGGGACCTCTATGCAGTACCATAGCAAGTTCCTTTGTTTGGTCTGATGTGCTTGGTGAAGGCTTTGGAGTATGTGTACCTTTATCTTGTTTCTCAGTGTCTACCTATCGCTTGGGAGTGGACGTCTCCACCTCAACCTTAGCCTTATCTGTAGCATCTCCTTTGGTATCCTTGGGAGTGGCATCACCTTGCTTCTCTTCTTCATCTTTATCTTTCTGCTCTCTATCTGTTTCTTTCAGTTCTCCATCTATTACATTTTTATTTTCTATATTATGTTCATCAGTTGTGTTTTTGGGTTCCTCTTCACCTTTATCTTCGGGTATGCATGCATCATTCTCGGGTGACTTCTCCTTCTCTGAGATGATATTTATAGCCTGTATCAATAATGGTATCTGACCGGGTATATTGAAATGTGCACCATCCGTTGTTATATATTGTTCCTTGGGATGCTCGGAGGTAGTAGTAAAATCTTCATCCGCCTTTACCTCATCTACAGGATCATCTTTGGTGATATCTATGATATTTGTATTTGTGATTGTATCATCTGCAGTATCCCCTAATGATTGTAGAATTTGAGGAATGTCATCCATTGCCTTGCTTTCTTTTGTATTTAATTTAGTTTGAGTCATATCCTCATCATCATTTATAAGTGTTAGTAATAATTGAGGAAGGGGGGGTGAAACATTGGCCTCAAAAACTTATTCTTTAATCACTAACCACCGATTAAATAAACCTCATATTATTAAGTCCCTACAAGATGCATGCCATGAAATACTTATAATGATTAATTGTCTATCAGTTTTCTTTCTCTATCCTTATTCTCTTTGATTACCAATATGAAGTATAACTATTTACCAAAATATAGTAAATAAGCAGAGTATACCGATATATACAGAAATGCATATGTGAAATGTAAAACAGTAAAGTAATAAACCATACACACATAACACTTGGATTTTAATGTGGAAACCCTATTGAGGCAAAAAACCATTGGGACCAGTACCCCAAATTTTCACTCTTTTGAAGTGAGCCATGTTAAGAGCCAACCCTATTAAAGGTTACAAACACACTGTTAGGTATGACCTTGTTAGAGGATTTTATACATACAGGTTGTCACTTAGTATGGGGAAACTCAGTTTGCTACCATCCTTGAATCGACCTCTTTCTTAGACTGTCAATAGGCTTTAGGAAAATCTAGTACTACTTTCATGAATCAACCTTTTTGGCACTCCTTGGGATGTACCTCAATATATAGAAGACTATTAAGTCCTGCTCTGTTAAGAGACTTGATGCTTCAATGGTTAAACTGAAACAAAATGACCTGTTTCTAATACAACTTGAATTGTAGATTTTTAGATCTATTTAAGTACATTACCTCTTTGACCAATATATCAATTCAAATATTTGTGCTCCACACTTTATGCTTTGTGATGCTGTGTTTACTATTTGTCAGTGTCTGCATAATTCCTTAGCTCTTCCTTCAGCTTGATTGATTAGTACTACATGAACTTATCCTTCATCAGTTTCTCTTCAGCATCTTCTTTTCATTCACTCCCCTTTCTCCCTTTTCCATGAATGTCCTTGGAAATTAATAATGCTTGTCTCTTATATAGACATGATATTCCTTAATTCTTGATTCTTGATTCTTGGAGTGAAAAACAATCCAGCCAATCTGATTTAAAGCATAAATCATGATTTATCTTGTAGTTATCTTCTTTCCAACTGTACTAATCTTCTTTAAATCAATCACTTAACTCTGGTCGAATAAAACAATGAAAACAACCAATTAAGTCTTATCTTTAGCTTTTACCAGCTAGATATTTTGTCATTTTCTAAACCCTCTATTTTGTCAGTCAACTTTTCAGTTAGTCGTCAGTGTGACTCCAATTAGCTTTGGGATCTCCATCCGTCGGGCATCATTGGATTTTTACTTGTCGGGTAACTCTATTTTTAGGTCATCAGGCAACCTGTGGTTTGCTTCATCGGGCAACACTATCTTCAGCTCATCGGGTATCACTATGACTTTTCTTCTTTGGCTTTTTACCGATGGTGTACACTCCATCGGTGTTGTCTGTCACTTAGTGAATACTTGACTTTTATGGATTGCTTGAAAGCATAACCTTTGTTCCATTGATTCTCTAAAGTCTTTGGCATTATGTACATTACCATACCGACTATATAAAGTTGACATGAATGACAATACAAACCATTAACTGATTTAATGCCTTGCATTATCTTCAACTTAATATTATCAAACATTCAATCAGTTATATGTCATAAATCTCTCCCTTTGGCATTGATGGAAATAAAAATTATATTATCACACTATACTATTTCTAATACAATATGAAATACAATTGTTGAGATTCATCAACTACCAATCTTTGTTTGATAACTGATAAATGTCTGAACTTTGGTAAGCTTTGTTTTAGCTTAGATTTGATTCTTGTAGCTTTCTGTTTTCTAATGTGTTGAATCTCCTTTGGTGTCAATTTTTTCTTTGATGTCTTGTCCTCTTTTCAACAACATTCTCTTGGTGTAATCTTTCATACAATATTCTCTCTCTTAGGATATAATCTCTCCCTATTGGAGTGATCTGATAATGGATAATCTCTCTTCCTTTTCTTAGAAGAATGTGATAATATAGATAATCTCTCTCCCTTTGACAACAATGCCAATCAAATATTGAAACAGTATATGTTGCCAATTGTTTCATGTCAAGTAATCATTCTCCTCTTATCCATAATATATTCCTTGAATTTCCCTTATCCATCAGCAATACAACATTATGCTCTTGTGCTTGGTTCTGATATATACCTTTCTGTATATAGATGTAGATTTCAAGTTCTTCTCTTTGCTTGCATCAACATTTCTGATAGGCTGATAATATATAGGCTGATGCAGCCTTCAGTCTTTTACTAACTGGTAGACAAGAGTTTGACACCTAGTCTCTTTCTTAGGTACTCAAATGTATCTTTTGGCAATGGCTTGGTGAAGATATCGGCCAAATTTTCTTTTGATTGCACATACTCAAGTGTCACTTCTTTCTCTTGAACTTGTTCTCTCAAATAATGATACTTGATTGCAATGTGTTTAGTCTTTGCATGCATGAATGGATTCTTGGAAATGTTTATTGCACTGGTGTTATCACAATAGATAACTACTGGTTCTAAGATTTTCATATGCATGCCTTCCAGTATTTATTTGATCCATGCAATATTTGAGCAATTTGCAGTAGCAACAACATATTCTGCTTCTATAGTAGACTAAGAGATGCATCCTTGCTTCTTACTGATCCATGTGACAAGTCTTTCACCCATAAAGAATGCTCCTCCAGTTGTTCTCTTTTAGTCATCAATATTTCTAGCCCAATAAGCATCGGTAAACACCTTTAGTTCAAATTTGCCTTCTCTTCTATACCATAAGCCAAATTCCTTAGTATTCTTCAGATATCTTAGGATTCTTTTCATAGTAGTCATATGTGATTCCCTGGGGTTAGCAGAAAATCTAGCAACAATTCCTACTGCATGTGCAATATCTGGTCTAGTGTGTACCACATACATGAGTTTTCCAATCATTGATCTGTAAAAAGTCTAATTTACCTCTATTTTGATGCAGAGAAAATCTTCAAACTCTTTCAACTCGGTATTCTCTTCCTTGACTCCTTCATTTTCCTAATCTTCATCAAATATTTCACATAATATTGCTATGTCATCATCATATACATATAAAAAATACGTTCACCATCTTTTCCAATCGGTCATCGATTCTCTCTTGGGTCACCGACCAACAAGAGAGAATGACTCAACTGATGCAGAGGGCATCGATGAGTCTTTCTATCCCAAATTTTCACACCACTAACTCTTTCAAAATGCTATATGTCGATGGATCCTCCCATGGACCGAGATTCCGTTCACCAACTTTATGGGAAAATTGGCCGCCACCTTTCATTATTATCAAAAAGTGATAATAATTAACATTTCCACCAACTCTACTATCAACTTTATAAACGGTCTTCAACATCTTGGCTCCTTCTAATCATGAATTTTTCTTCCTTGTAGCTTGGCTCCATGCTTCCTCACTATCTTTGCATGATACATGATCTATTTGGAATGACATTTTTAATAACACTCGACTGTCATCTTTGGAAAGGACTTCACTATCACTCGAGTTTATTTTGACATGACGGTTGCTGCATTGTTCTCAGCTTCCACACGGGTGTAGCTAAATTGCATAATGCTTTCTTGAAACCATTCACCATCTCCATGCATGAGCTTCTCTCACGGCTCTTTCATTTCTTTCTTGACTGTTGGAGATGCAAATCTACCACCTTTCCTCTCATTTCCAAATGTCATATTAAATGACATGATGGTCTTCAACTTATTCCACGTACAGCTAACTTTGTGAAACATTAGTTCCTTGGGTGTCTTCACAATCACCTCAAAGATGCCAACTCTTGACCTCTTTGCGAGCACAACTTCCATTATCATCGATAACAGTTCTTATAAACCATTTTTAAAACTGTTTCCAATTCTTTCAAAGAATTAACAATCAACATTTAAATCCATACGTTGCTAAGTAGAACATTTCCATTGTTCCCTATCAGACTGCAATGTAAACCAATACATATAACTAGTATGGTCTAATTAACACTCAAGCCGATACATAACCAGTCCACTTAAACTAACTCAAAAACCAATGCATAATGAAATGACATTATCGATAGAGAGGGTGACTTTGAAAAACAAATTATAAACTCCATTAAAGTATATTTCCTACTGTTAGCACTGCTTTGTAAAAATTTGAATTTCTAGGTGTTTTGCTGTTCCCGGGCTTTCTTATTTCAAATTCCATGCATTACCACCAAAAAGAAATTAAAACCCTAAGTCATGCTTCTATTTTGCTATTACTTTTTCCATCCACTAAGGGCATGTGTTTTAATCCAAGTCACCTCATCACGTTACCCTAAGAGAATATTCCATATCTCTCCCCGACTTTGCTTTTTCCTTATGTCGCATAGTCTCGTTCAAAATCAGCATATTCCTTTTGCCTTCTGAGACTTAGCGATTCCTTTCATGTCGGGTAGTCGCAGGATAACCATGTCATAAGGCTGTATACAGATGGGACCCACTGCTTATTCGGGTGATCGTGGCAGATTCTCAGCTGTTAAGAAAATGTCTTCAGACTTTGCGATTACCTTTTGTCGCTTTGTCGCCAGATCAGTCAAAGTTGACAGTTAAGCAATGCCTTCAGTCACATGGTCTTGGAATGGGACAGCGGTTAAGAGATTTTGATTTAGAATTTGTGACTAACCGTCTGTGGTTTGCAGTAATGTGTAGTCGGGATGTCGCTAGAGAAAGATGGTGACCCAGTTCTTCAGTATGCATCAAGTGAGCTAATGATTGTGTGACATCTGTCAGAAGGCGAGTGGATATTAAAGGGTTGTCGCCTGGTTGCTAGACAAAAAAATTGGATTCAGCGACTTCGAGACTAAGGTGCTTTGCCTTCAGTCGCGAAGTCTGGAAATGATTTAAGGGCAGGCAAAAACATCTGGCGATTAAGCGACGGCTGTCAGATGAAAGAATAAGAAGATCCAACGGTGGTCACGAAGTCTGAAGAAGAAAAGTGCCCTAAGGAAAAGGTCCTCCCGACTTGGCGATTAAGGTATGTCGCGCAGTCGCCAGAAGTGAAAAAGGGCGCTTATGACCTGTTAAGGTAAGATTGAACATTAAGAACTTACATCCCCCGACTTGGCGACTAAGCATTGTTGCGTAGTCTTGAAACAGAGATTAAGCATTTGGCGACAAGGAGATAACCCTGATGGTTAAGGGTAACAGGTAGTCGCAAGGTCTCAGAATCAATGAAGAGTTAATGTTAACTATGCGCGACTATGAAATTAGTTGTGTCGCATGATCGCTAGATTGTAACTCAGGTCTGCCAAAGGTAAAAAACACACATTGTCGCCAAGTCTTGAGATGGAACCATGGTTAGAGACACAGGCCTGCGACAAAGAGACTTGATGCAGTCACTCAGTCGCCAGTCAGCAAAGCAAGGATCTTTTCAAAATGAATAAAGTACACTGTGTTGGCTATTATTAGTGCTGACAATGCATAAATCTAAATGGTCTCCTATTCAAATTACCTTGCTTCAGCCAAACAACCACCAAAGAAGAAATAGAAAATAGAGCATAAAATTCTGCAAAGTAGAAAGAAACGTGGCAAATTTCATGTCTAAGGCCAGAACTGCCATGGATACCAGGTGAGGAGGGAGCTGTTGCTAAGCTAGAAGTGAACACCATCAAAGAAGAACAAATGGGAGGCAAAGCTTAAAGGATAAATGTGGTTAAGCCATGAAAGATAAACCTTGTTAATTAGCTGCCACCTTGTTAAATAGCTATTGCCAAGTTGTTGTAAGCTATCGGTAATCCTTCCCAGATGTCTGTAGCTTGTTGTATCCTTGTGCTATAAAAGGATCCCAAGACTACTGTTACAAGGATGGTCATTTTTCTGTCTGAAGATACTGAATCAGTTGCAATATATCTGGTATTTTTGGAGAAATCCCTATTGAATGTAGTAATTGATAATGACTTCTGAATGAAATCCAATTCACAGTTTCTGAAGCATTTAGTGGATTTTCTGTCTTCATTTGCATTCTGAGTTTTGTTTAAATTAAATGTTCAAGGAGCGTTTTTAATTTATATGTCTGTAAGGCAGATATATGAGATACTTCTAGGGTTCTTTCAAGGAGAGAATATGCCTTAGAGATATTTCAACAAAGTTCAGGGTAGTAAATGAATCT
>MU223335.1:348041-399541 GCA_018584345.1 Thuja plicata | reverse complement strand
TTGGATTTATCTTATGCTACCATTTCTGTTAATGGAAAAGAGGCCAAATTGTGAAGGGAACCTAGATCTCCTGTCTATGTTGAAAAGGTTCAGCCTAGCATGTTAAATTGTTGTGTGGACATGGACATAGACAATTTCAAAGTGGAAGAAATTAAACCACAATTGAAAAATACAGACCCCATCATAGATGAATTGAAGTTGCAACAACAAGGGCTCTGGCAGATGTATTTTGATGGGCAATCAAATGAAAATGAAGACCAATCAGTTGAGTCTTTTTGGTCAAAGGGTAAAATGCTAGAGGAGTGTGTTTTTGAAGTCCCTTCATTCAATGATGCTTCACCTCAGCATATGAATTGTTTATCGACCTCTTTGCCTAATGATAGAGGTGTTGAATCTACTTATGATGATATCTTTGATTTTGAATCATATGTTGAAAGTGATTATGACAGCAAGGGTACTAATGTCTTCAAAGTTTATACTAATGATGTGTTTGATGAGGACATTGATACGGATCAGCCATATCTTTGTTACCATTTTCATATGAGAGAAAAACATACTGTTGTTAATCTGTTGTTTGAGGAATGCACTCAGTTTGTGGATTTGATCCATTCTGATTTTAATATTGAAGATGTGTCAATATGCAATAAGCGATCAGATTGTGTTACTTCCTGGGATGAAAGTGATTATGAGTCTGAAATTACTTTTAATGAGTCCATTGTCCCATGTAATGAACAAGACTATGATATTGATCAGCTGGCTTCTTATGACCATGAAGGTAATTCAAAAGTGGAAGAGGTTTCTAATCCATGTTTTGAAAAACATGCTGATATGTTTTTCCATTGTGAAGTTTTTCTAGATTTTGGCATCCATGGCTTATGTGAGTATGAGTCATTTACTTTTGATATGGATCAATCCACTAATGAAGGAGTAATGCAAGTGGAATTTGATGTTTCTTACAATGATGCATTCCCTTATTATCATGGTTTATATTCTCTGATATTTGCTGAGGTGAAGAATGAGTTTCATTCTTTTGATTATGATGACTTTAATGGCATAAAAGGCGTGGAAGGAATTACAACTAAGGTATTCTTCACTTTAATTATTCATTGTGAGTTTGAGAAGCAATTGTACGAATGCATTCTCAGTTTGATGTTTGTGTGCCAAGAAGAGAATCATATTTTTGATAGAGGCAAGTGATAGTTTCAACTGTGAAAGGGCTTGAGGTTCTTATAAATAATGTATGTAAGTGTATAGTTAGTTTAGTTTTCCCTATTTTTGTGTGGTTTTAGTGTGCTCCTGTATAGTTCAATAAAATTTTGCGCAATTCTCCAGAGGTCTGGCTTCTAATGACAATCTTACAATTATCTTTCCCCAATCGGAGCCATTGTTAGCACTACTTTGTAAAAATTTGAATTTCTAGGTCTTTTGTTGTTCTCGGGATTTCTTATTTCAAATTCCATGCTTTATCGCCAAAAAGAAAGTAAAACCCTAAGTCATGCATCTATTTTGTTGTTACTTTTTCCATCCACTAAGGGCATGTGTTTTAATCCAAGTTGCCTCGTCGTGTTACCCTGAGCGAATATTCCATATCTCTCCCCAACTTTGCTTTTTCCTTATGTCGCATAGTCTCGTTCAAAATCAGCATATTCCTTTTGCCTTCTGAGACTTAGCGATTCCTTTCATGTCGAGTAGTCGTGGGATAACCATGTCATAAGGCTATATACAGATGGGACCCACTGCTTAGTCAGGTGATCGCGGCAGATTCTCAGCGGTTAAGAAAATGTCTTCAGACTTTGCGATTACCTTTTGTCGCTTTGTCACCAGGTCAGTCAAAGTTGACAGTTAAGCAATGCCTTCAGTCACGTGGTCTTGGAATGGGACAGCGGTTAAGAGATTTTGATTCAGACTTTGTGACTAACCGTCTGTGGTTTGCAGTAATGTGTAGTCGGGATGTCGCCAGAGCAAGATGGTGACCCAGTTCTTCAGTATGCATCAAGTGAGCTAATGATTGTGTGACATCTGTTAGAAGGTGAGTGGATATTAAAGGGTTATCGCATGGTCGCCAGACGGAAAAATTGGATTCAGCGACTTTGAGACTAAGGTGCTTTGCCTTCAGTCACGATGATTGGAAATGATTTAAGGGCAGGTAGAAACATCTAGTGATTAAGCGACGGCCATCAGATGAAAGAATAAGAAGATCCAATAGTGGTCACGAAGTCTGAAGAAGAAAAGTGCCCTAAGGAAAAGGTCCTCCCAACTTGGCAATTAAGGTATGTCGCGCAGCCGCCAGAAGTGAAAAAGGGAGCTTATGACCTGTTAAGGTAAGATTGAACATTAAGAACTTACATCCCCTGACTTGGCGACTAAGCATTGTCGCATAGTCTTGAAACAGAGATTAAGCATTTGGCGATAAGTGGATAACCGTGATGGTTAAGGGTAACAGGTAGTCGCAAGGTCTTAGAATCAATGAAGAGTTAATGTTAATTGTGTGCGACTATGAAATCAATTGTGTCGCATGATCGCTAGATTGTAACTCAGGTCAGCCAAAGGTAAAAAACACACATTGTCGCCAAGTCTTGAGATGGAACCATGGTTAGAGACATAGGCCCGCGACAAAGAGACTTGATGCAGTCACTCATTCGCCAGTCAGCAAAGAAAGGATCTTTTCAAAATGAATAAAGTACACTGTGTTGGCTATTGTCAGTGCTGATGATGCATAAATCTAAATGGTCTCCTATTCAAATTACCCTGCTTCAGCCAAACAACCACCAAAGAAGAAATAAAAAACAGAGCATAAAATTCTGCAAAGTAGAAAGAAACGTGGAAAATTTCATGTCTGAGGCTAGAACTACCACGGATACCAGGTGAGGAGGGAGCTGTTGCCAAGATAGAAGTGAACACCGTCAAAGAAGAACAGATGGGAGGCGAAGCTTAAAGGATAAATGTGGCTAAGCCATGAAAGATAAACCTTGTTAATTAGCTGCCACCTTGTTAAATAGTTGTTGCCAAGTTGTTGTAAGCTGTCGGTAATCCTTCCCAGATGTCTGTAGCTTGTTGTATCCTTGTGCTATAAAAGGATCCCAAGACTACTGTTACAAGGATGGTCATTTTTCTGTCTGAAGATACTGAATTAGGTGCAATATATCTATTCTTTTTGGAGAAATCCCTGTTGAATGTAGTAATTGATAATGACTTCTGAATGAAATCTAGTTCATAGTTTCTGAAGCATTTAGTGGATTTTCTGTATTCATTTGCATTCTGAGTTTTATTTAAATTAAATGTTCAAGGAGTGTTTTTAATTTATATGTCTGTAAGGCAGATATATGAGATACTTCTAGGGTTCTTTCAAGGGGAGAATATGCCTTAGAGATATTTCAACAAAGTTCAGGGTAGTAAATGAATCTGATCGATTAGTCTGGCTAAATGTACTAAGGTAGATATATAAGGTATATCTATTTTGGTGTCATATCCTGTAAATGCCTTAAGTTTAGTCTTCATTCCTGCTGATTAGAAGTATTCATAGATGACTCCATGCCCTTAGATTGAGCACTGGTCTATTTTTGTTTAGTTTAATGATTATCACCATTAAAAATCAATCTTTACTTTCAGTTTGGTCTGTTTTAAGTATATGTTACAGTGGCCAGTCCCTGTAATTCCACCAATAGCAAGCTAGAATAATTCTATGATTACATTATTCTAAGTTTGCAAGGGTAATCCCGCCCGAGTCTGTGGAGCTCAAAGTGCAGGAGGTCTCAAGACCTTGTTACTGTTGTCCTACTCTATGCTGAGTCAGTGTCAGGGATAAATAGAGTCATACTTCTGAGGAGTATATTTTATGACAGCAAGAAAAAGGAACAACACCTACAAATACAAAATGAATGGCTCTCTGGCTACTGCCAGAGAGCCGTTTGGACTCTCTTTTCCTATTCTGTCCTCTATTCCCCATAACTCTTCTTTTTTATTCCGTTACATCCCTCTCTATAAATCTCTTTATCGAGATTCTTGGGGTAGTTACAAAAACCATGCACCTACCCATGATTACATAATGATGTCTAATAATAGACAATCTCAGACAGTTACAAAAACCGTTGAGCTACCCATTATTTCCAGTTGGATTTTGTGGTTACAAATGTCATACGATGCAATTTTTTTAAATACATTACAATGCAATATTAAGCATTTAAACCATTTCCTTACATGGTTTCACAAAACCTAAATAACTTAACCAAATCAATATTATGAAACTTGTCATAATCCTTAAGTGTCGAGATGCCCCTGCATCATGTTTTCTTATCCTCCTTTGTCAACTTACTTCTAGTAGCCATCAGTGTTCCAATTGGTTTGGATTCTTCCATCTTGAATATCTTTAGGACCTCTTTGATGTACTTGGACTGTGTAATGAAAATACCTTCACTTTTTTGAATGATCTATAGACCAAGAAATAACTTGATCTCTCCAAACATAGACATCTCAAATTCTTTTCTCATTCCATCAGTAAAAGATTTGCATAGCATATCATTGCCTCCAAATATGATGTCATCAACAAATATTTTAGCAATCAAAGTGTTAGCATCAGTATCTTCTTTTAAACAAGGATTGTTGTTTTCACTAGTCCTTGTGAATCTAATACTTATTAGATAGGAATGAAGTTATTCATACCAAGCTCTATTAGATTTTTTTAATCCATACAAGGCTTTGTGAAGTCTACATACCATGTTCCTCTTGTTTGGTTCTACAAACCCTTCTGGTTGCTCGATGTATACCTCTTCTTCAAGTATTCCACTTAGGAATGCTAACTTGACATCCATTTGATATACTTTGAATCCTTTGTATGTAGCATAAGAAAGTAGTATTCTCACTCGTTCTATCCTAGCAATGGGTGCAAAGGTCTTTCCATAGTCTATACCTTCCTCTTGTGCATACCCTTTGCATACTAGTCTTGCTTTGTTCCTTGTGACTTCTTCATTCTCATTCAACTTATTCCTGAATATCCATTTTGTACCGATGACATTCTTTTCATCTATTCTTGGCACAAGTGACCATGTTTTTTTTCTTCTCAATTTTCTCAATCTCATCATTCATAGCACTTATCCATTCCTCATTATCTAGTGTAGCATTGACAGATTTTTGCTCAAACTCGCAAATTAAACAACTTGACTTTAAAGACTTACTTCGTGTTCTTGTACCAGCTTTCTTATCTCCTATGACCTAGACCTCTGGATGGTTCTTCCTTACATATCTTGCAAGTACAGGTACAATCCTTTTTCTATTAGCTTGATCATTATTTTGATCTTCATTCTATTCTTCATTACCGTGCACATTTTCTTGATCATTATTCTAACCGTCGGTATTTGCAGCCTGATGCTCTGGAGTAGTGATTTTCAGCTGAGGTACTCTACTTTGTTTGTAGGGAAGAGTGTCAGGTTCCTCATTTTAACTAAACTTGTTGTAGTCCTCTGGCTCTTTAGTGCTTTCTTGTTCATTCTTCTCTGCAAATTCATCTATCTTTACATTTTCACTTTCAATAATTTTGTTAGAGGCTTTTTTTAGACATTTGTAAGCCTTTCTCTTGGTAGAATACCCTAGAAAAATTCCTTCATCACTCTTGGAGTTAATTTTTCCATTTCTATCATCTTTTAAGATATAACATTGACTGCCAAAAATTTTGAAATAACTCACATTGGGTGTGTATCCATACCATAGCTCATAAGGTGTCTTCTTGGTGTCTTTCTTCAGTTGTACTCTATTTAGTGTGTAAACAGCAGTGCTGATAGATTCTCTCTAGAATATTTGGGTGATTCCTTTTTCTATCATCAGTGTTCTAGCACAGTCAACTATTGATCTATTCCTTCTTTCAGCAATTCCATTTTGTCGTGGTGTTCTTGGTGCATAAACCTGTCTTTTTATACCATGCTCATTACAAAAGTTAGTGAATTCATCTAATATAAACTCACCTCCTCTATCTGATCTCAAACATTTTAGATCCTTACCACTTTGTTTCTTTACCAAAGCCTTAAACCATTTAAACATCTTGAATTCTTCAGATTTATCTTTTAGAAACATGTCTGTCATCATTCTAAAGTAATCATCAACAAAGAGGATAAAATCTCTATCTCCATAATAACTCTTTGTCCTCATAGGTCCACATAAATCAGTATGGAATAATTCTAGAATTGCATCAGATGTATGATTTTTTCTTTTGAAATTAGACTTTGTCATTTTACCTTTTTGACAGTTTTTACACATGATGTTGTTGGGCTTGGTCATTGTCGGTAAGCCTCTGACATTTCTCTTTTTGCTAATTTTAATCATGTTGTCAAAATTCACATGACACAATCTTTTGTGCCACAACCATATGTCCTCATTCATAGCAATCAAACAAGTGGAGTCAATATCATTCAAATAGAATAAGTTACCTTTTGTCTGCTCATGGTACCAATTAGATTTCTAGATTTGTTGAAGATCTTTGCCTTCTTATTTTCAAATGCTACTTTGTGACCTAAATTATTCAAATAAGAAACACTCAATAGATTATAATTCAATCCATTTACCCAATAATAATTCTCACATTTTATCTAGTTATTCAATATTATTGTTCCTCTACCTTCAACTGGACAAGGTGTGTCATTTCCCATTCTTACTGATCCGCCTTTGTAGTATTCAAAAGTCTCAAACTTTTGTTTATCACCGGTCATATGATGAGTGTAGCCACTATCTATGATCCAAACATCATTTTTACTAATTTTAGATATGAGAGTTGTTTCTACATGCCTTTCTTCATCATCATCTGAATGATCCTTTATAGCCACAAGCACCATCTCAATATCTTCATCAAATTTGATGTCAGTATCATCATCATTTTTATAGGTAGCTAACCTTCTTTCCTTTGTCCTTGTAGTCTTGGGTATCTCTTATTTTTGATTTTCGATAGCTTCTGTAATCACCTCTGTCAAAATGTTTCTCAAAAGATCTGTCATTACTTCTATCATCTTTTCTTTTGTTAGTACATCTTGCAAAAAAGTGTCCAATCTCTTTACAATTAAAACAAACAAGTGGTAATTTACCTTTGTATTTACCTTTGCCCCTCTACATTCTTCTGGCCATAAGTGCTTCAATTTCATCAAGATCATCTTCTTCATTTTCACTATCACTATCTTTTCTTATAGTCTCTATGACTTGATTTACTTATTCACATAGAAGTTTTGAATGTAGACTCTATGTTTGGTAAGACACTATTATCAAAGTTATTCATTTCAAATGAAATCAATCTTCCAATTAATTTGTCTAGAGTAACATTGCTATTTTCTATAGCTCTCATTTCTTGAATGGCAGATACTCTAATAGCATAGGTAGGCAGTAAGGTTCTTAGAATTTTACTTACCACTGTATCTTCCTCTAGTACACCTCCAACTCCTTGGATAGCATTGACAACCTCTTTAATTCTTGTGCTATACTGAGTGATGTTTTATCCTTCTTTCATTTTGAGATCATCAAAATTTCCTCTAAGTCTTTTTTCCTTGGCTCTCAAAACATTTTTGTCACCACCATGTACAAGCTTCAATTTGTCCCACATCTGCTTTACAGATTCGCATTCTTTGACATCTTCAAATTCAGCATTAAAGAGTGAGGCAGAAAGCTCTATCATCATGTCATTATGTTCACACTTCTCTCTCATTTGTTCAACTATTGGTGCTCCTGTGGGCAACACATATTTAGTTTCAAGGAATTGAGTAACATCATTATCAATACCTGATAGGTGAAGTCTTATTCTGCTTTGCCATGAAGCAAAATTATTTTTGTTCAACTTGGGCACATCTCGTCTGTTCATCTTGTGATCTTTGACTCAGGTCTTGAAACCTTCCTTCTAAGCACACAAGCTCTGATATTAATTTTTAGTAATAACTGAGAGGGGGGGTGAATCAGTGGCCTAAAAAATTTATCCTTTAATCACTAACCACCAATTAAATAATCCTCATATTATTAAGTCCCTACAAGATGCATGCCATGAAATACTTATAATGATTAAATGTTTGTCGGTTTTCCTTGTCTATCCTTATTCTCTTTGATTACCGATATGAAGTATAAATATTTACTGAAATACAGTAAATAAGAAGAGAATACCGATATATCCAGAAATGCATATGTGAAATGTAAAACAGTAAAGTAATAAACCATACACACATAACACTTGGATTTTAACGTGGAAACCATGTTGAGGGAAAAAACCACTGGGACCAGTACACCAAATTTTCACTCTTTTGAAGTGAGCCCTGTTAAGAGCCAACCCTATTAAAGGTTACAAACACACTGTTAGGTGTAACCTTGTTAGAGGATTTTATACATATAGGTTGTCACTTAGTATCGAGCAACTTAGTTTGCTACCATCCTTGAATCAACCTCTTTCTTAGACTGTCAATAGGCTTTAGGCAAATCTAGTGTTACTTTCATGAATCAACCTTTTTAGCACTTCTTGGGATGTACCTCAATATATAGAAGACTGTTAAGTCCTGCTCTGTTAGGAGACTTGATTCTTCAATGGTTAAACTGAAACAAAATGACTTGTTTCTAGTGCAACTTGAATTACATATTTTTAGATCTATTTAAGTACATTACCTCTTTGATAAATATATCAATTCAATTCTTTGTGCTCCACACTTTCTGATCTATGATGTTGTGCTTACTATTTTTCAATGTCTACAGAATTCTTTAGCTCTTCCTTTAGCTTGATTGATCAGTACTGCATGAAGTTATCCTTCATCAGTTTCTCTTCAGCATGTTCTTTTCATTCACTTGGGCCCTTTATCCCTTTTCTGTGAATGTCCTTGGAAATGAATAATGCTTGTCTCTTATATAGACATGATATTCCTTAATTCTTGATTCTTGATTCTTGGCATGAAAAATAATCCAGCCAATCTGATTTAAAGTATAAATCTTGATTTATCTTGTAGTTATCTTCTTGCCAACTCTAAAAATCTTCTTTAAATCAATCACTTAACTCTGGTCGAATAAAATAGTGAAAACAACTAGTTAAGTCTTATCTTTAGCACTTGGTAGCTAGATATTTTGTCATTTTCTGAACTCTCTATTCCATCGGTCAAATTTCCAGTTAGTTGTCAATGTGACTCTAGTTAGCTTTGGGATTTCTGTCTATCGGGCATCATTGGATTTTTACTTGTCGAGTAACTATGTTTTCAGCTCGTCGGGAAACCTGTAGTTTTCTTCTTCGGGAAACACTGTCTTCAACTCTTCGGGTATCACTATGACTTTTCTTCTTTGGATTTTTACTGATGGTGTGCACTCCGTCGGTGTTGTCTCTCACTTAGTGAATACTTGACTTTTATGCATTTCTTGAAAGCATAATCTTTGTTCCATTGATTCTCTGAAGTCTTTGGCATTATGTACATGACCATACAGACTATATCAAGTTGACATCAATGAAAATACAAACAATTAACTGTTTTAATGCCTTGATTTATCTTTAAGTTAATATTATCAAACATTCAATCAGTTATATGTCATCAATAAGAATGTGCTCTGGGCTCGGTATATCCTCATTTTCTTCATTGTGAGGCTTGACGATGAGTTCTAATACTTTCTCTGGGCTTCTGTCACTTTCTTTGTCAAGCTCAATAAATTTTCCATGTAGGACTTTGTAAGCTCTCAATTTTGTTGAGAACCTTTTTGAATGTAACTTCATCATTTCTTTCATTTTAGACTCGGGTGGCATAACAGAAACTAGGGTTCTTTCCCTTATCTATTTTTCAGAATTCAATGCAAATTTCCACCTTTCTGATAATCTGTGTAGAAGTTCTTGTGGCATTTTACTATCAAAATATATTGGTATATTTTAAATATACACATTGTTGTGATGATTTCCTCCTCTATCTTATTCTGATCCTCGCGATCTAGAGTTAGTCATTTTCTAATCTTAGGTTTTGTTATTGAACCTTCCTTAATGATTGATGCACACACCTCATCAATTGTATTAGGAAGTTTGTTCTTAACATTTTTTCTACTTGTTTGGTGTCTTCAATATCTTCTTTACTTCTGATGAATTTTCTTCTTTTCGTTGGTGCCTGTTTCCCAGTTTGAGGCTTTCTTTTGTAAGTCCTCACTTGTCCTTTCTTTACCGGTGATGAACTTGCATCTTTAGTTGTCTGAATTCTAGTCCTTGATGCAACATTAGTGCTTGGTGTCTTTCTAGGTGGTGGTGGTGCATCAGACTCTATATAATTGGAGTCACTCAATTGTTCTTCTCCACCGACGGGTGACTATCCCTGGGTGTCATCCTTTTGTTCTAACTCTTCATCTTCTACTGACAAATTTTTCTTACGTGTCTTTACCAGTTTTTCTTTCTTTCTATCAATTTTCTTCATAACTAAGCATGTTTTTATTCTTTCCTTGGCTTCCTCATAGGTTCCAAACCTTGTTTGTGACTTGTCTAATGGTTCATTTAACAATGCTTCAATAGCATTGCTGGCTTGATCTATGTTGACCTCATAGTAAAGTAGTGCTAACCATGATATCCTCGGTACAAATGGTTTGATCAAGGTGTTACTGGTGTCCACCATAAAACAATTTCAGCTTTATATTTTTCTACCATTTGTTCTAGTATCCTAATCCTTTTTTGCATCTTGTCCTTAAATCTAGTAAAGTATTCATCCATAACTGATGTAAATTTGTCACCTAGTGACTTAATGAATTCACTATTTTTAATTGTCACTGGTCGGGTAGTATCCCATTTGACATTACTGATAGATGGAAAGAAGTCTTGAAAGTAGAAAAATATGCACATTAGGAGTAATCTAAACTTACATGAATTGGACTTTGCAGACCTGATTGTCCTCATGTTCTCATCTAACTGCTTCAGTAGAATCTCGGATAGATCCAAATGCAATCCATTCTTTACAATCTTATGTTCAATGTCTACTACTCTAGATGCAATACTATTCATCCTTCTGGCTTGGAATATCTTGTATCCTAGCACACAAGCACCAAATTTTAGTTATGGATATTTTATGGATTTTACCTTCAATCCTCTGTCATCCCATTCTGCATTTGTCATCTTCTCAATCTCAGGGCGAGAAGGGTGTTTGAGTGCCTTGGCCTTTTTGGTTATAGGATAATTGGTCACTTCTTGTATCACATCCCTGGTGATCTATTTTGGCTCATCTAGCCACATCTTTTGGTCATGCACTCTGTTTAGCACTATCCTAATTCATTCGATTTTAAACTCCTTCAAGAACATTAGGACATGTGTCAGCCCTTTGACCTCTATGTGTTTGTGCTCATCTTTGATGGTTCCACCTATACAAAGCTTCTTGTAAGCTTTCTCAACCTCAAGATCTCCCATCTTAGTGATCTTTCAATGTATGTATGTCATGACATCCTCGACGAGAAAAAACCTAGGTGGAATGTCAAAGAATGCACCAACATCATTGGGTTGTGAGGAAACCTCTAGATAGAACTTTTAATGTGGATCCTTACAAGTGGTGTTCTTGATCAATTTGACCTTATTTTCATTTGCATTTTTTATCTTGGTTACACGGGATGTGGTTGCCATGGTTTCTAAAAAATAGGGCTTTTCCCATAAAACAATTAGTGAGCTTGGTGATGATACTTACTTAACCTTCTCTATGCTATTGTGATTTTTTTTGAATGCTATGAATATGCTGGTTAAACACTTCTTCAATCTGGTTGCTCTATGCTCTACTTCACTCTACTTCTTTTCTCTTAATCTCATGGTGAATAATGACGTCTTCTTTCACCCTTTTATAGATGATGCCCTAAGCAGTGCAATAAATTCTCTACCCACTTCTCAGTGTTTGAAGATGGAGTTTCTTGGGTATCACACAAATTTTCAGCTTGGGGTAAGTGACAACTCACTTGACCTTTCACAGGTTTACCAACGGTGCTCGGTAAGTGGAGAAGACAACATTATCTTTTGATTACCGACGATGTTCGGTTTACACTACAACTTAGCTTTTGTATGTTAACTGATGATTCTTGGTAAGAATTGACAACTTATCCTTGTAAGTACACTGATGATTTTTGCTATGCATTAACCAAAGTGATTGAATTAACAAATTCATAATAAGTAAACCCATAGTGCATGTTTAATAATGCTAGTTTGGCATTTCATCAACGTATAATGGAAATGATGTAAAATATAACTTGGTATAGAAAATTTCCATACTTATTTGTTCTACTTAGGTGGGGGTGGTTATGTCACGAGATCCATTGGATAAGGTGTCACCAATTGTATTGCTTGGTCTAGCATCATCAGTATTTGTAGCTTTCACCCATATTTTGTTTCTCATCTTCTTGATGTCTTCAATGGTATTGCCATTGGGAAAAGTGCTTGTCTATGTCACTCGGTCTTTGTAGTCCTTTCTTAGCTGACCTACCCTATGACAGTGTAAGCATGCCATTTCAGAGTTAGTCCAGCTCCTAGACTTTCTCATCCATTTTTTCATGTAGTTTGTAGCTATGTTTCCATATCTACCACATGCTGTGCAATTTGTCCATGTATTTTAATCCCAAACATATGAGTTAACGACCCTTTTCAGTTGATAAGAATTTTCTTGATCTTTTGGCTTCCATGCTTTCTTTTTCTTCTTCCTACATTCAAGAGATGTGTGCCCATGCATTTTGCAAGAAGGACAATATTTTTCCATGTAGGTTTCCTTCTTTGGTTGTATCACCTTAGATTTACATTCATATGCTTTAAGTCCTTTCTTTTTACAGTTATAACAATTTCTTATGAATGTAGATGTGGATTTAGGAATACCTTTCATTTTTCTCCTACAAACATTTGATGTGTGGCTTGGTTTTCTACAGTGATTGCATGACTACTTTCTTGGTCTTGGATTTGTGTATACATCTTCTTGATCAGCTTGGTATGGTGATTATCCATACTCGGTATACCCTAGTCCATTATTGTTGTTGACTCTTCTTTATCCATCCATATAATCATCCATCCTTTTGGTACTTTCTTTAGCTCTCTTAATCATATCATTGTGATGTTGTTGAATTCTTACTTCATGCTTTAGTTTTTCATTTTCTTCTCTTAGCTCACCAATAATTTATATTTTTTCAATGAGTTCTATGTTTACTCAATTTTCCACCTGACTCATAAGAATAATTTGATTGGTGATCTCATGATGATGTTTAGTAAGTCTTTGTATTTCTTACTCTTTATCTTGTAGCTTTTCAATGATCTTCCTCCTGTCATGAATAGCTAGTGTTCTTTCTTTCTCAGCTTGTCTACCATTATTCATAACATCAATCATCCTTACCATCTATGTCTCTTGACCGATTTGTAGTATCTTTACTTTCTCTGTCAGATGTTGATTGATTTCATTCAGATTTGTAATGCTTCCTTCAGATGTGTCTAATGTATAGCAAGATGCAGATCCTCATGATTCAAACAAATCATGTATCTCTTCTTCATGATAGTCTGTTTCATTACAGCGAGATGCCATAACCTTTCTTTCATCCAGTAGCTCTTTCATCTTTATTCTTGCTACTTTATATTGTTCATAGAAGATTTGTATGTCTAACTTCTGATTCTCAATACTCTTGTCTAGCTTCTACCTTTCCATTGTATGATCTTTTCTCTTTTCTTTTAAACTTTTCAAAATAAGAGATCTAGC
Source organism: Thuja plicata (assembly GCA_018584345.1). Lineage (NCBI taxonomy): Eukaryota > Viridiplantae > Streptophyta > Pinopsida > Cupressales > Cupressaceae > Thuja > Thuja plicata. The sequence goes on along the minus strand of MU223335.1, from coordinate 385,886 downwards.
TTTGATACCAATTATTGGAAATAATGGAATGGTGTGTGTTAGCGTATTTCCCTGACCTTATCAAAGAAAAGGCTAATTAATAAGGATAAAAAAAATCCTCCTACACTTTTAGCTCAAAGGCTCAGGCAGGTGTACCTATTGGATTCCTTCTTTAAAGAAACTAACATGTATCCTTACATTCACAGAATGCAAGACATCAACATTCAAGCTCTCATACAAAAATTTAAAAGTGATTTGAATAATTGATTGATGAAGAAAACTGCTACTCAAGTAAAGACCAGTGCCTTATCTATTAGGCAACAGAGTCATACAAATGTGCATTCCCAGAAAACCCTAACTCCAAACTCAAAACCGTGAATAAAATGCCTTGCAAACCATTCTTCTCATTTCAATACCTGGACATTAGATTTGTATGCATACCTAGAACTCTCATAATTTAAAATCAAGACTTACTCTCTCCTTGAAAGAAACTTAAATTCAAACCCACTGCTTCCTTATAACTGGTATATTAACATTCCTTACAAGTTAATATGCAAGAATTATGACAATACATACAAAGACATCAGACAAGAACTGAATAGGGATTCCATTATTTTTATTAAAATTCATTTGAAACTGTCATTCACAAGACCAAGAACACAAAAATAAGACTCAAAATCTTGGAAGCTGCCCAGTAACATAAATTTCAACATCCTTGTATAATTGAGAAGAATCAGAGATATAGAGGAATTGGAAAAACAAATTTAGTCACCGACATATATCCTTCTTCTCCCAGAAAATATCTACAACTGCTTCTTTCTGTAACTGCCAAAATTTGATTTGATCTGGACTCAAAAGGCTCACAAAATTAGAATCTTCATTCTGAGACCTTTTCGGTGATATGTGACACTTATATGTCTACACAAGATCTGACCATCTGTTGAAACCATTCTTTTTCTTGTGCACCATTTAAATTTATAATTTTTTTCAATATAGTCTAAACTATATCATTCTATAATTTTAACTTTGATATTATATTCTGCATGGAATATTTAATTTATTTTTGCCTTTTTCTTGTGGAAGTCACCAGATTTTGCCAACTTTCACCTCCTAATTGGCTTTGAAAATCCATCTCCTAATCCTTGACTAGCTCCAATTTTGCCTCCACGAGTGCGTGACTGAGCTTGATTGCTCAATCACAACACTTTTTAACTACAATGCAAACCTTGCGCGAGTGCACGACTGGGTATTTTTGGGTGCGCGACTGAGCGAATCGAAGATGCGTGACTGTGCGATGAGCACGACCGCTCACTTGCAATTCATTTTGGTAATCCTGATTTTCATGCACAATGAGCCAATTTTTTGGTCCACAACTAGCTCGGTCATGAGCTCGTGCATCATTTTGGTCACTTCGTTGAACCAGCGCGATTGCGCAATGATCTCGGTCATACAGTCACGAGCCAATTTTTGGTCCTCATTTTTTTGACACAAATGCGCTACTAGGCATCACTTGTCCAGCATGTCATCACCTCCATCTGGTGCCATTTGTCTTCAAAATTTGGTTACCTATCATCTGGGCATGCTTCCCAAGGCACTAGTTGCTCACGTATGGATAGCTTCCTCTTTTCATTTTCACATTACCTATTGTTCTTTGTTGTATTTAAACATCTGGAAAGTCCCTCACATAGTCAATAAGGGATCAATGGTTTTTAGTTTTAAAGTTTTACTATGCATTTTCCTTCAAAATTTATGGGGCCCACTGCATACTATATTCCTCCAGCCAAAGGCCCCCACCAAGAGCCTATTGGCTTCTTTCTTCAAATAACATACTGTGTGTTTTAGTATATTAACACTAAAACATTTAAAACCCCATGCATGTTGGATAACTCCCTTTGCATCTTCAAGCTTTCTAAGACTTCTCTGGATGTTGCTCACCCATGGCAATGTTTTATTACTGATTAAAACCTACATTCTCCTCCACCAAATTGGATTCCCCTTTCTATGGTTTCAATTTGCCATTTATTTCCCTGGGAAAGCTCTTCATACATTGGCAAGTGTTTCTCCTCTGCTAAGATGGCATTTTTGAGTGTCACGTCATACTTCCTAAGAAATTCCTCATCTACAACAATAGAAATATCTAGTAGAGGGTTTCCCATTCCCAACACATACACCTCTTACATATGTTACCTTGGACATGCTTCCATGAATTTTAAAAACTAACATCTTCCTTCCCCTCTAAAACTGCGCTGAAAATGTGTGGCCTTCTACATTGCTTCTATGGCGTTTGGAATGTTTGGTTTTAATGTTTTAGCCTAGCTTCCCTCAAAGTTCACTGAGCAACTTCTATGCATTTTCTTGTGCATGATTTCCTTTAGGTTTACATCCTTTTATACTATGCACTTGCCAATGGCATCGCACTGCATATTACATAGGCCTTCATTCTCCCTATTTAGCGCTGGTCTTTGGCAATTAGCGCAGGTTTTGGTGGAGTCTAAGCAGCCTCCCATACATGCATATTTCCCTTTTTAATGTTTTATGAACCTTAACATCATGCATTGTATCTTTATCTCTCCATCATGTCCCGTGCAACCATTTGCACAAACCAAGTATTATTTCATTTTTTTTTTTACTTACCCTCCTTTGAAAATAGCACGAGCTTTCTTTACTAATCTTCCCCTAGCTTAATTTCATTTAAAACTTATCAAAGCTTTGTGCATAGGATTTGGGTGCTATGCTTTAATGCTTCATTTTCCATGTGTTGCGTTGGGTATTTCAATGTTTTAAACTTTCTTCTCTCCATGCATGTCTCTGACCTCAAACTCTACGCAAGCTATTGCTTTCCCATTCACTCCTTTGAAAACTAGCACTAGCTCCTTCATTTCCTTCTATTTCGTTGGTAGCCTCTACACTTTAATATTTGTATTTAATTTGAATTGTCTTTAACTTTGCTTGGCCTGGATCCCCAGGTGAGAAATTGCAAAAGTCATAAAATTTATAGGCTCCATACCAACAAAGTCTACACTTCAAGTCTTCTTTCACATTATGATTGGGGTTGCAATCAATTAAATATTAATCACAACTATTTTGCACTCAATAATCACTTTGCAAAAGTGGCTCATATAGTATCCCAATAGCATACCTTGCTACCAAGCTATTTAGGGAGTGAGCAACAAATGGTACTTGGTATAAGTCCAAGTTCATTATCTATGATTGACTTAACTTTTTCAGCTAAACGAACATCCATCCGATCAACCCAATCAAAAAATCAATGTTGATGTATTCCACTTACTGCAATGGACAAAAAATTTGTTAGGAAGCTTCTTTAGAAATTGACTACCAACATAGTTGTCTCCAGTGCTGACTTCCACATTTGTTTATAACAAATTTAAATTGTTTTGAATGTTTTCATTCCTTCAACTGCGTGGACTTTGAAATTCTCATTCTCATTGCCCTCTATTGTCTACACAATCCATTCTTATTTCTCATCTTAGCACTCAATGTGATATTGTGCAACTCGATCATGAAGCATCAAACTATCAAATTGGCGGCCATTTATAATCACTTTTAACATTTCTGCAAACTGATTTCACAATCGGTAAATGGCCTTTGGAAATGGATTTGAAAATTAACCCAAAGACTTCACACGAATGCACCATCAGAAAATTAGGTTCAATCCCAACATGTGAGAACATGTGCGAGAGGAAATTGTACAAAAATATTTGAGCCAAAAGATATCACTGATCAAATATAGCCTTCTGAAACATTGATTTTGTCTACACTGTCAATCTGCACAAATCACCTTAGAAACAAGCTTTGAAAATTTACCAAATAACACCCCCAAGATCTAGAATCTTAGATAATGATTCACTCTCACATAATTAAAATTAATCCATCATTAAATTTATTAGAAGATCAAAAGTCAAATTATCATTAAAGACCAGAGTCAGCTTGCTAAAAACATTCTAGATCTGAAACAGTTAAACAAGCAGAAATTTTATTTGGAAACGGCTTAGGAAAGTGACCAAACGGATTGGTCAAGGTCCCAAAATATTCAGGGAAGTACACCTCCAAGTCTACAATGCCAAAAAAATTTCAATTATACTTGACCTTGAAACAGGTGCAAACAGGGAAACCACAAAGTAGGCTACTTGGAAAACTGCATTTCGTCATTTTACAAATTGATAGAAAATGCAAACACAATGGGCTTAGAAAATTGACCAAATGGACTTGTCTTGACCTGAAGATGAAGAATCAAGAATTATTTAACCTTTTTAATACAATGCAAAAGGAATTGTTTCAATTAGGTTACAAGGTCAAATGTTACAATCAGTCAAACAGGGGTAATCAAAATTCTAGATAGAACCAAGAGGCAAGACAATTTTGGGCTACCAAATTTGATTCAAAATGGATTGAGCTTTGAAACATAGATTCTCTGATATACATATTAAACAATCCAAAAATTATAGGCCATGAAACTTAACAAGACACAAGATATTCAAATGCAAACAGCGCCTACTACAGCAAACTTACACTTACGCAAAATACAGATTTGGGTAAATACCTCAAAATGGCTATCTCCAAAACATGTCAAAACTCAAAGCTGAGAGCTGGAATCTATTCCATTTTCCAAATGATAGGTGGTGAACACATGTTACAAGTGGTTTCTCATAGAAAACATCACGTCTTCTTTCCACATGCATTCAAAATAGGTCGTCTCCACAAGTTTCTTAGGCCAACAATTTACACTTAGAGACATTTTTAGTGTGGTCACTCCAAATTTCTCCAAAATTTGAGAGTACTAATAGCGGCTCTATCTAGGGATGCATGCCCCATGTGGGCATGCAGATAATTCATAATCATTGGTACAACAGACCATTCGCAAACAAATCTGATTTTTCTCTTTCTCTCTTCTCTTTATTCTCTTCTCAACAACTGGGAAATCTTATTGAAAACAACACACCACACACAACTTAAAGGAAAGAAACTGAACAAATACATACATTATTTACCAAAACCTCAAGCCCTTCTTCAAATGAAATCGACACCTGCCTCCATAAAAAATCTGATTTTCTTCTTGGCATACAAACATCAAAATGAGAATGTACTTGTACAGCTGCTGCTCAAACTCACAAGGAATCATAAAAATGAAGAATACCTTATTTGCAATTCCTTTCATGCCTTTATAAATTCTTCCATCAGATTCATCATAACCTAAAAGTATGAAACTCATGTTCTTTAAATCAGCAAATATCAAAAACATATGAATCATGACAATGAGGAAATGCACCATCATAAGAAACATCAAACTCCACTTGCATTACCCCCTCATTAGCTGATAGATCCATAAATAAAGTAAATGAATCATACTCAGATAAGCCATGGATACCAAAATCTGGAAAAGCTTCACAATGGAAAGACATATCAGCATGTTCCTCAAAACACGGGTTAGAAATCTCTTCCACTTGCAAATTACCCACATGGTCACAACGAACCAGCTGATCAACATCATAGTCCTGCTTACTACATGGGACAATGAACCCATAAAATGAAAATTCAGACTCACAATCACTTTTAGCCTAGGAAGAGACACAATCTGATTTATCACTGCATATTGCCACATTTTCAACATCAAAATCAAAATAAACCAAATCTGGAAACTCAACGTTTTCATCAAATAATATATTAAGAACACCATGATTTTCTCACATATGAACATGGTAACAAAGAGATGGTTGATTTGTATCAATGTCCCCATCAATTTCATCATTAATAATAACTTTGAAGACATTAGTACCCCTGCTATCATAATCACTATCATAATCACTTTCAACATATGATTCAAAATCAGAGATATCATCATAAGTAGATTCAACACCTCTATCATTAGGCAAAGAAGTGGATAAAAAATTCATGCTACCTTCTTCAACCAGAGGAGATGCGAAAAGACACCAATCATCCTCAAGTTTCTCACCATGTGTAGGATTTTCATTACACAAACAATTCATATACTGAACCGGATCATCATTAAATGAAGGGATTTCAAAAACACACTCATTCATCTCTTTATCCTTTGACTGAAGAAACTCAACTAATTGATCTTCATTCTGATTTTCTATCATAATATCATTATAAAGTTGCAAGATAGTACCATACTCCACCTCATAAGGAAAACCATCATTTACTATCCCTATTTCCTTAAGTTTTGATACCAAATACATTTCAAAGATTTTAATACCAAATTCATTTGTATCATGCGGATGTAAAAGACTATTTTTCAGAATTGATGAAGATACTCTTACCTTCACATGCCGGTTTTCATTCACTTCCACAAATGCTCTTATCTTTCCATGCTACATTATGCTCACATAATAACAATGAATCAACATCTTCCAACATATCATTTTCTTGTGAAACATAAGTTTCAGCATCCTCTTTATCCTCATAAGAATGTAAAACATATACATCCTCTTCAACATTCAAGAAATTGTTAGTATCATTGCATCTAGGATCAAAATGAGAGGTTATTTATGACATAACTTTGTAAGGCAAAGATTCATTGAGAAATTCAACATTATAAGTATTTGAAACATCATTCATTGCTAACATTTCTTGGACACATGTATTTATGTCATCATTAGAAGTTTCTTCTGCATGAAACAAAGGATTAATAACTATACATATATTCAAATCTGAATTCAAGACCTGATTAGAAAACAAAGTAGAGGTATCAATACACCTACTTGGAGCTGCAAACTTTTCACAATACTCTTGTCCATTCTCAAATGTATCTTGCCGGCAAATCCCTCTAGAGAAATGGTTCTTTGTCAATCTATATTTGACATTGTTCTCAATCTCTATTGCTGTCCTAAAAGCCTGATGCAAATTCTTAGGTCCCTTGTCTCTCAACCTATAACTCATCTTCTTTTCAAATGCATCAAAGTAAACTATAACACACACATCATCTTAAGGTAGATATCTTTCAGGTATTTCATGTAAAGCTCTTGCAAATATGATATTAAAATCATGTACTAGTTCACCTTGTTTAATCTTAAGATTCAACCAATCAGTAAATACATCACTCAAATTCATTCTCTCACCAAATTGTTCCATAAAGGCAACATCTAATTCATCCCAAGAAGAAATTGAACAAGCTGGTAAAGAAGAAAACTAGTCCCTAGCATTATCTTTCAAAGTTTGGACAAACAACTTCATGATGCTATCCTCACATTCAATGCCAAAATCCTCAATTAAGTCCATGAATGTTTTACAATGCTTCTTAGCATTCTCATCTCTCTCACCCCTGAATCTAGGAAATTTTTCTCTGATTTCAGGTGGAAAAGAATTTGGGTAACCATGAATACCTCTAAAATTTAGAGTTGCATACAATTTATTACTGAAACCCCTCTTCAAATTACAGGGTTGTGGCTAACTGGAACCCATGGTTAAATGAATTACTAACTTCTCTCCCAAATGAGCATTTGATAAAAATATAAACATAATTCTCAAAAGTATAAAGAACACATTCATCAACTGAGAAGCACTTCAACTTATCACCATTATTTCCTTTTCTTAGTACTACTTCACTTTATAAGGAACTTTTCTTTCACATGAAAATATAAGGATTACCTGAAAGGAAATTACAACTGCTGCTCTTATTTCTTTGACTGGAAATTGGCAGATCTAGAGCCTTCTCGATAGCTCCATCGGGTTCATTTCAACATAGGGTCGCCACCTCCTTGCAGAGGAAAATTTTCAAACAGCAAAAGTCATTTAACATATATAATTATATTTCTGGGTTCTCTCCAACTAGAAAAACCACATAATTATTTTTTAATCACTGCAATAAAAACACCTCCAAGGTATCCTTTCATGAATCTGAGATAACTTTCAGATTCTAAGACCTTGACTCTTTCTTTCAAAACTAGATTCTGGAGTTAACACATCAAGACAAGGAAACAACTCTCCTACACTCACTGACCATTCTACTTCAGAAATTCCCTAGTACAGTCACCATTATGTTAGCATTTTTCCCTGACCTTATCAAATAAAATGCTAATTAACAACAATCAAACAAATCCTCCTACACTTCAAGCTCAAAGACTCAGGCGGGTGTACCTATTAGATTCCTTCTTTAAAGAAACTAACATGCATCCTTACATTCATAGAATGCAAGACAAACATTCAAGCTCTCACACAGAAATTTAAAAGTGATTTGAATAATTGATTGATAAAGAAAACTGCCAGTCAAGCAAAAACCATTACCTTATATATTGGGAAATAGAGTCATACAAATGTGCATTCCCAGAAAACCCTAACTGCAAACTCAAAAACCTGAGTGAAATGCCTTGCAAGCCATTCTTCTCATTTCAATACCTAGACATTAGATTCGTATGCATACATAGAACTCTCAAAATTTGAAATCAAGACTTACTCTCTCCTTGAAAGAAACTTATATTCAAACCCACAACTACCTTATAACTGGTATATTAACATGCCTTACAAGTTAATATGCAAGAATTAAGACAATACATACAAAGACATCATACAAGAACTGAATAGGGATTCCACTATTTTTATTAAAATTCATCTAAAACTATCATTTGCAAGACCAAGAACAAAAAAATAAGAGTCAAAAGCCTGGAAGCTACCCAACAGCATAAATTTCAACATCCTTGTATAATTGAGAAGAATCTGAGATATAGAGGAATTGGGAAAACAAATTCAGTCATCAACACCTATCCTTCTTCTCCCAGAAAATATCTGCAACTACTTCTTTCAGTAGCTGCAAAAATCTGAATTGATCTGGACTCAAAAGGTTCACAAAATCAGAATCTTCATCTCGAGACCTTTCCGGTGATATGTAAAAATTATATGTCTGTGCAAAATTTGACCATCTGTTGAAACCATTCTTTTGCTTGTGCATCATTAAAATTTATGAATTTTTTTAATATGGTCTAAACTGTATCATTCTGTAATTTTAACTTAGATTTTATATTTTGTATAGACTATTAAATTCATTTTTTCCTTTTTCCTGTGCAAGTCACCAAATTTTGCCAAGTGTCATCTCCTAATTGGCTTTAAAAATCCACCTCCTAATCCTTGACTGGCTCCAATTTTGCCTCTGTGAGTGCGCAACTGAGCTTGATCACTCAGTCGCAACACTTTTTAACTACAATACAAACCTTGCACAAGTGCATGACTAGGTATTTTTGGGTGCGCGACTGAGTGACTGGAAATTGCGCAATGAGCTCGGTCACTCACTCGTGAGTCATTTTGGTCATCTTGATTTTCATGTGCGACTGTACGATGAGCCAATTTTTGAGTCCGCGACTAGCTCGATCATGAGCTCGTGCATCATTCTGGGTACCTCATTGAACTAGCACGACTACACAATGAGCTTGGTCGCATAGTCGTGAGCCAATTTTTGGTCCTCCTTTTTCCAGCGTGAGTGTGTGACTAGATGCCACATGTCCACCATGTCATCACCTCTATCTGGCACCATTTCTCCACAAAATTTGCTTACCTATCACCTGGGAACGCTTCCCGAGGCACTAGTTTCTCACGTATGGATAGCTTGCTCTTTGCATCTTCATATTACCTATTGTTCTTTGTTTTATTTAAAAATCTGAAAAGTCCCTCGCATAGCCAATGTGGGATCAATTGTTTTTAGTTTTAAAGCTTTACTATGCATTTTCCTTCAAAATTTATGTGGCCCGCCACACACTATATTCCTCCAGCCAAGGGCCCCCTCCAAGAGCTTCTTGGCTTCTTTCTTCAAATAACATGCTGTGTGTTTTATTATATAAACATTAAAACATTTAAAACCCCATGCATGTGGGATAACTCCCTTTGCATCTTCAAGCTTTCTGAGACTTCTCAGGATGCTGCTCGCCCATGGCAATGTTTTATTGCTAATTAAAACCTACATTCTCCTCCACCAAATTGGGTGCCCCTTGCTATGGTTTCAATTTTCCATTTATTTCCCCAGGGAAGCTCTTCATACATTGGCAAGTGTTTCTCCTCTACTAAGATGGCATTGTTGAGCGTTATGTCATACTTCCTGAGAAATTCCTCATCTACAACAACATAAATATTGAGCAGAGGGTTTCCCATTCCCAACGCATACACCTCTTACATCTGTTACCTTGGACATGCTTCCATGAATTTATAAACTAACATCTTCCTTCCCCTCTAAAACTGCGCTAAAAATGCATAGCCTTCTACATTGCTTGTATGGTGTTTGGAATGTCTAGTTTTAATGTTTTAAATAGACTCCAAATACTCCACCAATCCGGTGCTAGCTCTCTATTAGTGCATGGGCTATTGGAAGTAATTCCATTGTCTTATTTTGATGCTACATCTTCCCCAAGCACTCCACATGGCATTGCCTTTCTCCTTTTGAAAACATTTCATACTGCTCCATGCTACTACGCAGCTCCTTGGCATCATGTGTGAGCTTTGAATTATTCAATACTTTGGTTTTCAGGCTGGCCTCCCTCAAAGATCGGTGAGCATCTTCTATGCATTTTCTTGTGCAGGATTTCCTTGTGTTTTACACCCTTTTATACTATGCACTTGCCAATGGCATTGCACTGCATATTACGCAGGCCTTCATTCTCGCTGTTCAGCCCTGGTCTTTGGAAATTAGTGCAACTTTTGGTGGATTCTAAGCAGCCTCCAATACATGCATATTTAGCTTTTTAATGTTTTACAAACCTCACCATCATGCGTTATATCCTTATCTCTGTGTCATCTCCCACGTTGTCATTTGTACAAACCAGGTATGATTTCATTTTGTTTTTACTTACTGTCCTTGGAAAATAGCATGGGCTTTCTTTACTAATCTTCCCCTAGCTTAATTTCATTTAAAACTTATCAAATCTTTGTGCATGGGCTTTGGGTGCTATGCTTTAATGCTCCATTTTCCATGTGTTGTGTTGGATATTTCAATGTTTTAAACTTTCTTCTCTCCATGCATGGCTCTGACCTCAAACTCTGTGCAAGATATTGTTTTCCCATTCACTCCTTTGAAAACTAGCACTAGCTCCTTCATTTCCTTCTTCTTCCTTGCTTGCCTCTACACTTCAATATTTTCATTTAATTTGAATTTTCTTTACCTTTGCTTGGCCTGGATCCCCAGGTGAGAAATTGCAAAAGTCATAAAATTTATAGGCTCTATACCAACAAATTCTACCCTTTGACTCTTCTTTCACATTATGAATCAGGTTGCAATCAATTAAATGTGAATCACAACTATTTTTCACTCCATAATCACTTTGCAAAAGTGGTTCATATAGTATCCCAATAGCATACCTCGCTACCAAGCCATTTAGGGAGTGAGCAACAAATGGTACTTTGTATAAGTCTAGGTTCATTGTCTATGATTGACTTAACATTTTTAGCTAAACGAACATATATCCAATCAACCCAATCAAAAATCAATGCTGATGCATTCTACTTACTGCAATGGACAAAAACTTTTTCAGGAAGCTTCTTTAGAAATTGACTAGCAACATAGTTGTCTCCAGTGCTGACTGCCACATTTTTTTTTTACAAATTGAAATTGTTTTGAATGTTTTCATTCCTTCAACTGCGTGGACTTTGAAATTCTCATTCTCAATGCCATCTATTGTCTACACAATCCATTCCAATTTCTCATCTCAACACTCAATTTGATATTGTGCAACTGGATCGTGAAGTATCAAACTATCAAATTGGCAGCCTTTTATAATCACTTCTAATATTTCTGCAAACTGATTTCACAATCGGTAAATGGCCTCTAGAAATGGCTTTGAAGAATTAACCCAAAGAATTCATAGGAACATGCCATTAGAAAATTAGGTTCAATCCCAACATGTGAGAACACATGCCAGTGAAAATTGCATAGAACGATTTGAGCCAAAAGATATCACTGATCAAATATAGCCTTCTGAAACATTGATTATGTCTGCACTATCAATCTGCACAAATCACCTTAGACACAAGCTTTGAAAATTTACCAAATAACACCCCCAATATCCAGAATCTTGGATAATGATCCACTCTCACATAATTAAAATGAATCCATCATTAACTTTCTCAGAAGATCAAAAGGAAAAGTATCATTAAAGACCAAAGTCAGCTTGCTAAAAACATTCTGAATTTGAAACAGTGAAACAAGAAGAAATTTGATTTGGAAATGGCTTAGGAAAGTAACCAAACGGATTGGTCAAGGTCCCAAAATATTTAGGGAAGTACACCTCCAAGTCTACAACACAAAACAACTTTCAATTATACTTTACATTTAAATGGGTGCAAACAGGGAAACCACAAAGCAGACTAATTGGAAAACTGCATTTCATCATTTGGCAAATTGATAGAAAATGCAAATGAAATGGGCTTAGCAAACTGACCAAATGGAATTGTCTTGACCTCAAGACGGAGACTCAATAATTATTTGACTTCTGTAATACAATGCAAAAGGAATTGTTTCAATTAGGTTACAAGGTCAAAATTTATAATCAGTCAAACAGGGGTAATCAGAATTCTGGATACAACCAAAAGGCAAGACAATTTTGGGCAACCAACTCTGGGAGATCCAAAAACCAATCTAACAGACTCGAAATGGATTGAGCTTTGAAACATAAAATCTTTGATATACATATTAAAAAATTCCAAAATGGCAGGCCATGAAACTTAACAGGACACAAGTTATTCAAATGCAAACAGAGCCTGCTACAACAAACTTACACTTAGGCAAAATGTAGATTTGGGTAAATACCTCAAAATGCCTATCTTGAAAACATGTCAAAACTAAAAAATGAGAGCTGGAACCTATTCCATTTGCAAAATTATATGTGGTGAACACATGTTACAAGTGGTTTCTCATAGAAAACATCAAGTGTCTTTCCACATGCATTCAAAATAGGCTCTCTCCACAAGTTTCTTAGGGCAACAATTCGCACTTAGAGAAATTTTCAGTGTAGTCACTCCAAATTTATCCAAAATTTGTGAGTACTTATAGTGTGTATTGAGAGGGGAGGGGTGAATCAGTACCATTAAAATTTTTAGTTAATTAACCTTTATCCTTTAGTAATCAATTTCTTGTATTACGAACCATATGTGTTATTCTATCTTTATGCATGTTATATCAATTCATAAACATAATTAACATGTAAACATTCATAGAATCTTTTATGAAATGTAATGACACATGACACAAGATTTGGTAACACAGAAAACCCCTATAAGAAGGTAAAAACTGCGGTGGGGATGAAACCCAAAAAACTTCACTATCTGTAGAATGGAAGGGGTTAGTTAAGGCTTACAAGTTTGATCACTTCTGATGATGTTACCGTGTTAGGAGTAACATGTAGAGACTGGTTAAGGTCTAAACTATTAAGAGATTTAGTAACACTATTTAGTGTGCACTCGGTTAAGAGATTTATAAAGGATTGTTAAATCCACCTTCTCAAAGGATTTCTTCTATTTGCTACACTTATTAGAATGTAGTAAAATATATTCATTGACCTGAGTATATGCAATCTAGAATTGCTAAGTATAGATCCATTAAAGTTCACATGTATAATTATCACTTATAGTGATTGATCAATACCTTTGTTCTTCTCGATAGCCTTGAATCTGGTTCTTGATAACCTATTTCATCTTTTGCTATCCTTATGCATAATAATCCATCTCTGATCCATAGATGTGCTCCTCAGAAACAATCATCATCACATCATTTGTTGTGATTGATTATACATCTATTTATACAATGAGTTTTCCCTAAATGATTTTCAAGCATTACAATGATAACTCTATGATCAAAGGTTTACAAATTGACCTTGATCTACTAGTTTGCATGTTTCTAATCAGTCAGACTAATTAAAACAATTACAATTACTTTACTTATCCCTCAAGAAATGGATTTAAATCTAATAAAAAAGATAAATATAAAATACAAGTATTTTATTTGATGTGTAAGTCAAATCCACATGCATGTTATATCAATTCATAAACTCAATTAACATGTAAACATTCATAGAATCATTTATGAAATGTAATGACACATGACACAAGTTTTGGTAACACATAAAACCCCTATAGGAAGGTAAAAACTATGGTGGGGATGAAACCCACAAAACTTCACTATCTATAGAATGGAAGGGGTCGGTTAAGGCTTACAAGTTTGATCACTTATGATGATCTTACCCTATTAGGAGTAACATGTAGAGGTTGGTTAAGGTCTACTCTGTTAAGAGATTTAGCAACACTATTTAGTGTGAACTCGGTTAAGAGATTTAAAAAGGATTGTTAAATCCACATTCTCAAAGGATTTCTTCTATTTGTGGGTCTGTGCGGGATCACGGTATGCCAAAAAATGGCGATGTGAAAAAATCATTTTTTCACTCATTCAAAAGCGCACCCAAAATTTTGTTGACTTTTGAGTAGGCCTGGGTGTCAATACACCTGGCCAATTCAAAAGCCAAAGCTAATACATTATCGGATGTCTAATAATATATGATGTCCGATAATATTGAATGTCCAATATTCATCAGTCATAGTGTATTGTTGCCTGCGGCTACGTTCAACATTTTTATTGCAAAAATGTTGAAGCAGCGAGAAGCCGAGCCCCTAAAATAATATATATGATACCTAGCTGATATCAGATTTGCTACAGTACACAAGGTAAGTGAAATTTTTTAGTTTCACTCTTTATTTTTGTTTTTGCATTGAAATTTATAGTTTTTTCTTTAAAAAACTAGGTTTTATATAACATTGTGTATTGTTTTTTAAAATTGATTATAAACTAGAGTTGAAATTTATATTGTTCATTTTTTTTTTTGAATCAGACATGGATTTAGACCAATCTAAAAACCCTCCCTCTCAGTCCGTGAACAATCCAGACACACCTCAAAACAATCCCCTGCCTGTTGATGTGACTTTGGTGACCAGGTCCGCCAGCAGATGTAAGTTGTCACCGGGTATCGGGGTACCGGCCAACTTCCCCTGCAAAGGTTATCCGGGGAAATGAGATTCCCCAGGCCTCCAAGCACCTAAGGATTGGGTCTCGATGGTGTAGGGCTCAGTTGGGAGATGTGACTATTTTCGAGGGGGATAGCTTATTTCTTCAACTCATTCTCTCTGGGGATTCAGGAAGGTGGGGTTTCTCCAAGCATTCTTACACTTAAATAAATTGAAAAAGATCCTGTAGGGTTAGAAGTACTTCATCTACCTATAGTTATGTTTAAACATTCAATACATCAATAATGCTCTGATATAATACACTAAATACCGAAGAAATACACAATCATCAGTTCATATTTTATTGGTAGCAAGGGAAAGGAGGTCGTTAATCTACTTAAAGTATCAGAGCAGAAGACATGAAGAACATTAAACATAAAATACCATTAACTTAGAAGATAAAGTGCCAACAATGTCATTGCAAGAACTCTCTCTTCTTCATTAACATTCCTTCCAGCGAGCACTGGTGCGTGGTACAATGGTGGCTCCAAGGAAGCATCTAACTATTGAAAGCTTAAAGACCAAGGAGCATTGAGCTCTACAACTAAAATTAAAATGATGCTTCTCTATTACTATGGACTACAAAATCATCAATTTCTCTGACCTTTGGAATAGGGTCAGACTTATTATTTATACACATTTCTCCTTTAACCCTAACCCTAACCCTATTTTACATCTTTCCATAAAATATATTATCCAGTGGCCGGTACTACCTGCACCACTTTACAAAAGACCTCAAGACGGAGAAGGTCTGACATGTCATAAGAATAAGACAAGAAGATGGAGTGGAAGAATTGGCCTTAGGAAGAGAGCCAGGAAAGAGAAGGAAGAAATCTGATCCCCCCAGGATCGAGGCTACATGTCTCATAAATGAGAAAAGTGGCGCCCTGTCTCTAATGCATCAGGTGTACATCTAAAGCGGTGCTTCAAGAAGATCATCTGTCAGAAAGCCTCTTGTTGATTTGACATGCCTTGATGTCACTATCTACCCTCTGACAACCTTCGACAACCTTTATTAACTACTTGAAAGTGACCGGTCAGCCTTGGGGACCGGGATGCGGGTCACCGAAAAAATACAAAATATGGGATCCAGAACTCCAGGATTTGGGAACTTATGTTCTTAAAGAATAAAAAATACAAAAATACTTGGGTTTTCTCTAGCCCCTGGAGAATCTTTATTACTACTTATTATCATTGAAAGTCTAGAGGACACAAGAGATTCCATCTTCATCAACTTCTTTAAGGCCAGCCCACCAGTACTTAGCCACCTCAATCTGTTCTCCCAAGTCTAGAACATTTCCCTTAAATTCATTGGCCATATTCACCGCATCATGACCACTGAGTACCATATGAGTTATTCTCATCATTTGGGCACCATCTACTCCCTCTGGGGATTGATACCTTGATTCCATTAGCTCATTGAACTTCCCCAAGACGTACTCCTCCAGTGTGCAAGTGTCAGTGCTGAATGGGTCAGCTTCGGAGACCTTCCTAACAAAAGAATTGTACAAATTAAAAGAATATTGCACTACATTGATATTTTCCTGTAGAGTCCCCACCAGTTGCTTGATTACCCCAAATGTGAGGTCAAGTCTAGAGTGTTGGGTCCTCACAAAATTGAAGGAATCTTCTCCCAAAATTCTGAACTCAGGAACAACTTCTTCTCCGAGGCCGATAAGTTCATTGAACTCAACTTTCCATGCCTCATAATTTTCAATGTCACCCTCCCATATGTTGATAGTGGTTTTGGCTTGATGTAAGACATGATGGGCCACATATAGATCTAGGAGGGTGGATACTAGGAAATGCTAGACATTTCCCACTTGTAGGGAAACCCATTCATTGACCTCCTGGGCTTTCTTCTTCATCGCCCGCAATGAATCTACATCATTATGCGATAGTGGTATATTAGATGTAGAGGCCCCCAGAGGAATAATGTTGATAGGCCAGGCTAGCTTAGTTAGCAATCCCATAAGGTTTGCAGGTTTCTCCTTTTTTGCCTTGAGCCTTTGGGCCTCCTTTTCATAACGGGCCTCTACTGCCTTAGCCACTTCTTTTAACAGGTCTACCTCACCCTATTTTCCCCTCTTTTCTAGTGATATCTCCATGATATTATAATCCCCAGCCTCGGTTGTTGCTTCGTCAGCATCTAGGGGAGGTGTTTCTACTACTGCAACTGTTTCTCTACCCGGCTTGGTTTGAAGAGTATGAACCGTCTGGGCTTTCTTGGCCTTTGGTAGGTTCTGAGCCTGAGCCATCATCTTGGCCAGGGAGAGATGAGCTCTAGGAGTCGGTGGGGCCTTCCTTTTCCTAGTTTCTATTAACCATTGTGGCGGTAGGGGTGACTTATTAGCCAAGGTTTGTTCCTATTGTTCTTCCCCGATATCTTGTTGTTGTTCTTCTTCAGTTGTACGGGTCTTTCCCGGCTCCTTCCTTGTATCTTTTGATTTGTCAGAAACATTTTCCCTGGCGACATCTATTTCTTCTACCCTGTCATTTGTATCTTTGGCTATGTCTGGGTCTTCATCGGCCGCCTCAAGGGTTTCTTCCTCTTCATGTTGTTGTTCCTCCTCAGCCTCTATCGCTGGGGTGTCCTCTTCCATAATTACATATTTCAATAATGGGGGAGGTATCAGGCCAAGATTTAGTGTTTGAACTGCAATGATTACCTCCCCGAATGTAACCTTCAGGAGTAGCGCTTGGAACACGGTGGCTGAGGTTACGGTTGCTCCTGAAGGTCTGGTTCCCCTAGTGGATTCCATTTGTTCACTTTTCTTTTGTTGGTCCACTCCCGTGTCTTGTATCTCTGAGACTTCAGAGATAATTTCTTGTTCTATCTTTTCCTCTTCCTCTGTCTGCTCCTCTTGTTCCTGGGTAGGTTCTTATTCTGGAGCCTCCTCTTGTTCAGGGATTTTGGCCTCTATCTTTTCAATGTCCCCTTGTAAATTTATGAACTCGTTAGTTGTAAAAACATCATCAAATTCATCCTACGAGGGAGGATTGGCTGGGACATCAGCAGACTCTGGTTCCCTCTCCAACTCTGGGGAGTCAGAGGAAAGGATCTCAACTTGCGAGATATGAGGCATCCCCAGCTCCGGCTCTGCCTTGGGCTTTTGATTAAGCCTCTTCTTTCTCCTAGTGACTAAGGGTGGCCCCGCATCCCTTAGTACTACTTGTTCTTCTAGATCTAGCCCCGTTTCCCTAACCATTAAGGCTGCTAGTGAAGGGGAGGAGGGAAGATGAATTGGTCTAGTCATGAGTACCGGAGTAACTAACCGTGTGATTAAATTCTCCCTCATTTGTTGGGAGGCTGCTACTGATTGCCTCATTTTCTCTTTTATGGGGACCTCTTGCACAGTTGGAGTCTCCATTATTCCTTTTCCCCTATCTCCTCCTTATGAAGAAGTCCTGGCCCAAGGGGTTAACTTTGGTACCAGTTGGGTAGCTCTGCGGGTGCTCTGGGGGCATAATCTCTTGAAGTATTCATGGCTGTGTTTGACCACATTGCAAGTAAATTATTCTATGTTTGGTCCCTCCTGGGCATTCCAGTTTACTAGAGGGAGGGCCAACTTATCAATCCCCTTTTCTTTATACTGGGGATCTATTATGGAGCCGACATCTGAGAAGTCATCCAGAAATTTATGGAGCTTCAATCTTTCCATCATCCCTGTGGTCATCCTGACGTAGTGTGGGCTCCAGACTTCCATGTAATCCTGGAAATCCTCCTAGAAGTTCTTGATGTGGTATTGATAGGGCTTTGACACCCAGGGAAGTGCCAGTATAATTTTGTCGTGCGGATCAAAATGCTTCCGCGCCAAGTAAAATTCCACCAAGCTCAAGATTTTAAGCTCATTGTCTACTTCTTTGGCGGTGGCCAGACTACATGAATAATTCCCACAAGTGATTGGGAATAGAATATTCATTACCTTCTTCAAAGCATATAATGCAAGCAGCTCCATTATCTGCCTACAATATTCCAAAAGAATTATCTTGTTCTCACAATGTTTGGGTAAAAAGTAGGGTTTCTAGGAGAAGCCAGTTACCCTTATGTATGTATGTTGCTAGAACTATATATAATAATGGCCATAACTTCTGACCAGATCCATCATCTTTGTAGACATGCAGTATCGTGCATACCGGGTGGGTGTGAGTAGGTTGTTATAAACAAAGGCATCGTTCACTCTACATAAACTGGAGAAAATGGCCTCCCATTGAATCTGTGGGAAATAATCCCAGGGGGTATTCTGACCTAGGCCGATCCTAAGTACACCTGAAGTGAGTAGCCCATTGGTGGCTGGCCATTGTTGCGCCAAGGTCGAGAGAACATAGAAGTCATACAAAACTTCTTCTTTTGGACCACCTGAAGGAATTGGAAATCCACATGGTTTGAAATTATGGTGGCCCAGTCAAAATACTCCCTGCCCATGTTGATACCAAGCAGGAAGTAATACATCCACCCAGAGAATTCTCAAGCATGTGGTTGCCTAAAGACCCGACATAATGCTATCATCCCCATCTAGAAGCTTTCTTTGAATTCAGACTAGGGGATTTCTAGCTTCATCCTCTTGGGATCCCTCTTCAGGGTCTTGAGCCAATGATTATTCATATATATCCAGGCCGCTTCCTCCAACTGTTTAAACTCCACCAAGGCATTTGATCTAGTAACTATAGTTGGCCTATCAAATTGAGGAATCCCCAATCCCATTTGAAAAGTTGCAGCATCGAGAGACACCATAGGGGTGGGATACCAGGTTGGCTCCAGGGCTGCGAGCATAACAACCTGGATGGATGTATTGTAGTGCACTACAAGTGTAAGAATAAGTTTCAGTGACTGCACCAAGCACAGGAAACAAGCTTCCTTAAGAATCCCAGAATCCCCGATTTTAATGGCCAATGGATCCCCGGCCTGCCACTGAATGTACATCATTTTCACCAAGGCCTACATTTCAGGCCATGTCCTGATGCTGGTGTTGATAACAAATTGAAATTTGGACTCAATCTTTGAGCCCATGATAATGTTTTCCTTTACATATTTCATGCTCAGGGGAAGTTTGTCCAGAGCTTTCTCTATTTTGGACCTAACAACTGCTCTAGTAATCATCGTAGAAGGAAGTTTCAGACTCCTGCGTGGTGAAGATGCGAAAGCCTCATACATGATGAAAGTGTATTGCTCTGGAAACCTACAAGGCCAAGAAACTATCAGAATGTATAGATGAATAAAACTCTGGGATCCAAAGATCTTACCACTGTGGTGCTTTCTTTTCCTTAAAAGTTAGCTTAGTTCAAAAATCCTGGAGAGTATATAT
Organism: Thuja plicata; assembly: GCA_018584345.1. Classification (NCBI taxonomy): domain Eukaryota; kingdom Viridiplantae; phylum Streptophyta; class Pinopsida; order Cupressales; family Cupressaceae; genus Thuja; species Thuja plicata. The sequence goes on along the minus strand of MU223335.1, from coordinate 365,598 downwards.
ATTTTACAAACTTGGAAATTTAACCAATATCTGGGCCCGGGGGTCTCATCACACTTAGTAAAAGAAAGACATGGGTTGGGTGAGGGCAAGAGACCCGGAGTCCAAAAAACTAACTGTTTAAAGGTGTGTGAAAAGTGAATTGTCAGGCCCACATGGGTGTCATGTGGCTATGCAATAAATGGAAGTTATGGCGATGGCAACGGAGCCAACTGTCCAAACACGTGAAAAGTGAAAGCCACTTGGAAAAATTTAAATGCATGCATGGGACATAAATGAAGGATAGGCTGGTTTATGGAGAAGAGAGAAAACCACCTAGTTAAAACTGACCGAGAGTCGAGTTTTAACCAGGCGGTATTCCACCTAGAGTGAGCTTGCAAATAAGGAATAGGAAACAAACGTAGCATGGTGAGCTCCATAGACTACCAAACAACTATACATATAATATATACCTAACCTAATTAGAGCCAAAGGACATATACACAACAAGTGGAGGGATATACAATAATATATACCAAATATACATATGTACAGAATGCAGAGCAGCTATTTACAAAACCAGAAAATGTACAAACATCTAAAACTTTTACATTATCCTACATATGCATAGAGGGTGAACAACCCTCTGGAAAAGCCGACCCACCAATGGGTGGCGAACCAAAAAGAAATGCAACACAAAACAGAAATGCAAGACAACACAAAAACCAGACAAAAACCAAAAAGTAGGAAAACAAAGAGGAAAGAAGGCACCAACCTAAAAATGAAGAAGGGAAAGGAAAGGAGCTCGTGCTGTGAATGCTCTGCAATAGTCCCTACCTCAAATAATCACCACTTACCACCACAAACCACCCATAATTGTTTAGAATAGCTTAGAATAGTTCACACTAGATTCTCGTTAAATTGCTGTAAAATCGCTCTGAAATCACTCAAATTGCTTAAGTGTTTTAATCACGATAATTGTGAAAATGACAGGTGATTTCTATTTATACCTGAGGTAAAAATAAATTTACCTTTCCTTCTGCAAACTCTGGGTAGACAGACCTCTGGACTCCAGGATAGGGGATTCCATGCAACCATACCCTCTTATGGAAAGAAGACATTGTGGAAAAGAATCCCAGAGTCTGGAATCTGGCTTCTGGACAAAGAGCGACAAACTCTGGGACCAAGTCCTGAAGACATGAGAGACAAAAAGAAAAAGAAAAACCAACACCGCAGGAAAGAAAACCTGGAGAAGGAAAATAAAGAAAACAAAGGAAAAAGACAAGGCAAGAGCCAAAAATAGAAAACAAAAAGGGGGGACCCAACATTTTGCACACAAAATGTAGGGACAAGAATGAAAGGCATAACAAATGGTGACTATCCTGGATGAATTCTTTAGCACATTCAAGAACTACAGAATCTATGGTTAGCAAAACTGGAACAAATCATTACTCAAAGTATCTTTCATGCAAAGAGTAACATGTCTGATAAAATCTGGCCATACGGGATTTAGTTAAAGGCCTTTTCATCGGTGGTGAAGTGTGTGCTTTGGAAGAAAATCAAGCTGATGACCTCTGGGAAAAGTAGAGAAGAGGCACTAAGTTTATTAAACCCCAAGGTCATCAAATTCGTTTGTTTCTCCCGGAGACTAGAGTTTCATCCCATTTTTTTTTCTTGTTATTGTTTGCTTTTGGGCAAGAGGGCGGTACTTCTTTCACCATCAAGCTTAAGCTTAGCTAAATTTAATGGTGGTACTTCTTTCACCCTTCTTCCCACCTTAATGTGCTGAATGGGGGAGAAAAATCTGGACCTGGAAAGAATTTTTTAAAATTTCAAACTTGGGTCAACCAACTAGTGCAACTGATCTATCCTCGACGTGTCTGATTACTTGTCCTTTTTTTGTATTTCACTGATTACCAAACTTTCAGAGATAAACCCAATGAAGGTTACTCATAATGTACTACAAAAATGGAAAAATAACTCCAGAGACCAGACCAATTCCATCATGCTAACAATAGATTCTGAAGTTCATCATGCTAAAGACAATATCTTGGAGACTAGATGTTATGCAAAGCATTCCAATCCTTACAAAAGGGAGAGAAAAACATCAGAACCCAAAAAGAAGACAACAAAAGTGAAAACAACCAAGGAAAAAAGGGTGGCCCTAGAGGATGGCCAATAAGACTATTTACAAGGCAAGGTACTTCCCAACAAGGCACCGAGAAAGAAATATTTACAAGTAGGAGAGCTTTACATAAAATATATTAGGTAAACCAACCTCATTCAAAATAATGTTTGTGAAACTATCCATTGATGGGAAATGGGACAGGTTCTCCATTCATGGTGTTAAGGTAGTAGGTATTTTCCCCGTAGATTTCTGAGATTAGGTATGGTCCGAGCCAGAGCCGTTAGAACTTGGAGTTCTTTCCTTTCTTTTCCTGGGCCTTGTCCCACAGTAGGACCAAGTCTAAAATCTGAAAGGCCTTGTATTGGGCTCTGCGGTCAAACCATCTCTTTACCACTGCTTGATGACACACAAAATGTTTAAGGGCTGCATCTTGTTGTTCCTCCATCTGCACCAGATTTAGGAGCTGAACCTGTATGATATTATCTCAATTATTGAATTCCTACATAAACCGCAAAACTGGGATTTGTAAGTTGATTGGGAATACTGGGTTCTGGCCATAAACCAGATGGAATGGGGACGTTCCCAGGGTAACTTTAATCTGAATGTGATCTGCCCAAAGGGCGAATCTCAATTGTTGGTGCCAATCCCAGGGATTTTGTTCTAGCAGTTGTTTGATCACTTCAAGTAAATTTTTATTTGTTGATTTAGCAATGCCATTCCCCTAGGGGTAATAGTTGCTGGAAACTTCAGAGTGATCTTCTGATTATAGGTCCATTCAATTAATTATGCTAAAGAAAATGTTGGACCATTGTCACATACTAAAGTAAAGGGTATTTCAAATCTTGTGACGATGTTTTCTTCCAGGAATTTAATAACTACATCCGTTGTGTTATTTTTGCAAGGTATAGCTTCGGACCACTAGGTGCAGTATTCGGTTGCAGTCAGGACGTACCAGTGGTTAGCAGATGAGTTGGGGTTTATTTCCCTGATGAAGTCAAATGCCCATTGGGTGAAGGGCCTAGCCTTGAAGACTGGTTGTAAAGGCATAGCCGGGTTATGCTCATGATGTTCCGTGGTTTGGCAAGTGTGGCATCTTCAAACATGAGTGTAAACATCTTTAAATATATAGGGCCAATAATACCTAGCTCAGAGGATCTAATTGGTGGTGGCATCGGCTGAGCCATGCCCGATCCCAAACTGCCTATGGAATTCATCGATCATCTTCATAGCTTGGTCCCTATCAATGCACTAGAGGTATACTCCCTAGTAGTTCCTACAATAAAGCGTGAAGTTTTTGATCATGAAGTGAGCACTTTTCATCCATAGAGCATGGTGTTTATTTGGAGGTAACCCCTCTAGAAATTTATTATTTAACAATAAGTATACCAGATTTGTATACCATGGGTCTCGAGTGATAAACTCCACTATATAAGTTTGGCATTCTATGTGGGGATCCTCTTCTGCCATTGCTCGACTTAGTCCCTGGCCTCATACTATCTTTATGGGTTGCATTTCCAAGTCATATTCCTGGAGGATGGCCATCCATTTCCCCCATCTTTCACCCAGTTCACTCTGCATCAGTAGAGATTCCACAGCTTGGTCTGGGATGATAGCATGCACCTTGCTCTAGAGAATATAATGCTAGAATTTCTTCACGGCGTGAACAAGTATAAAGGCCTACTTTTCCAATGATGTATACTGAACTTCAGTGTTCTTGAAGGGGGAGCTCATGAAAGCTATGGGTCATTCTTCCCCTTCGACCTTTTGAGTTAACACTGTCGCAGTAGAATGCGGCAAAGAAAATGAGTAAATGTAAAATAGGAGGGAGTAGTCTGGACTAGCCAGGACAAGTCCCTCCATTATCGTTTGTTTGATCAGGGTGAATGCCCACTTTGCTTCAGGACTCCACTCAATTTTGGTATCCTTTTTCATCATTTCATTGAGTGGTTTGACTATCTCGGCGAATCTAGTGATGAACCGCCAGACAAAGTTGATCTTTCTGAATAAAGATCACATCTCTTTCTTGTTGTCGGGCATTTGTAGGTTTAGCAATGCTTCAACTCTCTCAGGGTCAATGGATATGCCCTTCTAAGAGATAATATTCCTGAGAAACTTTCCTTTAGTGACCCCAAATATGCACTTCTTGGGGTTGAGGGATATTCCATACCGGCGACATCTCTCACAGATCTAGGTGAGGTGGGTGGAGTAGTCACACCTACCCCGGGAAAAGACAGTCAAATCATCCATGTAGATAATTATACACCAATTCACAAGGCCCTTGAACGCAATGTCCATAGCCTTTTTAAATGTGGCCCCCACATTAGTTAAGCCAAAGGGCATCCTCCTATATGCAAACGTTCCCCACTTGGTGGTGAACGTCATTTTCTATCTATCTTTGTATTTAACTATGACTTAGTTATATCTAGAGTACTCATCCAAGAAAGATGTCATTTGGGATCCATTCATTATTTGCAACACCTCATCCAATGAGGGGAGGGGGTGATTATCTTTCTTGGAGGCCCTATTCAATTTTTATAAATCTACACAAAGGCAAATTTCACCGCTCTTCTTCCTAAAAGGGAACAAGTTGGAAACCCACGTAGTGTGCAGGATGGGAAAAATTATCCGGGCTGATAGCAATTTCTCCACCTCCTAACGAATCAAAGGATCGATTAGTGGGTTGACTAGTCATTGCTTTTGCTGAAAAGGCTTAGCATAAAGTTTTAGGGGGATGGTATGAGTCATAATGGATGTGTCATATATTTTTAAATCCTCATATCCCCATGCAATCACGTCTATGTATTCTCAGAGAACTGTGAGAATCTTCTCCTTCTCCTCAGGGGAGTAGGAGGAGCCAATGTGTATCATCTTTTCTTCATCGATCTGGCTGATGTTTACTTTCTCAAATTTTTTTCCCTCAAAGGAGGATGACATCTTTTCTTGGCCCTGAGGGTCTGAGTCAAAGATACGTTCAAGCGCAACCATCCCCTTAGGGATGGTGTTAGTGGGTAGGTCCATGATCCCATCATCTTCATCACCCTATCCAATATCATCATGGTCTCATTCCTCCACTATCTGGTCCTTGAAGACACCCACATTGTCCATGAAGGCTAGGATATGTTGATCGTCCTCAAAAACCTGAAAGTGGGTGACATTATCTGGGATGGACGGGGTGGGGATCATCTCAACCAAAAATATCCAGAGTCGTGAGCCAGCCATGGGTTCAAGTGTGCTGGTAGAGATAGCGAGGGCATTCGGGACATAATTCCATCACCGAGGGATAAGATCAATGTTGAAGGCATCAAAATCTTCAAAAAGGCTCCATGCCCCATTGTGATATGTAGCTAGCCTTTTTTCATGAAATGTATACTGACTTCGGACCTATTTGACAACCAAGTTCGAATCACCCAGAGCCCAGAGGTGGGTGATCCCTTTCCTTAATGCAAATAGGAGTCCTAGGACCAAATCCTCATACTCTGTAACATTGTTTGTGCATTTGAACTGCAGCCTGTAGGATGTGAGGAAGGATTTCCCTTGTGGATTGATTAATTATACTCTGACTCTACAACCTTGTTTGGACCAGGACCCGTCAAACTTAAGGGTCCACAGATCGTTACTTGTAGTCTGGAGCTAGGGAGTGGGGGCAGCCTTTGGATTGCTTTTGGGAGTCTTGGGAGGAGCTTCCTCCTACACTGTTGGTGCATGGGTGAAGTTTACCTTCGGAGGGGTTTGGAATTGAGGTTTCCAGGGAAATTGCATCGAAGAAGTGCTTTCAGTATTAATACTGGGTTCCAAGGAATCAACTGTATGCTTTTTATTTCAGAAGGCGTCGATGTGTCAGGGAGAAATATAGAGGCAAAGCTCACACTCTAACTCTGAATGTTTCTAATAGTGTACTCGGCACCAAGTACCAGACAAGCATGTAGCAGGGGTCGCTACAGCACCCTAAGAGTTAACCTCAACCCTCAACTTTTCTTCTAGGTCTTGGGTTCTCTGCAAGACTATGGAATCCTCCCTGAGGGTGAAATCAAATGTTAAGATTTCAAAGGGTTGGTATACCCTGGGGGGAGTCTCAGAGAAGAAGACCTCACTAACCCTCCCAACTTTGATAAGGGCCTACTTCATCCGGGGCTCACTCTCAACCTGAATCTTGTTTGATTCTCCTTCCCAAGGGAGCCATAGGTGGGAGAAGTTGGTCAAAAAGTATCCATTCAAGGACTTAGACCAATTCTGACTTAATAACATCCCATAAGTCTCTAGGATATCCACCACTTGGATGTCGATTATGCTGGCTATTCTGGGGTCCTAGATAAGTTGTATCTAGACATTCTTCAATTCCCCCACCATTTTCATAGCAATTTTATCCAATTGAATCACTGCGCCATTAGATGGGGTGGGACAAAATCTGAGCTTATGACATATGGATAAGGGCATGATGTTGCCTGAAGCTCTGGAGTCTAATAGGTAGTTGTGTATGTTTTTGCCTTGGATATTTAGGCCTAGTAGGAAGGGAGGATCTTCATTGTTTCCTTTGAAGATAACTGCGTTGGCATCCTCAAAAGAGACAGTCTTAGGCGGGTGACTGACAACTTTTTAGTTTCCCAAGAGCTTCAGAAGAGACTTCTTCTTCTTGGGACAATTTAGCGAAACCTCCATCAAGGTCATGGAGGTGGTGGTTTGTTCTAATGCCTTTGTAATGTCAAATCTTCCTCCTGGGAATTGGTGGCTTCCCTCGGCTAGGTCTTTCACTTGGTTAGAGCTAGAACCTTTTAGAGGGGCGGGCTGATCAGTTGTATTATCCTGGGGAGGATTTTCCTTGGTAGGAGGTGTTGGCATGTAAACTGGTCCTTTACCAGCCTAGCTTCGAGTATTGTAAGGAGGTCATGGGCTAGTGAAGGAATTGGCCTAAAAGGCCAGAATCGATTCATCAAAGAATCCCTGCAATTTAGATTCTTCTTCATCTTCTCTGGAGGACCCGAAGAAGATGGTCTCATAGGTGAATGCACTATGAGTTGACTCTTGCACAAGAGGTTCTGGGGGAGTAGCATTATGTGATTATTGTCTGTCCAGCTGGGAGATCATGATGACTTTCTCCAGCATGGCACAGTTTACCTCGTTGTGGGAGCCTGTGTCGTGCAATCTACACCAATTGGTCATAGGATGGAAGTCTGTGACAGGTGTGAAATGTGATGGTCCAACACCACTTTGGTAGGCATTTTGGTTTAGAGGCGGGCCTTTGGTATTCGCGTTATTGTTCCATTGCTATTGGTTGGGTCAAGGCCCATTTTTGAAGTTTCTTCCCCTGGCATTGTTGTTTCATTGGCCAGAGAAAATATTGCCTCTTTGGCAATTGGAATTCTGGGGTGCATAGGACCCCGCCTTTAGCTGACCCATGTCCATAGTTAGGGTGGACAACATTCACCGGAGGGATTCAACCTCAGCGGTCAATTGAGTGTTTGCATCACAGTGTGACAGTTGTTGCTATTGGTTCTCTAGAAGGGAAGCAGTATTTGCCAGAGTCAAGGGTGACAATCCTGCAGCTGCAGATGACTGAAAGAAGGGCACTCTTGGTGGTTGTGTCTAAAGTTGTTGTTCCTTCTATGAATGATTCAAAGGGAATACTTCCAGACCTAGTATTGCTTGAGTCTGGGATGGGTAAATGTACTAGGCCTGCTGGTCTATCGGTGGGGGCAGGGGATTCATCGCCATTGGGGGGGCACCCATTGCCAGAATGGGGTTATATCCCCTGGCATATGCAGTTCCACCAGGGATCATGTTGAAGGGCGTACTCTGCCCAATCTCACTTGGGGACATGTTGAGGCCACGAGACAGTTCTAAGGCTAGATTGTAAAATTTTTCCAAAGTATCACGGTCACCCATGGTGGTTGTTCTCCAGAGGAGAGTGGCAATGAAGGGTTCCATCACGTTGAGATAGGTCTATATGGTTACCTCTGGGGATGGGATTAAAGGGCCTATGCACCGCTTCAAGGCACGTTGGAACCAATGGTTGAATGCTGCAAGGGGTTTGTTAGGTTCCTTTATGATGGAGATGAACTGGCTATGGGACCAAGCTGGGTCCACCTATACATGAAAGGAAGCCAAGAAGGCATCCTCCATGTCCTACCAACTGTTGATGGAGTTGGTGGGAAGGTTGAGGTACCAGTTCAGTTCACTCTGTCCTAGGGACAGGGGAAACAACTGGGTCACAACATCTTCATGTTGGATCCAGTGTCAATTCATGGCATCTTTGTATGTCTATAAATGTTCTTCTGTGGTTCGTGAGCCTAAGTGCTCATATCACTGGAAAATATTCTCTGGGTGCGAGGGTAAGTCATTGGTAGTGCCAAAAAAGTTCACATAGGGGACTTGGTGTTACTGAAATATGTAGCCATTTGGGGAGCTAGATTTTGAGTAGTTTGAGTGCTAGTTCCCAGGATTGTCTGAGAAGTTTGGATGTTCTGAGGTGTACTAGACCCACAGACAATAGTGGCTGGTGTGTTTTTTTGGGTTTGTTTCTTTCGAGTGGGAGACTCGAGTTTGACAAATCATCTAGAGTTTGGGGCTGACCTAAGGATTCTCTCAAATTTTGCTGGGGAGAAAGACCCAATCCCACTGAAGGCTTGGCTACTAAAACTATCTCTTGGGGAACCCTTGGGAGGTGTAAAATTGGAATCTCAAGAAGGCAACAAGTTCCTGCCCTCCTAGTGCCAGTTTCTATTGATGGGACTTTGGTGACCGGGTCTGCCAGCAGATGGAAGTTGTCACCGGGTATCGGGGTACCAGCCAACTTTGCCTGCAAAGGTTATCTGGGGAAATGAGATTCCCCAGGCCTCCAAGCACCTGAGGGTTGGGTCTCAATGGTGTGAGGCTCAGTTGGGAGATGTGACTATTTTTGAGGGGGATAGCCAGTTTCTTCAACTCGTTCTCTCTAGGGATTCAGGAAGGTGGGGTTTCTCCAAGAATTCTTACACTTAAATAAATTGAAAAATATCCTGTAGGGTTAGAAGTACTTGATCTACCTATAGTTATATTTAAACATTCAATATATCAATAATACTCTGATATACTACACTAAATACCAAAGAAATACACAACCATCAGTTCATATTTTATCGGTAGCAAGGGAAAGGAGGTCATTAATCTACTTAAAGTATCAGAGCATAAGACATGAAGAACATTAAACATAAAATACCATTAACTTAGAAGACAAAATGCCAAAAAAATCATTGCAAGAACTCTCTCTTCTTCATTAACATTCCTTCCAGCAAGCACTAGTGTGTGGTACAATGGTGTCTCTAAGGGAGCATCTAACTATTGAAAGCTTAAAGACCAAGGAGGATTAAGCTCTACAACTGAAATGAAAATGCTGCTTCTCTATTACTATGGACTGCAAAATCATAAATTTTTCTGACCCTTGGAATAGGGCTAGACTTATTATTTATACAAATTTCTCCTCTAACCCTAACCCTAACCCTATTTTACATCTTACCATAAAATATATTATCCAGTGCCCGATACTACCTGTACCACTTTACAAAAGACCTCGAGACGGAGAAGGTATGACATGTCAGAAGAATAATACAAGAAGATGGAGTGGAATAATCAGCCTTGAGAAGAGAGCTGGGAAAGAGAAGCAAGAAATTTGATCCCCCTAAGATCGAGTCTACATGTCTCATAAATGAGAAAAGTGGCACCCTATCTCCAATGCGCTAGGTGTACATCTAAATCGGTGCCTCGAGAAGATCATCTGTCAGAAAGCCTCTTGTCGATTTGACATGCCTTGATGTCACTATCTTCCCTTTGATAACCTTCAACAACCTTTATTAACTGCTTGAAAGTGACCAGTCAGCCTTGGGGACCAGGACACGGGTCACCGAAAGAACACAAAATATGGGATCCAGAACTCCGGGATCTGGGAACTTACATTTTGAAAGAATAAAGAGTACAAAAATACTTTGGTTTTATTTGGCCCCTAGAGAATCTTTATTTCTTCTTATTGTTGTTGAAATTCTAGAGGAGATGGGAGATTCCATCTTCATTAACTTCTTTAAGGCTAGCCCGCTAGTACTTAGCCACCTCAATTTGTTCTCCCAGGTCTGGAACATTTCCCTTAAATTCATCGGCCATCTTCGCTACATCCTAACCACTGAGTACCATACGAGTTATTCTTGTCATTTGTGTGCCATCTACTACCTCTGGTGATTAATACCTTGATTCCATCAGCTCATCGAACTTCCCGAGGACGTACTCCTCCAACGTGCAAGTGTCAGTGCTGAATGGGTCAGCTTCGGAGACCTTCATAACAAAAGACTTGTACAAATTAAAATAATATTGCACTGCATTGATCTTTTCTCACATAGTCCCCACCAGTTTCTTGTTTACCCCCAATGTGAGGTCATGTCTTGAGTGCTGGGTCCTCACAAAATTGAAGGACTCTTCTCCCAAAATTCTAGACTCAGAAACAACTTCTTCTCTGAGGCCGATAAGTTCTTCGAACTCAAATTTCCATGCCTCATAATTTTCAATGTCACCCTCCCATATGTTGATAGTGGTTTGGGCTTGATGCAAGATGTGTCAGGCCACATATATATTTGGGAGGGTGGATACTAGGAAACGCTGGACATTTCCCACTTGTAGGGAAACCCATTCATCAACCACCAGGGCTTTCTTCTTCATCACCCGCAATGAATCCACATCGCTCTTTGGCAGTGGTATATTGGATGTAGAAGCCCCTGGAGGAATAACATTGATAGGCCAAGCTAGCTCAGTAGGCAATCCCATAAGCTTTGCAGTTTTCTCCTTTTTTGCCTTGAGCCTTTCGGCCTCCTTTTCATAACAGTCTCCTACTACCTTAGCTGCTTCTTTTAACAGGTCTACCTCACCCTAATTTCCCCTCTTTCCTAGTGATATCTCTATGATGTTATAATCCCTAGCCTCATTCATTTCTTTGTTAGTGTCTAGGGGAGGTGTTTCTACCACTGCAACTGTTTCTCCACCCGGCCTAGTTCAAAGAGTATGAACCATCGAGGCTTTCTTGGCCTTTGGTAGGTTCTGGGCCTGAGACATCATCTTGGCTAGGGAGAGATGAGCTCTGGGAGTCAGCGGGGCCTTCCCTTTCTTGGTTTTTATTAACCACTATGGTGGCAGGGGTGGCTTATTAGCCAAGGTTTGTTCCTGTTGTTGTTCCCTGATATCTTGCTATTGTTCTTCTGTAGTGGTACGGGTCTCGCCCGGCTCCTTCCCTGCGTCTTTTAATTTGTCAGTAACATTTTCCCCAGCGACATCTATTTCTTCTACCCTTTCATCTGTATCTTTGGCTATTTCTGGGTCTTCATCGGCCACCCTAGAGGTTTCTTCCTCTTCATGCTATTGTTCCTCCTCAGCCTCTATCACTAGGGTGTCCTCTTCTATAAGTACATCTTTCAGTAATGGAGGAGGTATCAGGCTAAGATTTAGTGTTTGAGCCATAGTGTTACCTCCCCAAATGTAACCTTTGGGAGTGGCGCTTGGAACACGATGATCGAGGTTACAGTTGCTCCTGAAGGTCAGGTTCCCCCAGTGGATGCCATTTGTTCACTTTGCTTTTTTTGGTCCACTCCCATGTCCTGTATCTCTGGGACTTCAGAGATAATTTATTGTTCTATCTTTTCCTCTTCCTTTGTCTGCTCCTCCTATTCCTGGGCAGGTTCTTATTCTGGAGCCTCCTCTTGTTTGGGGATTTTGCCCTCTGTCTGCTTAATTTCCCCCTGTAAATTCCTGAACTCGTCGGTTGTAAAAACATCATCAATTTCATCTTGCAGGGGAGGATTGGCTGGGACATCAACAGACTCTAGTTCCCTCTCCAGCTCTGGGGAGTCCAAGGAAAGGATCTCAAATTGTGGGATCTAAGGCATCCCCAGCTCTAGCTCTGCCTTGGGCTTTTAATTAATCCTCTTCTTTCTCCTAGTGACTAAGGGTGGCCCCGCATCCCTTAGTACCACATGTTCTTCTGGATCCACCCCTGTTTCCCTAACCATTAAGGCTGCTAGTGAAGGGGAGGAGGGAGGATGAATTGGTCTAGTCATGAGTACCAAAGTAGCCAGCCATGTGATTAAATTCTCCCTCATTTGTTGGGAGGCCACTACTGATTGCCTTATTTTCTCTTTTATGGGTACCTCTTGCATAGTTGGAGCCTCCATTATTCCTTTTGCCCTATCTCCTCCTTGTAAAGAAGTCCTGGCCCCAGTGGTTAACTTTGGTACCGGTTGGGTAGCTCTGCGGGTGCTCCGGGGGCATACTCTCTTGAAGTATTTATGGCTGCATTTGACCATGTTGTGAGTAAATTATTCTATGGTTGGTCCCTCCTGGGCATTCCAGTTTATCAGAGGGAGGGCCAACTTATCAATCCCCTTTGCATTGTACTGGGGATCTATTATGGAGCCGGCATCTGAGAAGTCATTCGGAAATTTCTGGAGCTTCAATCTTTCCATCATCCTTGTGGTCATCCTGATGTAGTGCTGGCTCCAGAATTCCAAGTCATCCTAGAAATCCTCCCATAAGTCTTCCATGTGGTATTGATGGGGCTATGATGCCCGGGGAAGTGCCAGTGCAATTTTGTCGTGCGGATCAAAATGCTTCGACGCCAAGTAGAATTCCACCAAGCTCAAGCTTTTAAGCTCATTTTCTACTTCTTTGGCAGCAGCCAAACTACATAAATAATTCCCACAAGTGATTGGGAATGGAATATTCATTACCTTCTTTAAGGCATAGAATGCATGCAGCTCCATTATCTGCCTGCAATATTCCAAAAGAATTATCTTGTTCCCACAATGTTTGGGTAACAAGTAGGGTTTTCCAGAGAAGCCAGTTTCCCTTATGTATGTATGTTGTTGGAACTGTATTTAATAATGGCCATAACTTTTGACCAGATCCATCGCCTTTATAGACAAGCAGTATCCTGCATCCTAGGTGGGTGTGAGTAGGTTGTAATAAATGAAGGCATCATTCACTCCATAGAAACTAGAGAAACTAGCCTCCCATTGAATCTATGGAAAATAATCCCAGGGAGTCTTCTGACCTGGGCCGATCTTGAGTACACCTAAAGTGAGCAGCCCATTGGTGGCTAGCCATTATTGTGCTAGGGCCTAGAGAACATAGGAAGTCATACAAAACATCTTCTTTTGGACCACCTAAAGGAATTGGGAATCCATGTGGTTTAAAATTATGGCGGCCCATTCAAAATAATCCATGCCTGTGTTGATCCCAAGCAGGAAGTAATACATCCACCCAGAGAATTCTCAGGCATGTGGTTGCTCGAAGACCTGGCATAATGCTATCATCCCCATCTGGATTCTTTCTTTGAATTCAGACCAGGGGATTTCTAGCTTCATCCTCTTGGGATCCCTCTTCGGGGTCTTGAGCCAATGATTATTCATATATATCCGGGTCACTTCCTCCAACTACTTAAACTACGCTAAAGCATTTGATCTAGTAACTACAACTATCCTATCAAATTGAGGAATCCCCAATCCCATCTAAAAAGTTGCGGCGTCGAGAGACACCATAGGGGTGGGATACTCAGTTGGCTCTGGGACTGTGAGAATAACGGCCCGGACGGATGTATTGTAGTGTGCTGCAAGTGTAAGGATAAGTTCTGGTGACTGCACTAAGCACGGGAAACAAGCTGTCTTAAGAATCCTAGAATCCCCAATTTTAATGGATAATGGATCCCCGCCCTGCTACTGAATGTACATCATTTTCACCAAGGCCTGCATTTTGGGCCATGTCCCAACTCTAGTGTCGGTAACGAATTGAACTTTGGACTCAATCTTTGAGCCTATGATAACATTGTCCTTTACATATTTCATGCTCAGGGGCATTTTCTCCAGAGCTTTCTCTATTTTGGACCTAATAGCTACTCTAGTAATCACCGTAGAAGGAATTTTCAGACTCTCGGGTGGTGAAGATGCGGAAGCCTCAGACATGATGAAAGTATATTGCTCTGGAAACCTGTAAGGCCAAGTGACCATCAGAAAATATAGATGAATAAAACTCTGGGATCTAGAGATCTTACCACCATGGTGCTTTCTTTCACTGAAAAGTTAGCTTAGTTCAAAAATCTCAGAGAGTATATATATTTTGCAAACTTGGAAATTTAACCAATATCTGGGCCTGGGGGTCTCATCACACTTACTAAAAGCAAGATGTGGTTTGGGTGAGGGCAAGAGACCCAAATTCTGGAAACCTAACCCTTGAAAGGTGTGCGAAAAGTGAATTGTTAAGCCCATGTGGGCGTCACATGGCTATGCAAGAAATGAAAGTTATGGCGACGGTGATGGAGCCAACTATCTGAATGCACAAAAAGTGAAAGCCACTTGGAAAAATTTAAATGCACACATGGGACATAAATGAAGGACATGCTGGTTTATAGAGGAGAGAGAAAACCACCTGGTTAAAACTGGCTGAGAGCTGAGTTTCAACCAGGCGGTATTCCGCCCAGAGCAAGCTCACAAATTAGGAATAGGAAACAAACGTAGCATGGAGAGCTCAATAGACTACCAAACAACTATACACAGAATATACACCTAACCTAAGTAGAGCCAAAGGACATATACATGACAAGCAGAGGGATATACAACAATATATACCAAATATACATATATACAGAATGCAAAGCAGCTATTTACAAAACTAGAAAATGTACAAACATCTACAACCTTTACATTATCCTACATATGCACAGAGGGTGGAAAACCCTCTGGGAGAGCTGACCCACCAACAGGCGGTGAACTAGAAACAAATGCAACACCAAACAGAAATGCAAGACAACACAAAAACTAGACAAAAACCAAAAAGTAGGAAAACAGAGAGGAAAGAAGGCACCAACCTAAAAATGAAGAAGGGAAAGGAAAGGAGCTCATACTGCAAATGCTTTGCAATAGCCCCTACGTCAAACGATTACCACTTACCACCACAAACCACCCATAATTGTTTAGAATAGCTCGGAATAGTTCACACTAGATTCTCACTAAATTGCTGTAAAATCACTCTGAAACCACTCAAATTGCTTAAGTGTTTTAATCACGGTAATTGTGAAAATGATAGGTGATTTCTATTTATACTCGAGGTAAAAATAAAGTTACCTTTCCTTTCGTAAAATCCAGACAGACAGACCTCCGGACTCCGGGCCCAGGGATTCCATGCAACCATACCCTCTTACGGAAAGAAGACATTGTGGCGAAGAATCCTGGAGTCCAAAATCTAGCTCCTAGACAAAGAACGAAAAACTCCAGGACCGGATCCCAGAGACATGAGAGACAAAAACAAAAAGCAAAACCAACACCACGGGAAAAAAAACCTAGAGAAGGAAAACAAAGAAAAGAAAGGAAAAAGACAAGGCAAGAGCCATAAACAGTTAACAAAAAGGGGGGACCAAACATTTTGCACACAAAATGTAGGGATGAGGATGTAAGCATAACACCGCCTTTAGAAGATGAACCATTCACAAACCCTTGATCAATACAAGATCTCATAGAAGATAATCTAAATAAGCTTAGAGGATATCATAACACATATGTGAATATCCCCACCTTGCGTCCCATGTTTTCCATGCTAAACTCCATTATTTAGAGCATGGGAAAATCACAAAGAAACAAAATGTTGCACTTCTTTGGTGTGAATCCATGCATGCCCAATTTGATGATGGGCTTGACTACGATCAAGTTATGGATCTAAACATAACAAAACATGGAATATGTAACATTTTTGTTGATCCCAAAACCGGTTTGAAATTGAACCCTAAAAAAACCAAGTTGTCAATTAAATGGTATACCAATGATGCAATATGTGACAACTTTTGGGATCGCTGGTGGATGGTTTTTGATAGACCACCCAATAGAAATTTGGATGTCCCATTCTATTTCATTTAGAAATTATAAGCTAGATTTGTGCTCGGTCACAAAGTCAATTACTGGAGCATGAGATAGAACCAAGGTGTGGGCTTAGGCACTTCCAGGATAGGCTAGGGGCACAGCGGGTGAAATCCCACACATATGTCCCCCCTCCCAAGATTTCACCACCTCCCACTATACAAAATCCTGACATTATTGTTAAGGCGATCTCATAGACTATTCAAGCCATTCACACCTTGAGTGATCTACTCGTTAGGCAGAGTGCGACATTGTTTCCTCCTCATACTGATGCTTTTGGCCCTTCCACATCCTCCATGAGCTCACATGTTTGTTTGCCTCATACTTGCGTTATGTGCAAGAATATGTGCTTGGGTCCCCTAAATGATAGTGATGCATTTAACTATGTGTTCAAGGTGGATGATACTACATAGCACACTACAGGCACTAAAGCACCCCATGGAGATGTGCATCAGGGGCATACAGAGCCATGGACTCCTACTGTTATGGTAAGAGTATACAATTAACTTGTTACATTGTATTTAATTTTAAACGTTCATATTTTTAATAGATTTTTCTTATAATTATTGCCCACTTATGTTTTTTATACATGTTTCATTTATATCCAATTGATGACAGAGGAGGAGATGGTATAGGTGGAGGGGTCCACGCTTTTGGAAATTTCATTTGGCCTTGAAAATTCCACGGTAAATATGTTTTAATGTACTCATTGGTTTCCTTTTATTATAATATTGTATACATATATTTTCTAATTTTTATGATCATCTTATTACATACTGATGCAGGTTTCACTAGTTGCCACTGGACGGCAATTTAAGGGGGTTTAGGCATTTGGTGTTGACAAGGGGAAAGTAATTAAGTACTTTTTATTGATTAAGCATACATGTATACTTGTCACTTATGCGTACTCATTTTTAATTACGTGTTTTATTTGATAGAGGGTGGTGTCTGATGATGTCATGAGACCGGTTTGCCATGATAGAGTCATAGGCATCTCAGTTCATAGTGATAACCCCAAAGTACGTGTATTTCTAAATTTATTTGTTTGTAGTTTACTATCAAGTATATATTTAATATGATCAAATCAGGAGTGTATGAAACTTATCTGTTTGACTTTGTAGGTCACCCCTAGTTTGAGGGAGGTGTCACGCCAAGGGTTTGTATCACTGATGACCCAACCAAAATTTCCTGGGCAAAGTTCAACAGAGGTAAGTTTTGATGTTAATTGAGTTATATTTAAAACATGTATTTGCTACCAAAGATTTGACATTAAATAGTATAAGTCTTACATCAATCTCATGTTCACAAAAATATATACAAGTCAGAGTCGACATTGGTGGCATTGTACCTTCGCAACTAAAGACATATATTAGGCCTCCTGACGGAATGAGGAGACCGAGAGGTGAGGTACATGAGAGATCAATTTAAAAAAAAATATTTATTATTCTTGACTATGATTTTAAATTTTTATTTATTATTTGTAGAAACCATATAAATTAAGTAATCTAACTTGGTGTTTCACTTTTGTGTTTGAATGCAGGATCCA
>MU223335.1:310844-325669 GCA_018584345.1 Thuja plicata | reverse complement strand
AATTGAATGGTTATTTAATTATTAGGATGAATTATCCTCAAAAAGGGAATTCCATAATTCCATGTGAAGGGTCACTCATGTGGCAATAATCCATCCTTTTAATTAAATAATTCTTGCATTTTTGTCTTAAATGGAAATAAAGAGGCAACCGTTTCTTTTCAAGAAACTCTTCACCCTCTTTCCATGGTTTTCTATAAATTGGACCCCTTTTTCTTCATTAGGAAGGATGAATTGGAGAGCATCAAATTTATAGTGAAATTTGCATTGATTATTTCATGCTTTTGAGCTTAATTGCATAATTAGATTAATTTAAATTTGGAGTAATGATATGTTGATTTTTAATGCAATTCATTCACATGTCTAACATCTCAATTTCATCAATTTTCAAGGTTTCTAGTTCAATAGCATTTCAAGCTTTCTAGATTAATTGCAATTTGTTTTCATAGATTAATTACATTTCAATTCATAGAATAATGACAATTTCATATTTTATCATGCTTTAGAAATCCTCCATGTTATTAATGGTCAGGTTGTTGGCTCTCATTCTGAAGGTAAATTTGATATCCACAACTAATTAGGAGGCAACAAGTCATTTCAATTGAGTTTGCAAGATAAATAATTCATGTTTGTCTTTGTGAATTGAACAAGTGAGTAAAGACTATGCTGAGTTTGTGCATGATTTAGATGTCACATTCAAGCACACGCATTTTGGCGCCCATCGTCGGGCAGCATATTCAATTCTTGGCCTCATATTATACATTTGCTTTCAATTATTTTTTTAACATTCACTTTGAGTCAAATCTGACTCCACCATTGCATCCAGAATGTCATTTCGGTTAAAAATGACTACAAATACGCCTATACTCGCCCAACAAATTGAATCTGTGGCATCAAACATTTGTTGTATGACTCTGCAGTGAAATTTCACATGAGATTTCTCACATATCCGCGCGAGATTAGCATTTTCTCACATGAAGCCTTGTACTTCCTCGCGCAAGATGGGATGATAGTTCCGACTTCAAACACGCATAACTCACTCATTCAAAGTCCTTTCTGAATGCAATTTTTTTTTAATTTTGGTTATATTTTCCCAAGGATCACTGTTGTGGGATTTTTTTTTTATTTTTCTTGCTGTATTTATCAGAAATCACTATTTTTCATGACTGTACCTGCATAATTTTGCGTTTTGCAACTTCCAGAGCTCTGTACGGACTCATACGATCACCTTTTTCAGTGCAATTTTTTTTGAAACTACATGATCTTTGTGTACATTTTGAATATGTGATATGTTCTCTAATTTTTAGATTTTGATATTGTGGACTAATCTTTGGCTTTGATTTTCATGTGATTATCTTTTGCATACAGCCTAACAGTGGTTTGCAGAACGTTATCCAAGAAGACTAAAACACAAGCTACTTACAAATTAGTTTTTTAGGTTGCCTTTGATCGATAGAATGCAAAACATTGTGCTTGCATCTTGTTTTTGATTTCTTAAAATAGGAACCCACATGCAAGAATTCTTAAAATGAATATTTGTTTTATGTTTTAGGAATGACAGTAATGTCAGGAAACTATGCTCTCACCCTTTTGGGATGATCAGAAATCCAGAAACCTTATTGTCATTTTCTTATTCTGCTTGAAGTGTCTTCTAGTTTTGTAAAACCAAGGAATTGCATGGACGTATCCTCTCCCCTCGCCTTCGTGGATCTTGGGTGAAAGAGAAATCCATACAAATCCTTTAGCGTGGCTATATCCTGAGAGCTTTAACAGAGCTAGTGAGAGTGGATTGCCTAACTGATAAGAGGCTAAATCCAAGCCCTTCCAAATCGGTATATAAAAAATGTGATTATGATTAATGTCATAGTGAACAGGTGTTGATTGTATTATACCGGGAAGAAGATCTCCTTGAGTACCCTTGTGGTGCGTTAAAACCTACAGAACATAACTTCTGTAGGCTAGGAGGCCTCCATAACGGAGCTAATTTGCCACAAGTATAACCACCTGAATGGATTCCCTTACTACAAATTGTCTTCTAGTATCCAAAACCCTCTATCTATTGGCACAGAAGGTCAGAGACTGACTAAGACGCCCCACACTTTTATGGCTCTTAGTAGAGACAACAACCCTTTTGGAAGCAATTCCTTTAGGGTTCGAAGCTTGGTGTTCCTGAGAAGTGAGTGCACATGTAAGGAGGAGCCCGTGCCTCCAAGGTTCTAAGTTGTCCACTATGAGTAAGCATAGCTAAATTTTAGTTCAAGTGGGGATTCAACAGATACTGCCCTGGCTATCCTAGTATTGTGATGTGTCTGTTCTAGTACTACAAACATTCTGCTTGATGTGTTTTACGTGGGTGAAGCATCAAAACAAACAAATATCTCAAACATTCAAATCAAACATCAAAATGATCAACGATTTTAAATCTACACTTCTAGGTGTTAACTATCGAAATCTTGTCTGAGTTTCTATATCTATTATCAAACTCTGAACATCAGTCAACTTTCTACCCAAACTGCTATTATGATGTGAAGGTTCTGTCTGAATTTTTACAAATCTATGTTATCATCAACATTGTTACTAGTCTATCTTGTATTGCAATCTATTGACAGTCTAACTCATTGTTGTCTCAAAATCTAACCTTGTTGTTCTAGTCCAAGTGACCCATTATCTATTTCAATCTTATCAGTCTTTGTCTACGCTTTCCTTATTCTGGGTTGTGAGAATAGGTTAGTTAACCTTCACTCAAGATCAGAGTCATTGCTATCTCCCTCTCAGTTGGATATTATTTCCTTTGTCCTTTGGTCTTGGACTTAATTAGCACTTTAGATATCACTTCAGCACCTATCAGCCAATCGGTTGTTTGATCATACCACCTTTTCAATCTTCTAAACAAGCGCATCAAGAAAATCTTACAATGTCTAAAAGCAAATATGAGATTCTTAGGGAAACTTTATGGAAACAATTTCAAACTTTGGAATCTAAACTCTAATGATTAAAGGGGTAAAAGGATACACCATCTGCGGATTCTCATATCTCTCCACTTTCTTCCAACATGGATAAATCTTGGTATGATAATCCCAACTTTGATCAAGAACAATTTTACAATAATCGCAACTTTGATCAAGAACAATTTGATGACAGTCCCAATTTTGATCCAGACCAGTTTGATGACAATCCTAACTTTGATCAAGAGCACGTAGAGGAAGTCATGACCACACTAGATGAGATCCTTTTCTATCTGCAAAATAAGGATATTGCAAGTCAAGAAGATTCTAATTATTCTTTAGAAATAATATTTACTCCTTTGGGACAATCTTATGAATTAGCATTAGAACAAATTCTTGAGAATGACCTCATCATGTTGCCTAAAATCACATTACTTGGATCCAAATTCTTTAGTAACTACTGTGCATATCATCGACACAATAAGCATGAAACTTCATCTTGCATCGAGTTGAAACATAAAATAAAAGATCTCATAGATGATGGCATAATCGAAATGGAAAATCCTAATGAATCACCTAGTGAAGATACTAATCTCAAGCATAATCAATATCCAGAACCTATTTCTAGCAATGGTTCCCATATCACATCTACTTCTTCCACCATTCCTCCATCTCCTAAAGCTTCATCATCTGTGTCAAAAACTGAACCTAATGATGACTATGTCTACCCTCAAGGACTACCTCTAAAAGAGATCCAAGCTAACCCGCATATGACTGCAAGTCCTTCTTAGGATACAAATATCATAGACCCCAAGCTTCCATGTGCTTCAACGCCTATCATGCCTATTCCCATTGATTGTCTGTCAGCATGTCAAGAATCCCATATGCAGATTAAAAATCCTACCTCATCCTTAGAAGTGGCTTCATGTCAAGAGGAGAATCCACAATGTGAGAAAACAAATATCAGTTATGATCAAGATCAAGACACCCTCCATCTTAATCTAATGGTTGACCAGTGTTGCATATCTCAAGAATCCCATGATAATTTTATCATCCCCTTCCATCGCTTCCAAGAACATCCTCCATCTCCCAAGTGAGATCAAGATATCCTTTCTACTATCTATAATGAACCTATTAAAAATCAAGAGAAAGGTATCCTTTGTACACCATATAAAGATCCTTGTCAAGATCAGAACATCCCTTCATCTCCATTTCATACTCTTCCATATCTAGAAAACATTGTTCCTCCAAATCCCTTGCAGAAAAATAAATCCCATGAAGCTTCAGCTTCTCCTATCAAAGCTACTCATGCTCCTATTGATATAAAGGTGAATTCAAAAGAGAAGATCCTTGGTCATGTAGCGCACTCTAAAGATGTTGATATCCCCTCCACACTTTATATCCCTCCATTCAAACATAAGCATCAGTCTTCTACATCCTCCAAATCTATCCTTGGTCCTTATATCCCAAAGCTTAGACCATCAAAACTTCCATCTATTGGGTCCTGATGTTCCCCCATCTACCATGCTTATCAATACTAGCTTGTCACCCACTTATCCTATCTCCTATCAAGATCAACAAACACATGCCTCTTTGAAAGGTCCCTATCAACCCCTCCATATGAACTGGTCACATTGGCCCTACTCATCCACAATTCCTAAGTCTTCTGGAAGCAATTTGGATGTCAAACAAAAAAATTAGAAATATAAGAATCCACGTACATATGAAGATCACTATGTACAATCTTATCGACATGTGAATACAAAGAAGAATGAAACATTCAAGAGACCACAAAGGTCCACTGAGAAAAGAACCAAATCAAAGAAAATATGGGTTCCTAAATCCATTATGAAAGAATTGCATTCTAAATCATCTGATGGAAATAGAAAATCAAATGTTATATGGATTCCCAAGTCTCTTCTTAAGGACTTGCATACAAAAACAAAATAAAAAGTTATGTGGACTCCCAAATCTCTCTTAAAAGACTTGCACCAAAAGCAACAATCAGAGTTGGCATCCAAGCTTCCAAATTCTTCCACTTCATCTCCATCTAAACATCTCCCATCTTCTGACTCCATCTTGGGTCCTCGCGTACCAAGATCCATATCCACTCATCCATCAATGTCTCAAGCTATTCCATCCACTTTTCCTCCATTCATCCACTACCCTTCAAGGGGTGTGTCAATGTTGATCTTGTCACCTACTATACTTCCATATTGGGTCCTTACATTCCTTCTTTTTCTCTCATCCAATCCATTGCATAAGATCTTGGCCTCCATCTTCCTTATCCTCCATTTCATCACCCTATCAACATCTTTGAGCATACTTTCAACGACTGTGGCCTATTATATCTTATCTTTTAGAGGAGCACTATCCAAAGAGCACAAAGCTTAAGTTCCTCCGTAAATTCAAAAAAAAAATTAAAAAAATTAAAAATCTAAAAATAAAAATAAAAAAATGAAAAAGTGCCTTGGTGAAAACCTAGCAAATAGGTGCCTTGGTAGCAAAAGCAAAGATAAATCAATCTTTCCTATGGTGAAAACCACTTCTAGTGGCACCTAGGATAAGTAACATGATGAAAACCTGGAAAATAGGCATCATGCGTAATTCCTCCTACTTGCACTCTTCACTTGGGGGCAAGTTTCTTCCATCTTCTCCCATCATCTCTTACATCCAGCTAGCTCATGAACATCCATGTTCCTTCTGGTGATCTTGACAAGGTTGAGCTTTTCTTTGAACACACATGTATCTTGACATTCACTATTCTTTCCATCGGCCACCCTATCGTGATCTTGCTTATCCCAAGCATATCCTTCCTATCTCTAAGAAATCCTGTCATAATCCAAAACATTCAGTTATACCTCCATCATCCCTTATCCTAATTACGCTTTCATAGCTATGTTATATCCAAAATTGACCCCTTGGTCTTGATCAAAATTGAAAAAAATTATTTCTTAAAATTCTTTTCACATGTCCACTCTTTTGGACCAGATGCTTTCATGACATCAAGTCATTATCTTATATGCTCTCTAGCACTACCCCATGAGCGTACATTGCTATATTATTTTTTTCCCTAGCTTGGGTAATCTTGAAGAGACTGTCCTTGAGGGGCGCATTCACCCTCTTCATCCATCATTGACTATCCATCTCATAGATCATATTTCTATTCCATCTGCAATGTCCTACACCTTGCTAGACATTGGGGGCCCACCAATGTGATCTTGCTTGAGATCAAGTAGTCTTTAAAAAATCTAAAAAATTGTAAAATCTCTAAAAATTGTAAAAATTTTAAAATCCTCTAAAATCTAAAAATTGTAAAAATCTCTAAAAATCCTAAAATCTCCTGCTTTCCTACTTTAGTTTGCTTTCCTTCTTGGGTTTTCTCGCTCGTGCATTTGCTCTCAGTCATCTTCAAGATTTTTCTTTACTTCACATGGATTGAAACTGGTCACACTCAGGAGTGTGTTCCTGGTCTAGGGGGCATTGTCTTATCTTTTCCAGGGTTCCTTCTCCTCTTGCATCGGTCACCAGTGGATCTCACTGCATCTGCCTACCGATGATTTGTAGCACTTTGTCTCTTCTTGAGACTCTCTTTTGCGTTAGTCACCAGTGGTTCTCACTGAGTCTGCCTGCTGATGCCTGGATCTTGTCATCGATCATTATTCTTGAGAATCTCTATTGTGACAGTCACCAGTGGTTCTCACTGAGTCTTCCTACTATCACTATATTACTGAGATTTCTCACATCATCTCACTATGTGTTTTTTTAGCTTCAATCTGTTTGTTACTTTGGGGCATGGTTCCCCACTTCGATTGCTCTTCTATTTACACTTGAGTCAGTAATCTTGTCAAAGGACAAATCTCTACTAGCATGAATTGGTGTTTCTCAACACCTTAATCAAACAGTGTTTCTCAACACTCTCTTTGGACAAATCTGTGTTTTTCAACACACGTTGGATATCTCGCGACGTAAACATCTCTCGATAGCAATCAAACACATTGCACTCACAAGAACGATGGTGTTTTCTGACAACCCAAACATAGGCACATTCATAAGCATTGAAACATGCTGAGCTATGATTGAATATTTCTTTTTATGTTGTCTGTTCTCATCAATTTCATTTATATTTTCTTTGTCTACTGCTTGTGGGTGTGGTTTCGATCATCCGAAAACATCAAATAAATAGGGTGTATGTGATAAGAGCTTCTACATTAAGATGGAAAAGCCTCACATCCCTCGATCTTGTTTATCTGTACACCAAGGGGAGGTCAGAACTATCTCCTTGCCTGTTATTACTTTGTTTGTTTACTTGTAAACTATTACTACATCAAACTTGAAATAATGTTCAGGTCACCTTGGCTTTTGTGCCTTGGTGCTTATGTTTTTTTCCTACATCTTATCTGATGAAAGTCATACTCATATTCTTATGGTAGCAGCGGCACCAGTACGGATTGTATTGACTATGATGATCCAAAAGTACTCGATGATGATAAATACGATGAGTCCAACAACCAAGTCCTAGGATTGCATTTAGCTTAGGCTTGCACTTGCATTATAGGCTTGCATTCGCATTTTAGGCTTGCATCGCGACAGTTTTGGTGCTCTCTTCATTGTCTTCTCATTCTTCGAAGGTTCTCATCTTTTGTCTTGGATTCCTCTTGACTGCACAAGTGTTTGATCCTCTCTCTCTATCTTCATCTATATGCTCAATCAATTTTTGTCATCAAAATCAAAATCTGACACTCCTAAGCAGCTCAAAATCATGTTTTAAAATTTTGGAACAGACGCGATCGGACATTTGTGGTGTCAATTTTTTGACGTTGCTTTCTTGTCAGGATTATCTCTTGTTATCATTTTCTCAATTTCTGCAATCTTTTCATCAAATTCAACTCTAGTCAATTTTGGTCAACTATGGTCAAACCTAATTAATAGGACCTCTCGATCACTCTAAATCGATTCTACTCTCTTGATCTATCTTTCTCTACGATTTCTCGCTCTTATCATTATGATGTGTCATATTTTGATTTCACTCTCGAGGGAGCAAGATGATTGCATCATTGCATCTTTTCACACTATTCTCAAATCAGTCTAATCTGAATCAAATCCCCATCGCTAGGGGCATCTCATCACTTGGGGCATATTCATTTTTTCATACCTTATGGTCAAAATTGGATATTCCATGATCTTGAATCTCTAGGGGCATCTTGATGTCTCACATCTTGTCATCTATCTTTCTAGCTATCTGAGCAATCTAACTCGGATCCTCAAGGATCAAGCTTTGTTCTGGAGATGATTCTTTAAATCTCATTGGGTATTGGGGCAATCTAACCCTAATTCTTGAAAGGTACGCTTCATTCTAAAGATGGCTCTCAAAAAAATCTTTAGAACGTTATCTAGGAAATCTAACCTAGATCTCAGAGGGCTAACCTTCGTATTAGGGACATCTAACCCTAATTTTGAAGATAGTCCTAGATCTTCATCAGCTATCAGTGGACATTGGGGCAATCTAACCCTGATTCTGATCTTCTCTTAGATGATTTTGCTTCTCGATCTGATTGGTGTCTTGGCAACCTAACCTAGAATTCTAAAATCTTCATCTTCACTTCAGACTATTCTTTGAATCAATGCACTGCTTGGACATCAATTCAAAGAGGGGCAAAATGTAACACCCCAAAATTGGCACCTAATAATCCTAATCAATTTTGGTGTGTTCCTTCATTTTTCTCATCATTGAAGTCCTATTGTACTAGGAAAATTCTTCTGCTAATTGACTTTAATTGACTAAGTCTCAAATGCAAAAAACACAAATTTGCATAAGTCTAACATTATATTTAATTCCTAAATTCTCAAGGTTTATTAGCTAAAAATCCCTATGATTAATTAATTTAATACTAAAGTTTGAAGTTCTTTTAATTGAATTAATTCCACCCCCTTTATCTAATATACATAAAAGGAATTGAATGGTTATTTAATTATTAGGATGAATTATCCTCAAAAAGGGAATTCCATAATTCCATGTGAAGGGTCACTCATGTGGCAATAATCCATCCTTTTAATTAAATAATTCTTGCATTGTTGTCTCAAATGGAAATGAAGAGGCAACCATTTCTTTTCAAGAAACTCTTCACCCTCTTTCCATGGTTTTCTATAAATTGGACCCCTCTTTCTTCATTAGGGAGGATGAATTGGAGAGAATCAAATTTATAGTGAAATTTGCATTGATTATTTCATGCTTTTGAGCTTAATTGCATAATTACATTAATTTCAATTTAAAGTAATGATATATTGATTTTTAATGCAATTCATTCACATGTCTAACATCTCAATTTCATCAATTTTCAAGCTTTCTAGTTCAATAGCATTTCAAGCTTTCTAGATTAATTGAAATTTGTTTTCATAGATTAATTGCATTTCAATTGATAGAATAATGGCAATTTCATCTTTTCTCGTGCTTTATAAATATTCCATGTTAGCAATGGTCAGGTTGTTGGCTCTTGTTCTGAGGGTAAATTTGACATCCATAACTAATTAGGAGGCAGCAAGTCTTTTCAATTGAGTTTGCAGGATAAACAATTCATGTTTGTCTTTGTGAATTGAACAATTGAGTAAAGACTATGCTAAGTTTGTGCATGATTTAGAGATCACATTCAAGCACACACAATGGGGTCTTCCTAGGGGTCCTAGTATGCCTTATCATGTTCTAGGACCCCTAGGAAGACCCCATGACCCCTTTTGACTCGTTTGAATGCTCAAGTGTTTCCCAACAGGTCCTAGGACTTTGTAGGACACACTTGAGCATTCAAACGGGTTGAAAGGGGTCATGGGGTCTTCCTAGGGATCCTAGTATGCCTGATCCTAGAGAGAGAGAGAGAGAGATGCAGAAGTGTTTGAATACTTTCTTGCCTTCTAGTATTTGACATTATATTGTTTCACTTCTAGTATTTGGCATTATCTGCAACAATATTTGAATACTTGTTTCACCTCTAGTGTTTGACATTATATATTAAGCTGATGGATGTCACATGTGCAAATATCATTGTTAGACCTTGTTGCAAAAGGAAACCTTGGTTAGCATGACTAATCTCTCTCTCTCTCTCTCTCTCTCTCTCTCTCTCTCTCTCTCTCTCTCTCACACACACACACACACACACACACACACACACACCATCTAATCTCTCTCTCCTCATTCTCACCTATCTCTCTCTCACTCTCTCTCATATTCTCTTCCTCTCTCTTCCTATTCTTCTCAATCTCTTACTCTCTCTATTCTTCCCTTGCTCTACCCCACCTTATGACCCCTAATATGTACTCTTAGGCTTCCTAATGGGTCATAAAGCTCCATAAGGGGTTGTAGGACTTATTAATATGTCTTAGGACCCATTAAGGTGTCATAGGTTGTAGGAACCATTAATGAGTCTTGGGACCCCTTAAGACAATTTACGACCTCTAAGATGTGCTCTTAGGCTTCCTAATGGGTCGTAACATGTCATAAGGGGTCGTAGAACTCATTAATAGGGCCTGAGACCCCTTAAGACACCTTAGGACCCCTAAGATGTACTCTTAGGATTCCTAATGGGTCTTGAGGTGTCATAAGGGGTTGTAGGAACCATTAATGGGTCTTAGGACCCCTTAAGACACCTTACGACCCCTATGATGCACTCTTAGGATTCCTAATAGGTCGTAACATGTCATAAGGGGTCGTAGAACCCATTAATAGTCCTAAGACCCCTTAAGACACCTTAGGACCCCTAAGATGTACTCTTAGGATTTCTAATGGGTCTTAAGGTGTCATAAGGGGTTGTAGGAACCATTAATGGGTCTTAGAATCCCTTAAGACACCTTATGACCCCTAAGATGTGCTCTTAGGCTTTGTAATGGGGTCTAACATGTCATAAGGGGTCGTAGGACCCATTAATAGGTCCTAAGTCCCCTTAAGACACCTTAGGACCCTAAGATGTACTCTTAGGCTTCCTAATGGGTCTTAAGGAGTCATAAGGGGTTGTAGGAACCATTAATGGGTCTTAAAGTTTCATAAGGGGTTGTAGGAACCCTTAATGGGTCTTAGAACCCCTTAAGACACCTTACAACCCCTAAGATGTGCTCTTCGGCTTCCTAATGGGTCGTAACATGTCATAAAGGGTCGTAGGACCCATTAATAGGTCCTAAGTCCCCTTAAGACACTTTAAGACACCTAAGATGTACTCTTAGGATTCCTAACGGGTCTTAATGTGTCTTAAGATGCACCCCTTAAGACACCTTACAACCCCTAAGATGTACTCTCTCTCTCTCTCTCTCTCTCTCTCTCTCTCTCTCTCTCTCTCTTTGTTTTTATTTTATTGTGTCTAATGTTGTTCCTTTTTCTTGCTGTCATAAAAATATACTCCTCAGCAGTATGACTCTATTTATCCCTGACACTGACTCATCATAGAGTAGGACAACAGTAACAAGGTCTTGAGACCTCCTGCACTTCGAGCTCCATAGACTCGGGCGGGATTACCCTTGCAAACTTAGAATAATGAAATCACAGAATTATTCTAACTTGCTAATGGTGGAATTACAGGAAATGATCACTGTAACTTTTACTAAAATAGACCAAACTGAAAGTAAAGATTGATTTTTAATGGTGATAATCATTAAACTGAACAAAAATAGACCAATGCTCAATATGAGGGCATGGAGTCATCTGTGAATACTTCTAATCAGCAGGATTGAAGACTAAACTTAAGGCAATTACAGGATCTGACACAAAAATAGATATACCTTATATATCTACCTCGGTACATTTAACCAGACTAATCGATCAGATTCATTTACTACCATGAACTTTGTTGAAATATCTCTAAGGCATATTCTCTCCTTGAAAGAACCCTAGAAGTATCTCATATATCTACCTTACAGACATATAAATTAAAAACGCTCCTTGAACATTCAATTTAAACAATGTTCAGAATGCAAATGAAGATAGAAAATCCACTAAATGCTTCAGAAACTGTGAACTGGATTTCATTCAAAAGTCATTATCAATTATTACATTCAACAAAGATTTTTCCAAGAAGACCAGATATATTGCAACTAACTTAGTATTATTCTCAGACAGAAAAATGACCATCCTTGTATCAGTCGTCTTGGGATCCTTTTATAGCACAAGGATGCAACAAGCTACAGACATCTAGGAAGGATTACCGACCGCTGGCAACAACTTTGCAACAGCTAATTAACAAGGTGGCAGCTAATTAACAAGGTCTATTTTTCATGGCTTAACCATATCTGATTCATCCATTTTTCTTCCCATCTATTCTTCTTTGATGGTAGGCCAATCAAAAGGAAACAACTTCCACCTCACCTGGCATCCATGGCAGCTCTGACCTCAGACACGAAATTTGCCACGTTTCTTTCTACTTTGCAGAATTTTATGCTCTATTTTCTGTTTCTTCTTTGGTGGCTGTTTGGCTGAAGCAGGGTAATTTGAATAGGAGACCGTTTAGATTTATGCATCGTCAGCACTGAAAATAGCCAACACAGTGTACTTTATTCATTTTGAAAAGATCCTTGCTTTGCTGACTGGCGACTAAGCGACTGCATCAAGTCTCTTTGTCGCGGGCCTATGTCTCTAACCATGGTTCCATCTCAAGACTTGGCGACAATGTGTGTTTTTTACCTTTGGCTGACCTGAGTTACAATCTGGCGATCATGCGACACAACTGATTTCATAGTCGTGCATAGTTAACATTAACTCTTCATTGATTCTGAGACCTTGCGACTACTTGTTACCCTTAACCATTACTATTATCTCCTTGTTGCCAAATGCTTAATTTCTGTTTCAAGACTACGCGACAATGCTTAGTCGCCAAGTCAGGGGATATAAGTCCTTAATGTTCAATCTTACCTTAATAGGTCATAAGCGCCCTTTTTCACTTCTGGCGACTGCGTGACATACCTTAATCGCCAAGTCGGGGGACTTTTCTCTTAGGACACTTTTCTTCTTCAGACTTCGTGACCACCATTAGATGCTTTTATTCCTTCATCTAACGACCATCGTTTAATCGCCAGATTTTCATGCCTGCCCTTAAATCTTTCTCAGACACTGTGACTAAAGGGAAAAATCACTTAGTCTCAAAGTCGCTGAATCCACTTTCTCCTTCTGGCAACAACCTGACAAATCTTTTATATCCACTTTCCTTCTGACAGATGTCACACAATCATTAGCTCACTTGCTGCATACTGAAAAACTGAGTCATCATCCTGTTCTGGCAACATCCCGACTGAGGATTTTGCAAACCACAGACGGTCAGTCGCGAAGTCTGAATCAAAATCCCTTAACCGCTGCTTGATTCTGAGACCACGCGACTGAAGGAAAACTTAACTGTCAACTTTGACTGATCTGGCGACAAAGCGACAAAAGGAATCACAGAGTCGAAAGACATTTTCTTAACCACTGAGAATCTGTCGCGATCACCCGACTGAGCAGTGGGTCCCATCTTCATAAAGCTTTATGACATGGATATCTTGCAACTACCCTACTGAAAGAAATTGCTAAGTCTCGGAAGGCAAAAGGAATATGTTGATTTTG
This sequence comes from Thuja plicata, assembly GCA_018584345.1. NCBI lineage: Eukaryota > Viridiplantae > Streptophyta > Pinopsida > Cupressales > Cupressaceae > Thuja > Thuja plicata. The sequence goes on along the minus strand of MU223335.1, from coordinate 312,157 downwards.
AACGAGACTACGCGACATAAGGAAAAGCAAAGTCAGGGAGAGATATAGAATATTCGCTCAGGGTAACGCGACGAGGGGACTTGGATAAAAACACATGCCCTAAGTGAAAGGAAAAATTAACTGCAAAATAGAATTCCAAGACTTAGGGTTTTAGAATTTCATCGGCAAAGCACTTGGTTTTGAAACAAGAAAGCCCGGGAAAAACAAAGGCCAAGAAATTCAAATTTTTACAAAGTAGTGCTAACAATGGCTCCGACTGGGGAAAGACAAATGCAAAATTATCATTAGAAGCCAGACCTCTGGAGAATGGACCGCAAAATTTTACTAAACTATACAGGAGCACACTAAAACCACACAAAAAATAGGGAAATCTAAACTAACATGCATGGAACAAGGAAAACTATGAAAAATAATGTTTCAGGAATTGTCCATGCACTGGCAATTCCTGTATTTCACCATTTGGATCCTCCAGGTAATAAGAATCCTGACCATGCAACTCTTGGATTACAAATGGGCCCATCCACAGTGATTCAAACTTGCCATGTTTGCCTTTCTCTTCTTTTCTGACATTCCATTGTAGCACCAGATCATTAACCCTAAATTTTCTTTCAGTTGTCCTTTTATCAAACAAGTATTTAGACTGTTTCTGCAACTTCATATTTCTTTTGTGAGCTTCTATTCTTATCTCCTCCAATTCCATCAGTTGATCCATTCTCTGCATCATAGGTTCTGGATTTTCTGAATCTTCTTCCAGCAAAAATTTGTGCACTGGTAATAAATTGTTCAAGGGCAACCTTTCCTGACTTCCATAAACCATTTCAAAAGGGGAAACCCCTATGGACCTTTTTACTGTCACTCTGTCAGCCCATAAGGCTAATTTCAATTTTGAATGCCAGGACTTCTTGTTTTTATCCAGAATCCTCTTAATGATGTTCATAATACTTTTATTACTAGACTCAGCCTGTCCATTAGATTGAGGATGATATGGTGAAGAGTAAGATAAAGTAATGCCATATTCTTCACAGAAGTCTCTAAATTTATCAGACCTAAAACACATGGCATTGTCCATAATCAACTTAGTGGGCACACCAAACCTTGTCAGAATGTTATCCATCAAGAAATCCATTACTATCCTGCTGGTTGCTCTCTTTGTTGTGATTGCTTCTATCCATTTAGTGAAGTAGTTTGTAGCCACAAGAATCCAACTATGACCCCCACTGGATTTCTCTGCAAATTCACCAATAAAGTCCAAACCCCATTGGGTAAAAGGAGCTTCAATAGTCATAGGACTTAGAGGTAATGCTCCTGCAAAT
>MU223335.1:249867-262393 GCA_018584345.1 Thuja plicata | reverse complement strand
GACACCTTGGCCTCTAGGGCCTTCTACCCTAGGTGCTAAATTATCCATTTGTAAAAATTCCTCCCATGTGCCTATGGACTGTTTATTCAATTCTCTTTCTATGATAGTTTTAATTAAACAGTGATGCGAAACAGCCTGAACTTTTACTATTTGAACCATAGCAGCTTGTTTCTGAATAACATTGAACAAAAAACTAGGTAGACTCACCGGTTTACTGTCATGGCATAGGGCACTCAAAATTTTGAAATGTATCCCATGAAGGTACTTATATCTTCCTTCGCAAGTGAAATACTGAATGATGAAGGTGGCCAGCTGCATGTAATCTTCAGGCAATGAGATTATTGAGGTACCCTGCTTCTTGTTAATGTCCAGAGGAGGGTCACCATGAAGAGTAAACTGTACCCTACCCGAATGCACATCAATATCCTTTGACCATTTTCCCCCTTCTTCCGATAACTTTGTGACTTCTGCCACTATATCCTCTAAGAATTCAACTCTCAACCCTTTTACTACTACAAAGCGACCTCGTAAAGTATTCAGAAATTCATGAGCGATTTCTTCATCAAATCCGTTGAGGCTCAAGAAGTAGTCTAGCCATCCTCTTATGCAGAATTTTTCACAACTAGCTGCTGATGCTAAAATAACACTATGATTAGTCAGCTCGCACCTTTGGAGATCCCCACCCATAACTGCTACTGTCAAAATGCTGCCCCGTAGGATGTATGCCGAACCTCGTAATGGAGAATTTGTTTTACAGACTCAAATTTTTTGCAGATTGATGGTGCAGAAATTTAGAGGTGAAAGATTACTGAAGAACACTCATATCAAGAAGTAGAGCTTATTGGTTTTCATAATTTGTTCACGTGTGTTAAGGTATGCCACCTGAACACGTCGCACCCAAATCATTATTGTTTTAACTCAACTCTTAATAGCTTTTAATTCATTGATAATTGATGACATAATCACAAGTTACAGACTCTTATTAAAACATTTATCAGCAGAATTGATGACATAATCATAGGTTACAGACTTTTATTAAAACATTTATCAGCACTCATGTGGAAAAGGGTTTTGACAAGACATGAAGTAAATATCATGAAGCACTGGAATGACTAAAATAATAAACAAACAATAAATGAACCCCCCCAACTAAGGTTAAGGCATGGGTCCCACCATGCCACGTCTCACAAGAGCATTAAATTAAAGAACACTAAACTCCTAAATAAAGCAAATAAAAATAAAATATGTATGAGAGATCATGCCACGAACCTGGAAAGAGTTGCAGGAAGAGCGGCGAATGACGAGATATGCTCGAATGGAGTGATATGGTGAAATGATAAAGATGGAAGAGAGAAAAATGTGAGGTGAGGTTTTTATTATGGAGAAGGTACTTTTGGGAAGAAAGTATTTATTATGGAGTGAAGCAAACATTATTCTCAAAGCGAAGAACAAATATGAGCAAGGGCCTCACATTCTTGCGCTACAGGAGGATCATAGACTTCAGTGCTCGCAAACTACTGTAGGAACTTGATCTTGCTCTAGGGATTATGGTACAGCTTGAGATGCTAGCCATTAACCAATAACTTGAATCGAACAGGGTCAACGGTCGACATCTACATAGTACCATTGGAAAATACAGCAATAATTTCATAAGGTCCTAACCGGCGGGTTTGGAACTAACTAGGAGTGTGGTAAAATCTGGAGTCATACAAGAGAGCCCAATCACCGAAAAAAAATGTTTTATCTTTAATAAACTTGTCATGCCACTACTTATGCTGCTATTGGATCAGTTCGATGTTAGCCAGGGTAGACTTTCTCCATTCATCCAGACTATTCAAGGTGAGAACTAATTCTTGCTGAGCTGTAGTGAGATCAAGGTCGAGCTCCAATGTTGTCCACAATGCCTTATGTTCGAACTCAATAGGAATCATGGTTGTCTTGCCATAGACTAACTAGAACGGGGTGAATCCTGTAGTAGACTTCTAAGTAGTGTAGTAAGCCCACAGTGCTTCAAGAAGCCTGGCTACCCAATCCTTTCTATGAATAGTGATGGTTTTGGTAAGAATGGCCTCCAATTCATGGTTAGTGACTTTGACCTGACCATTGGCCTGCGGATGGTAGGGAGATGACTTAGCATGATGAATGTGGTATTCTTCCATTAGAGCAATGATGAGGTTGGAAGTGAATTGTGCCCCTTGATAAGAGATGTTTTCCCTTGGAACATCAAAGCGGGTAAAAATGGCCTCATACAATAATTTAGCAACATTGTTGTCCCGGGGATGCTTCATTAGTTTAGCCTCGGCCCACTTAGTAGCATAGTCAGTACAGACTAAAATGTAAGACTTACCTTGAGAAGAAGGGTCAATTGGACCCACAAAATCGATGCCCCACTTATCAAAGGGTGTGACCACCACTTGTGGCTGTAGGGGCATCTCATCGGTCTTAGTAGGCCTCCCCATTCACTGGCATCGATCATATTTCATTGTGTATTGAGCGGCATCTTTGTGGAGAGTCAGCCAATAATACCCTGTAGTCAGGATTTTGAAGGTCGTCCTTTTGGCTACAAAGTGGCCACCACATGGTTCATCATGACATGCTCAGAGGATGTCATAAGTCTCATCCTCACAGATGCATCCTCTCCTAACTTCGTCTGAGCCAGTGTAAAACATGAAACCAGCAATCCAAGAAAAGTTAAAACTTTTCTTAGCTAGCAGCCGGTGTTCCTTGGAAGAAAAATGGGTCGGCATTTGACCAATTGTGAGATAATAGGCAAGGTCAGCGTACCAGGGGTTGTGTGCCTGCAATAGGAACAAATGTTCATCCAAAAAACTATAATCTATGGCTATAGGATCATCAAGAACGTGCAAGCGAGAGAGAAAGTCAGCCACAACATTGGCTTTCCCGGGCTTGTCGATGATTGTGATGTCAAATTCCTACATGAGTAGTAACCAACAAGCCAATCTTCCTGAGATAGCTGGTTTATTCATCAGGTCCTGGATCGCAGAATGGTTAGTGTGGACAAAAATCTGGTAACCAGTAATATAATGCCTGAACTTGTTTAGAGCATAAATTACTACAAGCAACTCTTTTTCTATCACTATATAATTGAATTCGGCTCCCTGCAGATTCTTGCTGATAAAATAAATAGCATGTTCAATTGCATCCTCTTGTTGGCCCAATACTGCCCCAATAGCATAATCGAAAGCATTTGTATGAATATGAAAGGGCAAACCCCAATTTGGTACGTGCAATACGGGTGCAGTTGTTAGAACTTCCTTTAGCTGTAGGAAATCTTTATCACACTCACAATTCCAAGTAAAATCAGAGTCCTTTTTTAATAGATTATAGAGGGGAGCTGCAATTTGGCTAAAATCCTTGATAAACCGTCTGTAATACCCAGCATGGCCGAGAAAACTCTGGATGACTTTCTGCTTCTCTGGTGTGGTAAGAGTATTGATGACTGAAATCTTGGCAAGGTCTACTTGGATGCCATGTGAGGAAATAAAATGTCCCAACACGACACCTTCCTCCATCATCATAAAACACTTCTCACTGTTGAGAGAGAGATTATAGTCCTGGCATCTTCGGAGGACCTTTTCCAGATTTTTCTTGGCTTCATCAAAGGTGTTCCCATAGGTAGTGAAGTCATCCATGTAGATTTCCATACAATCAGAAGATATGTCTGAAAAGATACTGATGACTGCTCACTGAAAAGTGGCAAGAGTGTTACATAAGCCAAAAGGGAGGATAGAATATGCAAAAGTTCCCCAAGGACAGGTGAAGGTAGTTTTCTCCTGATCATCGAGAGCTATTTGAATTTGACTGTAACCACTGAACCCATCCAAGAAGGAAAAATACTTCTTACCTGCTAGGTTATCAAGGACTTGGTCTATGAATGGTAGTGGAAAATGGTCCTTTTTAGTGGCTATATTGAGCTCTCGGTAATCCACACAAACGTGCCATTTACCTCCTTTTTTGGGCACTATGACAAGAGGTGACACCCATTGGCTATCAGAAATTGGGTAGATAAACCCGACATTAAGTAGCTTTTGGAGCTCAGTTTTGACTATATCCCTTATGATAGGATTGACTCTTCGTTGGGGCTGCCTGACAGGTTTATAATCTGGACTTATATAGATCCAATGGGTACAAAGTTTGGGATCTATTCCTTTCATGTTGGTGTAATCCCAGGCAAAATCCTGCTGGTTTTCCTATAACAGCTGAAGGATATCTTTTTGACATGGTAATGACAGGTTAGAGCTGATATTCAATTCTTTTCCAGGACTAATTTCCATTTTGATGACCTTATCCATCATGGCCAACTCAGCAATTGGAGGTGAAGCCAGTTCATGGGGTAATAAGAGATGAAGACATTTGGAGGACAGTGAATATGGAGATGTATTTGGAGTGGTCAAAATAGTCTCTAAGACACAGTCTGATTGCGGACACAACTGGGAATCTATGCCATAGTTATTATTGAGGATAGATGAGATTATCTTATCTTCTTCCCTAGAGGCTAAAAATGGCTCTCTTCCTATTACCATGAGTTGCTGGATTGAGTTGGTTTCTAGATCAAGTTCATCTAATTCTAGCCATATGGCATCCTCGTCCTGCAACATGGGTTGAGCAGGGGAGTAGAGTGTCAAGTTTTTGGTATTGACACCATTAGAGATGGTCATCTTCCTTGACCGTCAAGCTATGAAGGCATCAGTAGTGGCCAACCATGGTCTTCCTAAAATCAGAGGGTACCCACCCATATCAGCTTTAGGGGAGAGAACCACAAAGTCTACAAGATACTCCTAGGAATGTAGGGTGACTATAAAATCTTTAATTACCCCATCAGGTTTAACAGTAGAACTATCAGCCAGTTGCAAAATGGTTGGTGTGTCTCGAAGATCAGAAATGTTCAGATTGGATAGGACTTCTTTGGTCATAACATTTATAGACGCACCTAAATCCACTAAGGCATTTGGAACTTGTATACCTTGGATGGTAACTGTAACCACATGACTTCCTGGATTAGCGTACTTGGGTACAAACAATATGTCTAACATAAGATCAGAGAGCTGGCCGATGATATGAATGGTCTTGGGATCATTTTTCTTCCTTCCAAGTTGTTTAATGCAAGCCTCCCAAATAGATCTAGTATAGGAAGGGACTTCCTTGATAGCATCTAGGAAAGGAATCTTTACCGTTATATGCTTTAATTGGTCAAGTAAGTCTGCTACAACATCGTTTATAATGGGTTCATCTTGTTTAGCTAATCTCTGAGGAAATGGAGGCTCTTTGGCTATAGGAGCTGGCACATCTTCGTGTTCAAAAAGAGGCTCCTCCATTTTGGTTATGATAGGGGGTTGTGGTGAAGCAAGAGTAGTTCCTGACCTGAGATGAATGTCATGCAAGGCATAGCTCTGCTGCTGAGTGGGAAGTTTGTTATTGGGATTAGGATTAGGTTGTGCGGGTAGCTGCGGTGGCTTAGGAGGATTATTAACGACTGTAGGAGGAGGCATTAGAGATTGTTGCTGTAGAGGGGGCATTATGGCTTTTTGATTGGGCTAATTATTCCATTGATTAGGTTGTTGCCACCCTTGCTGGGGCTATTGCCAGCCTTGCTTGGGCTGTTGCCAACCCTGCTGGGGCTATTGCCAGCCTTGCTGCCAACCCTGTTGGGGTTGTTGCCAACCCTGTTGGGAATGGTGCCACCCCTGCTAAAGGTTGCTACCAATTATTATATCCTCCAAAATTATGGGGACTTGACTTTGGGAAACTCTGCCATGGATTATTATTGCTAGGAATTTGAAGAGGATCTTGGGGCATACTTGGTCGTGGGGCCCATGGCCTACACTAAGCGACATGCAACACCTCTCCATTTTCATCTATAGCTTTGAACTCCATAGGCATCAACTGGGACTCCACATTTGCAATGGTCTTGCATTTGCAACTCCTCTTCTTCTCCCTGCAATGCAGGCAATATTTAGTGAGCATAGCATCAACATCCTCCTTCTTTCTAGCTTGCATGGTATTCAGCTGAGTAGCGACATCATTAATGATGTCTTGTTTGAAGTCCGATAGAAGATTAGAAAGTTCTATCTTGGATACCCCAGAGCCAGTAGACTTGTGTGGTAGGTCTCAGATTCCCCTACCCTTCTTGACAGTGGCCCGAGAGTAGTTCAAGAAGATATTTTTGATATCATCCTAATTTTTTTGTGTAATGTCACCTCCAGCCATCAAGTCTAGAGCCTCAATGCTCCCTTCATTGACACCTTTAATAAAAAGGTGTTTCTGAGAGTCCTCATTCAGTTGATGCTGAGTGTTATGCTGCAGGTTGAACATGAACCTGGAGACATAATCTTCCAGGGTCTCGTCCTCTTTCTAGGCCATCCTGAAGATGTCATCACCTTTCAAATCTCACCCTCGATAGTATTCTTTGTATTTGGAAAGGAACATGTTGCTCATGGTAGTCCAATCTGCTACAGCATTAGCACCAAGGCCCATAAACCATCTCAGCGTGGCTTCCTTCAGATTGGATGGAAACAACTTGAGCTTATGTGCATCAGTTGTATAGTTGTATCTCCTACAAAGGATGTCGAACTCAAAAAGGAAAGTCTTAGGGTCTTCGGTGATGAGGCCATAGAACTTGGGCAAAGCTGCAGAGGGTATGTTCTTCAAATTTTGATTTCCCTGCTGAGGTAGAATTGGGAAGGGAAAGGTTGGTTGAGCCATCCTTGGAGGAGGCCCTGGCTACGGCAAGAGATCTTTTGGTTCAGCAAATAGTTCATCTAATTGCAAGATTCGTCAGATGATAGTAAGTCATCAAATGCATCAGCAAATACATTCTCAAATGGTTCTTCAACTTCTATGGGTGCAACTTGGGGTTCCTCAAGCCCAGGGTGGAATAGATTAAATGGCTCGGCTTGATGATCTCTTCTTATATGCATAAAAAGAAATGCTAAACTAGGCCTAAAATGACTCTAGGCTAGATTAGATTGACACCATCCCTGGCAGCGACGCCAAAAATGACTATTCTTTATAATACCTATGTAGTTAAGGATTATGCATCCTTTCCACTAGAAACAATACATTGAACTCATTAAATTATTGACCAAGAAGCGTAAACTTGAAATGGTGACTGCAAAGTATATGCTCTAATCCATTCTAAAAGCCATCATTAAATGGAAAATACTTGAAATGGGACTAAACTAGGAGCTGAAATATCAACAGCGTAATCTAAAGATAAAGGAACCTACTGGGATTTTAAATCTATTCTAAGGAACAATAAACTAACTAATTGCCTTTGCTGCAGGAACAATCGTTAGTGCTGTTACTAATGGCTACAGGAGAAACAAAGTCTTACTTGCTTCAAATAACTTGCAACCTACTTATTTAAAATAACTTGCGTCCTACTTAACTATGAATTAGATTCACCTCCCATGTGGGCCCCCACAGAAGTGTGAATGAACAAGATCTTAGATACTAGAAATTGAAGCTCTCATTACTTATTCATAAAATATGGATTACAAAATATGTAGAAAACAAGATTGTATTTTCTCTTTTCTGAATTACAACAGACTATTAGAATACTAACTCTATCTCGATTGTCATGTTGCTCAAAGTTCAGCAGTCATCTTATTTAAAGGAAACTACAACTTACAACTAAAATCTAGGATTACTCCATTAGATGAGGATTGTAACCAATACAAAATATCTCATAAGAGAATATGGCAGTTATTCAATAAATTGTCCCAGAATGTAGAACACAATGGTTCTAGATCCGCGCATGGCATAAATTAGGAAACTGTATTGACCTAGCCTTCCCACGAAGATCTTTTAATGATGCTTATCTTGGTTCACGTGCTCTTGACTGGTTTAGCTAGCCTATGGTGAAAGAACCCGACCTTGACTTCTTCAGCGACACTATGCTGGATTCTAGAACTGCTCCACTCATTCCTGCAAAAAGGATTACCGCACACATACCATCTTCAACACACACATATATATTTTCATCACTAAAATTCAGAAGAAAGTATTTCAACTTAATTAATGCTCTTGTAGGACATAAGCTACAGGAAGGACACTACCCTCAAACATAGCATAGAAAAGGGAACCATTCATTCAGTTATATTACTTCTTCATTTTATATAAGATCATAAGTTCCAAGTGTCATACTTTCATAACCTTTTCACCATCTAACTTCCTACATATGTCCATTTCTTACATAAAATATTTTTAAAAAAACATAAGTTCAAGTATCAATTGCAAGTCAAGTATCAATTGCAAGTAAACTTTATCACGAAGACGACAAAAAGTGTTATCAAAAGATGGCCATTAGATTGTCTCATTAGGTGTGTAAATAATTACATATACATTCTCATATGGCTCTGCAGTTCTGTACTTACAGGAATACAAGACTCTCCATCTGCGTCATCATTTTGCAAGAGTTCCATGGTGGGAGGTAATATATATGGGTTGAGAGAGAGAGAGAGAGAGAGAGAGAGAGAGAGTTCCTACTCCCTCTCTCTCTACAGTTCCTACTCTCTCCTAGGTATTATTGTTATACTATAAATATTAATAAATAATTAATACTAATATTATACTATTATAAAATAGAGAAATTTAAATAATAATATAATACTAATATTTAAATAATCATATAATACTAATGCTATTATGATCTAATATTAATATTAAAACAAATGAAATTTATAATATCTAAACTAAAATTCATAAAATTGAAAAAACTTGAATCATAAAATTTTGAAATCAAAATGTTGTATTTGGGTGGGAAATATCGGATATACGATAATATCAGATATATGATAATATTAGACATACGATAATATCGAATATACGATTACGCTTGGTAGTTGCTTTGGGTTTTGGCTTTCCATTGCCAAACATGGTTGGTCAACCCAAATGACGTGTTCACCATATTTCCTCTGATCTACAGACTTTACAATGTAGTTGACGACCTTTTTTTTACCCAAAATTGATGAAACAAAAAGGGTTTCTTAAAGAAGTTATTAGCTTTCCATCAATATAATTGCTATCAGAATTCGAGTTCAGTAAGTAATTACTTATTTTCTAGTTGAGATATATGTAAAGTCCTTATTGACATAGTGATTGAAAAACAACCATAACTTTCAAACAACTTAACCTTTTTGAAATCTGAAACATGTGTCACATTCTATGCTTCACCTACTATAAGAAAAAAAAAAGTTTGCAATTTTGTAAAGTTTAGAATTAGTTAAGGTGGTCAGACACGAGAGTTTTTTTTATTTTTAATAAGTTCTAGCAGAAAATTCATAATTAATTATTTATTTGGTAAAAAAATACATAAGAATATGTGTCACATCTGGGCATGAGTCTACTACTTATATTTAGAATCTTGTGAAAATATATCATTATTTGATTGTGATTAAGGCGGTCAGACATACACATACTTTTCATCTTTTTCTTGAAATTTTTGTACTACAACATTGAAATCTAAAATATTGAACAATTAGATTAATTTTTTTTCAGAAAAGGGCTAGTAGTTTAGAAACTATATTCAATTTCCTACATATTCTGTTGTTACAACTTTTTCACATAAGGTTGATAAGATGTTCAACTTTTTACGTCAAGTTCACTAACCGTGATTTTCTGAATTTTCATTGCCACTTAAGGCCATAGCTTGGTATACCATGATCCTGCACATACCCTTGCTACACCTGTTAGAATGTAGTAAAAAATATTCATTGACATGAGTATATCCAATCTAGAATTGCTAAGTATAGATCCATTAAAATTCACATGTATAATTATCACCTATAGTGATTGATCAATACCTCTATTATGCTTGGTAGCCTTGAATCTGGTTCTTGATAACCTATTTCATATTTTTCTATCCTTCTGCATAAAACTTCGTCTATGATCCATAGATGTGCTCCTCGGCTACAATCATCATCACATCATTTATTCTGATTGATTATACATTTATTTATATAATGAGTTTTCTGTAAATGAGTTTCACGCATTACAATGATAACTCTATGATCAAAGGTTTACAACTTGACCTTGATCTACTATTTTGCATGTTTCTAATCAGTTAGACTGATTAAAATAATTACAATTACTTTACTTGCCCCTCAAGAAATTGATTTAAAGATAATAAAAAAGCTAAATATAAAACACAAGTGTGTTATCTGACCTGTAAGTCAGATCCACATTTCTTGGGATTATAACTGTCTCTCAGAATAGAGTGGTGCTTGGGTTTCTCCGTAGTCTGCCTGTCACGTTCCTTTGTGAACTGTCTATTGGGTTCCTATGTTGTTTTCTCTGTCAGGTTCCTCTTGTCGATTTACACTGTCGGGTTCCACTTCAACATTTTTGGGTTGCACTTGTAAACTGTGTCGCCGGTTTACATTGTAAGCTTCTCTGTTGGGTTCCTCTATAAACTTTGTTTTCGGGTTCCCTTGTGAAGTTGTCTGTCGGGTTGCACTAAACCTGTCTTTCAGTGTTTGTCTTATTGACGGTTCAAAACTAGTTTCCTTTGCTTACTAATGGTAAAATATGTCATCATAAGGACCTTGTAGCATAGTGGGATCTTGTTTAAAAAATGTATTCTACTTCATTCGATGTATTTTAACAAATTTTTAGTCTAAAAATTCCATGTGAAGTGGACTCATCTTCTCGCTTTTACCCCAAAACTAGCTGATTAAACTATTTAGTTCACAAAAATGAAAAATATAGACCACAAGGACCTTCTGGACAACTCTATGAACTCTTTGTCAAGATGTGCATGTAGGTCTAGGATGACAACATGATGTCAAGCATCATGAGTGGATAGGACACCAAAAATCATACCAAAAAGTGCCTAGTGAAATGTATTACATTCCAAGAGCTAAATGTGATGAAAGTATAAATAAAACAACACTTAATAGATTTTGTGTAACATGAAGACTAGGAGGAAACAAAGGAATTTTTATTGAAATTCATGAAGTGTGTCTCGAACAAGAATTGTGATTTTCTCAACAAGAACTTGTACACAAAAATTATTAAATGTTGGGAGTAGCTATTTATTTAGAATTTGACCTTGGTAAAACACTCACTTTGGCGTTTCCATCTCCACATATAACCTATAGACAAGATTATATATAAAACAAATAGAAATAAAATAGATGGTATGATAATACCAAAAGACATTAGATCAAATGAGAGATAACCTAAAGATTCACCCACCTTCAAAGCTAGGAAGTGAAGTGACTTGTTGGAATGAAGAAAGACAACTATCTCAAAGTTGACAAAGCTTCATGGAAATATAATGACAGAAGGTGGTGAACTAGTATGCTCAATAAAATGTGAAAAAATGATAAATAATGGGAGACATACTTTGTAATAGTAGAGCGATTGATTAGAGAGTCAGATAGTGGAAAATGAAACCAAAACAACAACTTTTTAGGGACTAGAAGTTGACACAAGCCTATAGGAACATTACACTACTAAAATCATAAATTGTATTGTCTCAATGACCACCTTTAGTCATGGATATTCCAAGAATGCTAACATGATGCATGGAAGTCTCCAAAATGTGGGCATGTCCAAGTGGCATCTGGACCTAACAAGTGGGAAAGTTGTCATGGTGGGTGGCAAGGATGATTTGTGGGCCAAGGTTTAAGGTTAAGGATTGAAATTGTCTTTAATTTTGCTAAAGAGGATGCTAATGTGACGTGAAACTACACAAGTTGCAATTTACGATGTTACAATGTGTTCCTCATTTCTCTAATGGAAAAGATCTAAATTTGCACAATACTATCCCTCTAATACTAATGTACATAAACCTTGTTTCATTTCACAAGCTATGTAGAACAATAAATAAATATGAAGATTATACATTTAATGTCATTGAAATTTAAAACTATATTAGAAGTGTTGATAGAATTTTAGAAATATTAAAGTTTTCAATCAAGAGATACACTTAATAAATTATGTAAACCAGAAAGAGTAAAGATAATAGATTGATTTTTGAAATGGATATGTATAGAATTTTCTTCTTATAGATTTAATGCTTTTTTTTAATAAAATGTATCTATTGAATGAGAGGTGTCAAATGTGAATTTCATTTTAAATAATTAGACTAAAATAATATTAGTGTCATTAAATTTAAACTTGAAAAGAAAATTGGGATGATTTCTTGTGAATTGTGAAGCTATTTTTTTATTTTGAGTTTAGAAAGCGATCCTTAGATTATAAATGCTTCTCTAATTTGCCTTTATTATTTACAAGATGTCAAGTGAATGTGAGAGGGGCTACCAGAACATTAAAAATTCATAGATAATATAGATTTGTGTTTATGATTGATTAAGTAAAAAAAATAACCACAATAACAATTATTGAACTCTTATTTGACTTTTATCCTTTTTCAAGAAAAGCTATTATTATAAATATTTAGACAAATAATTAAATTAAAGAATATATTTTATTTGGAAATAATTTCTCAAATTGACCAAACTATCTTATGTTATAGTTATAATAGCCTCTATTTAATATA
>MU223335.1:151849-191071 GCA_018584345.1 Thuja plicata | reverse complement strand
TAAGATTCCCTGAAAATGTAGGAACCTCAATCTTAGGTCTTTTTCCAATCTTGGAAATGGCTCGGAAAAGCCTTTCTTCTTCTGGATTCAAAACTTCAACTTCTTCTTGATCATCATTTCCTTCTTTCGTCTTCATCCTCACTTTCATTTCTGGCATTAAGATTCATTCCTCTATGAATCTCTTCTTGCATTGCTCGCACTTGTCTCTGGAGCTCTCTAACCTTAGGTGTCACAACACCAGCTTTTCTACCACGTTCCCTTTGTGGAGGCATTTTCGCGATGCACACTGAAACCCTAACCACAGTCCTGGTGCAAACTGCCTCACAGTCGGTGATCTATTTACACACTCAGGAACTTCTTGCTCTGATACCACTTGATGAAGGGTGCTCCCCTTAATGCCACAAACACATAACAGAAGCAGAGAAACAACAACAATTTGCAAGAACAATAAATGGGCTTCTTATTATCTCCACAAATGTTGAATTACAAACTTTCAGAATTACAATATGCAAAGCCATATGGGAATTCCCCTTACAATATTCTGTAGGAAAAAGCCTCGAATTATTACTCAGATCCACCCAGAACTGCCCGGAACTGCCTAAGACAACACTACGGGCCTTCTTTATATAGGCAATTTCCACCGCCCGAGAAGGTTCTTGAAATTTAGCCCTTAGGGCCGACCAAACTTAGAATTATTTTATTTTTCAATTTAGTACATCAAAGTTGGCTCAAAATAACTTTTGAAACCCGAACTAAAATTTTGAAGGAAAATTATTTTCTGCTATTTCAAGTGGCCCAACTTTCGGAGACCATAAGTCATCACCAGTTGACCCGATTGACTATTATAACCCCATTTCAGAAACACCACGAAGCGCTCTACAACACCCAAATTATGCAAGCATCATTCAACCCAAGCTTCGACCTCATCTGGGGCCTCTAAAGCTTTCAAAACTGAGCTCGAAGTTTCTATACCCTGTTTTCAATACCGAAAATTTTCAATATCTTCAAAACTAGACTTGATCTAGCCATGAAACTTTACTGGGAGGCTGATATGACTGAGATGAACCTCCACATGCAAAATCAAAACATTCCAAGATCATATGACTAACTTACTAAAAATAGCAAGTTTCCATAAATAGCAGCTCTACACAAGGTAGCCCTTATTGAAAAGAAAACAGAAATATTTTTGGGTGATGCAAGATTGCCCTTACACCCAGGATGCTCCTGCATCAGTTAATGACATTTATCTATATATAATCATTTATTTAGAAAAAACTATATTATGTCATGTTAACAAATATATCATATTTCTAGAATTTATGTGAAATTATTCCTTTTAGATTATTTTGTATGAGTTTTTTTTAATATATCACATTTTTAGAATTCATATTTTCATTCATAAAACTAATCTGTGAAAATATTTTTAATGAAAAAAGAATAGCATTATTAGCAATGTAAAAAAAAAGGAAAGAAGCAAGCCAATCTGAGTGAGAAAGCGTCAACCAAAACAACCAACCATTTATATTATAAATCTATCAAAGACATTGCAGAGATAGCGAAGAGTGTAAAAAGAGGGCAACAACATTTTATACAGCCCCCTGAAAAAGCAACTTAAACCTTAAAATGCATAAAGAGAAGGACTGAATGAAAACCACAAAGAAAAGACCTACGACAAGCTGAGTAACATAGGTTAACACTCGCTGTTCACTTCGATTGGAATCAAAGGGCTAATGGAGCCCAATTCACTATCTTACCGTGCTTGGAGAGAGACTAATACGGTTGCTTGCGAAGATGCCACCGCAGAACCTTCCATCCACACAACATTAACCAGACCCAGACCGTTTTGCAGTGGAGTTTTCGTCAATAAAAGCAGGGCGAGTGGGTAGAGCCAAAATATTTGTATTGCTTAAAATTATGATTAAAATTTCTTTGAAACTTACCCATCCTAAAAGAAGTTCCATGTCTGGTGGAAGTGTAGAGTCTATATACTGTCTCCCGCTCACAATTTCCAGAACTAGCATGCCAAATCTGTACACATCCGCCTTTTCTGTCAATTGATCGTGAATAGCATACTCTGGTGTAGTATAACCTCTGCCACACACCAAAATCACAGGCAATCGTCATATTTATGTATTCAATTTTAATAAGCAGAAGGTGGGAGGTAAACAACATTAAGAAAATCTTACACTGTACCACCGAATCTTGTGGTAAGATGCGACTGGTCCTCTGGAAAGAGCTTTGCCAGTCCAAAATCTACAATTTTGGCCTGAAAATTGTTATCCAGAAGTATATCTACAGCTTTGATATCCCGGTGCAGGATTTTAAGCTGGCATTCTTCATTTAAATATGCAGGTCCACGTGCCGTTCCCAAAATGATCTCAAATCTCTTTTTCCAACTCAGTAGTTTCGCCATTTTTGCTGCCAGAATGGATATGAAAAATATTACAAGACACTGCTGCAAATTAACAGGAGACCAAAAAATAAAAATGATTGCTGTTTTTTTTCTTAGATAGACTAAGACCGACCGAAGAGATGTTTGTCGAGGCTAGTATTTGACATGAATTCGTAAACTAGTAGCTTCTCTAGTCCTCGTGTGTAGCACCCAAGGAAACGAACAAGATTTTGGTGACGAACACCACTGATGAGCTTCACTTCTGTAACAAATTCGTTCGACGTCCTCGTCGACTGCTGTACGAAAAGCTTCTTCACTGCAATCTCCAGTCCATCGCTAAATATTCCCTACCAACCACAAACCGACCAGATCTGATAAGGAAACAGGACTAAACTTATACTTTAATTTTTAACAGATTGGCAACCCTCATACCTTATAGACTTGTCCAAATCCTCCTTGACCAATTTTCATAATTGCATCCAAGTTTTTAGTTGCAGCTCGAAGGTAATCGTATCTAAACAAATTACCCCACTTATTGTCTTCCTCCGCAGCAAAGTATACCTCTGCTACAACCAATTGGAGAAAAAGAACTTAGTCAGAAAAGGAACAATTCTGGCACAATTGGATCCTGATATATTTGTAAGAACATTTGGGATATCTAAAAGATATCTTTTAAACAACTGACAAAACTATGTATATTTCATCACAAATCTTAGAGTAAAAGCCTTTTTATTCCAGTAGTCTTGGATAAATACATAGCTATATCCTACAATGTAGAGTTTCTAAATATTTCATCAATTTTTTTATGGGAGGACATTTGTTTACCTGCTTCTTCATGCTGGCTGTAGCTGGGGAGTTTTCTATAAAACATTCATAGAGAGTGCCTGAATATAAATAACACACAGAATACAACAATGAGCACTGCACCTCCTAATGTTCCAGCCAAGATGATCGCAGTCTTTGATAGGCTTGCTGTAGAAACAATAAAGTCAAAAATTCACAAAACCTCTTGGAGAATTATTAATAACAAATCAAGCAATTCTTTGAACTTAATTGAAAAACGCTGTAATCCACAAGTAGGAGATATTTTCCCAGCATGTCAAATTGTAATATTTCTATCAAGATTCAATAGTGTTGTTTTTTGAGTTAAACTCATTGACCCATGTCTCATGAGTAGTGGTTCACACAAAACCATCTTTTATGAGCATGAATGGAACACCTAGCACTCATTGCATCTGGGTGATGGTCACAGAGGTCAAGTACTGGGACTTCCTAGGAGGTCACCCATCCCAGACCGGGACTTCTGGGACTTTCTTTCTGGGACTTTCTGGGAGGTCACCTATCCTAGTACTACTCCAGCTGCTCAAACGAACTTAACTACAAAGTTTGCAAATGGGGTTGCAAGCAGAGTGGGTTTAACCATGGAGGAAACTCTATAGTTGAGCATGCTTGAGCTGAAGTAGTACTGATATGTGTGACCTTACCGGAAGTCCCGGTGCTTCACCTCTGTAAGTATCACCTAGATGCAATGAGTGCTAAGTGAACCACTATTCATGAAACTTGAGTTGATGAGTTTGACTCGAAAAAAACTATAAATTTGACTTAAAAAAACTATACAGTTCAATGGTCATAGCAAAATTAGAGCTCTGTTTACCAGACTTAAATGTTGGTTAAGTTTAATTGAACTTTCTAGTAAAGAAACCGCACCAAAATCATAAATAAGAATGAAAGAGAAATTAGCAGTGACTCACAGAAAGAAGAGGAAATAGTGAAAAAAGAAAGGGTGGAGTAACGCAAATAACAGCCGGCGTCGAGACCCCTTCCATCCTGCAATGAAAAGCACCGTTCTGCGAGCAGAGTAGTGTGCTTAAGACAAACGTCGCAGCTATTTGTAGTAACTTTCCGCCTACACATAGCAAGTCCATAAATGGCCGTCGTTAATTCATTGGCACTGATTTCATCTGTGGCAAAACCCTCATTTTTGAGAGCCTTGGATCTGACTTCAGCTAGCAGTTTCTGCTCAGTTTTGTTAAAAAGTTTAGGGTTTGAGGAGGCGTCAGAGATGCACACGTCGGAGTTGCCGCTATCGACAACCTGATCAGAGAAATTCATTTTCTCATAACGCAGGAAACAACCATAAAAAATCATACGTGCCCCAATCTCGAAGGGACAGTATTTCACAAAGTGTCGTGTGGCCGCTGATTAGCATCGAGTACAGTCCTCCATTGACAAGTCGTTTCTGCATTGGGCAAGCCCATAGACCTTATTTGTGCCGTTCCCGGACGACGCCGTAGCAAAGCCTGTTGAAGATATGTTTTCGGCAAGCAGAGAGAAAGTCAAAGCTGTGAGATATATATATATATATATATATTCATCCCAACCCATCTTTCATGAGAATGAATGGAATGCTTATCACTCATTGCATTTAGGTGGTGTTCAAAAAGGTCAAGCACCAAGACATCCTATGAGGTCACCCATCCCAGTACACAATTGAATCTTGACAGCAATATCACAATTTGACATGATGTGGAAAATATCTCTTACTTATGAAGATTATTCATGATTATATAAGTTCTATCAAAGGGGGTAGATCTCGTACAATCAAGAAGAAGATTTTTACATTCATTTGCAGAGGGATAAGATTCCTTTAGCAAGAGTGTTAACACACTCAATCTACGAGACATAGAGCGGGTTGCCATATAGGCTAACAAAGTTAGCAAATGTAGCCATATCATATCCCTCTATCCTCTCCCGGAATAGCTTGAAAGTTTCAAACTAGATTTTCTTCTTAGCAACAACCTTAACTTTGAAAAACCCAATTGTAAAGCCTTTCTTAGTTTTGGGATTGATCTTAACCACTTCAGCTCAGATAGTAGATCTACGCTCTGCATGGATTAGCTTGTAGATATACATAGTTGCATCTGAGCACTCGGCTTGAGAAAACATAGTATATAAGTGTTCTAACAACACACCATCATGTGTATGCCCCTAGGAAGAGCTTTTCAACTGCATGCTTTGAGGATACCAACTTGCACAGTGTCATCTTTCATATCAAAAAGATGTCTCGCATGTTCATCAATCATTTCCACCCTACAATCAGAGTGTATGCCAAACGTTTTCCTTGCAGCCATTACGCACCATGCACAATCAACCCACTAAATCAAAATTTAAGGAGATTGGTAAAGACTCTAGGATACTATGGAATAATTTCAAATTTTTCTTGTAGCATAGGGCATGAAAAATGGAGAAGATTTTATTGCAACCACTACTGAACACCCAACCCAAAATCACATGATGTAGATCTAGAGATTATGAAAAGCTTACCCAAATTTATCTTTGGGTACCCAAATCTTAGGGCCCATTTGGTTGCTGGAATATCAAATGCTTGATAACGTTGATTCTAGAAGTTGCTTAAATTCACGAAGATACTTATCCTGAAACTGATTTCTGATGTGGTCAAAGCTGTGCAGGAATTCTTTGGGTCCAAGAATCTTCTCAAAGAACTCAATGCTACTTTTGTGGTTCTTATTCCAAAAGTTACGAGGGCAGATGCAATGGATCTTTTTAGACCCATTTGTTTATGTAATTCGTTCTACAAGATTATTTCCAAAGTCATTACAATAAGAGGGAAAGATCCTGGATTCCATAATGGTGGTACATGAAGTGATTCATTCTTTAGAAGAAGGAAAGAGGGAAGGATTTCTCCTAAAGCTTGATCTGTCTAAATCTTATGACTGGGTGGACTGGTCTTTCCTATTGAAAGTTTTGGGTACTTTGGGCTTTAATAGTGATTTTTGTCGTATCATCCTTCAGCTCATCTCTTTGCCTTCATTTTCAGTCTTGGTTAATGGGTCTCCTTCAGCCTTCTTCAAACCTTCTCAAGGTCTGAGATAAGGGGATCCCCTGTCTCCTATCCTTTTCATCATCTTGGCCGAGTGTTTGGGAAGATCGATTTCGACTCATAAGATTTCAGGGGAGGTGAAAGGCATTAGGTCTTCCTCTAGTTTATCCAATTTCTCTCATCAACAATTCATTGACAACATAATCTTAGGTGGAGAAGCCTCGGTAAATGACGATAGAGTTTCTTAACACTTACTGGATTCCTACAGCATGGCCATTGGCCAATCTATCAACTAGTGCAAGAGGTCCCTCTTTTTTATTAAAGCCTGAGACCAGACAAAGGAGAATGGTAGATATTTTAGGTTGTAGTATTGGCTCTCTCCCCTCCACCTACTTGGGCCTTCCTCTTGGAGCTAAACCCCCAGAATCTTTCAGGAACAAACTCATTGACAGATTCAATAGAAAATTGGCAGGGTGGAAGGGGATTCATCTCAGTCAAGCTGGAAAGATTCAGATGGTCAAGTCCACTCTTCAAAACCTTCCCACTTATGCACTTAGCCTCTTTTATATCATGACTAAAGTGACTGGTGCTATGGAAAAAATCCAAAAAATATTCCTTTGGTATGGGGAAGAATAGCAAAGATGTATCCCTTTAATTACTTGGGATAAAGTTTGTCTCACCAAAAAGGATGGGGTCTGGGTATTAGGAGGATTAGGCCTTTCAATAAGCTGCTTCAAGCCGAGCAGATTTGGAGTATTTTTCATGGTAAAGGGGAATGGAGGGATTTCATCGAGGAAAAATACTTGTCTAATGCTTCTTTGAATTCTTTCTTTGAAAGTGATGATATCCCAAATGGTTCTTGTATCTGGAATGACATTCTTAATGCCAAAGACCTGGCCAAGTGAAAAGCGAAATGGAAAACTAGAAATGGTCACAATATTAGCTTTTGGAATGACAATTGGATTTTGTCGGGGGCCCTGAAAGATATAGATTGCTTTAATTCTTGGAAGGAGGAATGCACCTTACTTTTTGGGGACAGAGTTTGTAATTATAGAATGGGTAATTCTTGGGTGGATCTATCCTCTGTTTCCTAGGAGCTTTCTCCATTACTCACTACTTTGAATGCTATTTCCCTCTCACAGAATCAGGATGCTTTTATTTGGGAAGGATCCCCTAATGGCTCTTTCACTATGGCCTCTTCCTACTCTGTTCAGTTGCATCTAGAGGCTACCTATTTCTGGTCTAAAGCTAGGTTACCTGGCCTTCTCCCAAAAATCAATGTTTTTTACTGGATTTTACTTCAAAA
Source organism: Thuja plicata (assembly GCA_018584345.1). NCBI lineage: Eukaryota > Viridiplantae > Streptophyta > Pinopsida > Cupressales > Cupressaceae > Thuja > Thuja plicata. The sequence goes on along the minus strand of MU223335.1, from coordinate 183,532 downwards.
CTGCATTCTCACTATTGATAACTTTATCAAGCGTGGAATCCCTATTCCCAATAGGTGTGTTCTATGTTAGAGCCAAGCTGAGTCTGTGGACCAACTCTTTATCCATTGTACCTTTGTCAAGTCTATCTAGTAGTATATCCTGTCTCTTTTTGGCTTGCATTGGTGCTTCCCATCCTGTGTCAAGCACATCTTCACCCATTAGATGTTGCCCTTCAATAACACTGACTTTCACAAAATTTGGTCATGGGTTCTTCCTCACCTTTGCTAGGGAGTTTGGAAAGAGTGCAATAACTGTATCTTTAAGGACTGTAGTGTCAATCCCAAAATTTTATACGAAAAGATACACCATCCTCTTTTGGAGAATTTTGTTACTTGTGGGAATACTAATCCTTTTGTAGGTTTAGATGATGCTGCTAATCCCTTGAAGACCATGGATAAAAGAAAGAACTGTACTTGGAGCTATCCTCCAGAAGGATGGGCCAAAGCCAACTTCGACGGTGCGGCCAAGGGTAACCTTGGAAAGGCGGGAAGTGGTGGCGTAATTCAAAATTGCTTCAGCCAGGGTTTTGGTGATGTCAACCTTCCATTGGGCACACAAACCAATCACTATGTGGAAGCTAATGTAGCCCTCCAAGTGACTAAATTAGCTCATGACTTGGGAATCAAAAATCTTTGGTTAGAAGGTCACTCACACAACATAATCAATTGTCTTAACTTGAAACATTCGCTGTCGTGGACTATAGCTAACATGGTTGAGGAAACCCACTCCCTTTTGAATACCTTTGATAAGGTTCATTTATCCCACGTGTTTAGAGAAGAAAACTGAGTTGCTGACTAGTTTTCCAACTGGGAAGTGAGAAGTGATAGGTAGACTCACTGGCTTAATGGAGGAGACCTCCCATGTGAAGTGTTGGATTTTGTTGCTTATGAACGAATCCATGGGAGGAGGGTTTTATTAATATTAATCATGATTGTTAATGCATTGAATGGTAATGGATTTTCCATTAATGAAAAGTATGAGACAGGCTAGAAAGGAAATCATTACAAATCACACCCACACACTTAGTGGGTTCCTAGACGCTTTGGCAAAACTTACCGTTCAAGGCAAAGAAACAGAACTATTTGGAACAATTCGGAGAAAAAAGGTTTGTGCTTATTTGTTGCTTCCTTTCTGTCTATGTTTCTTGCAATGGGAGGGGAAAGGCATAGGAGGGAGCTTGCTAAATATTGTGAAAAATGGAGGCGGCGAACCAGGATTTGGAACTACCTTCAAAGTGGCAGCATTTCCACCTTCATCGACAAGCTTCACGATGGGAATCTGACTGTGAAACAAATGTTCCTTAAAAGCTGGAATGAAGGTAGTATTGAGATTGAGGGAATAAATTTTATGGTGACAGAGGAGGTTATCTCTATTGTCACAAGTATCCCTATAGTTGGAAAGAAATTCTACAGAGACTGAAAAAATTTATATTCAACGATTACCGACTTTATCAGAAATGAGGAAGAAAAGAAATAGCTCAGCAAGATCGACACCCACTACCTTCCTAAAGGGATAAAAATATTGTGGAGGTTTGTGTTAAGATCCATCATCTACTACATTATGCTGGACACTGGGTTTGACAAAATTTGAACCTACCATTTTGTCCTCTTGAATCATTTTCACCATGGAATGCAGGTTACAATACCCTTTTATTTGTATGCTTCTATAAATGATAACATTAATGGGTATAGAGAGAAGGCCATTGCTAACCTTGCCCTGCATGAAGGCCTTTTTCTTTTAATCTATGAATATTTTAAGGCCTAAACCCTTGGGAAAGAGGTGGCTCAGAAAGTTGAGATGGAGGTCTCTGGTTCAGACTACATTCCTTCAAAGATGGAAGATAGCGATGGTCTTCATTATAAGGATAATGATGAGTATAAAATGAAAAATAACAATCTCGGTTCGTCTTCTAAAAAGTGCAGAGTCAGTCTGCAAACCATCAAAAAAGAGAAATTGGTTACCCCAAAAAAATAGAATACCATGGTTATTTCTTCTGAGGAAAATTACAATGATAATGAGGAAGGTATGGAAAAGGATGGTGAAGAGGTTATTGCCAGCGGCAAAGGTAGACAGAGAAAAAAACCTACGACGGGTAAAAACCAAAATAAAAAGGATAAGAACAGGGATTTGAGAGCAGACCAGAAATCTCTTGAGGACAAGACCCATCGTGTCTCCCTTGTTTCAGACCACAATGTGAAGAGGAAGATCCAGGGACATTAACAAGAGACCAATTAGACTATTCCTTCCCCTAAGAACTCTTAACCCCATAATACGGGGAAGGATGATAGGTAGGATATCGAGTTCTGTTGTTATATGGCAGAACAGGGGAATATAATTGGATGGCGCGACTTCAATGTCAAAACAAAAAAAATGGGGATCACCAGAGTATTTGTAAACCCCAAGGTTATTGAAGGAGAGGGAGGTCGTAACAAGTTGGATGAGCTTATTGACCCTTCTGTGGTGGTGCTTAATGATAATACTAGGGAATCTAAGATGGACCTGCTCAATAATTCCCAAAACAATATGTTAGATAACTATAGAACCAACAAATGGCTATTCCATGAAGTGGAGGATCTTAAAAAAAGGGTTAATGGCAACGACAATTCTAAAAATGATAGCAATACTGAGGATCAAGAGAATCTGAGTAGCAGAGTGCAAAATATGGAGGATAATATGACTAGGGTAGAAGCTACACTAAAGAACATAGTAGAGAAAAGCTATAACATCCTTAAAGCATCCAAAGAGAACACCAACATGATAGCTGGAGGAAAAATTAGATGGGTTGGAGGTGGCCAACATGGAAGTGGAGACTAAACAGAACACTGAACAGGGTCCCGACAAGAAAACTAGAGCCATAACCAAGAAGACTAATCACAAGGACATGGCGCTAGATCTCTAGAAGATCAAGGATTCTTCTGCCAACATGGACTTACTTGAGGCCAAGGCAGCCACACTGATGGTGGACTTATCATGAGGATCCCTCGTCTTTTCTGCTGACCCTATTTTATTTTCTTTTGTAGAAGCTATCTATTTTTTTGCTCTGGCCTCTATTGGCATGTTTTGTCTTTTTGCTTTGTTACATTTTAGATTGGGCTTAATGCTTTTTAAAATTTGTTTCAGGTTTTAGGAACCCTGTAAAACCTATTTTACTTAATCAAAAACCTTTGGTCCTGACATTTCAAAGATGAACCAACTACCTAACATCAATCACTTCATAGCCAGACATTTTGGGGAAAACATAAAGTTATGAACAACTTTTACAATTTTTACAAACCCCCGACTCACCGACAACAAAGAATGCTAGTAAATTTAGGGAGTTAGGGAAAGACTTGAACAATAGAACAAGTCAAGGAGTTTGGAAAACTACCTGTTTCACTAACAACACAGAATATCAGTAAAGTTAGAGAGTCGGTGGAATTGACAAACTTCATTAAAATAATGAAGTAAAGGGACTTTTGAAGAATTTTTTCAAAACATCTTGACAGTTCTTAAGTTGTTTTGATTGATTAAGGGAGTTAGCTTGTAAACAAAAATACGGTATACAAAGGTAGACAAGGGATCTAATATTTAGCCAAATTTTATATTTCCTAGGCTCTATAGACAAACAAAGCTTGCAGTCATACCCAAAATGTACAAAATTTAGCAGTCCTAATGTCATGATGACATGGATTCTATTTTCCAATGAACTATGTTGTGTTGCGTGATCCATGTATTGCAACCAAATGATTATACTAGTAAGCCATATTATAATATTATATCATTGTGTCATGGAGTGTAAAAAACAATAATTATCAAACTAGAAATCCTCATTATGCTAGTTTACAAAATCCTTAGAGAGGTGTAAACATTTTAAAAGGTGGATCAAGCTAAAAATAATTGTTATACAATGTGATCATGATGAGTCATATGGGTTCCATTTTTAGCAATTTGTGTTATGCTCATTGATTCATAGACCATTAATTTCATAGCTCGAGTACAAGTAAGGATCAAACTAGTTAGCCACACTATACTAGATGATTAAGAAAAATGTAATATACCAAAAAAATCCAAAATATAGATTCATAACCATAATTGAAGGGGAAATATTCAACATGGAAATACCACCTAGGGAGTACATTAAGAATTACAACAAGAATGAAGGATGTCGCTATGCATCTTCTATTAAGATGATAACAAATGACTGTATTGATATTTTAAGAGAGAGAGAGAGAGAGAGAGAGAGAGAGAGAGAGAGAGAGAGAGAGAGAGAGAGAGAGAGAGAGAGAGAGAGAGAGTCCATAAAAAATACATTCATCCAAGACTAAAAGAAATACTTATAAATGATACATAGCTCCAAGAAAAAATCATATCACTCTAAAGGTTACATCTTTCAACAAGGATAAAGGGATCCTTATAAAGGATACATACCTCCAATAAAGAAAATAGTCATTCTATAGGATACATCTTTGAATAAGTATAAAGGGATACTTATAAAGGATCCATACCTACGAAAAGCACAAATAGAGGGAGTGGATCTCTATATAGTATTTGTAGGCTCTAACCTAACAAATATAACTCTTGGATATAGAAAATCACCTATTTTTCATGGTCTCCTTAATTTATAGAAATGTTATTGTTGTATTTACCAACCGATCTTGAGTGGATACCTAACTATGCTTGTGAATATCAATGATAGTTGTAGCATTCAACGTGTATATATGCAACCTCTATAAAAATTTTGTATGACTCAAATAGGACAACACATATGATTCTCCTTAACTATGCTCAATAAATGTGTTCCTACTAGACTCACGATCTTGCCTCACACTAGAAGTGATAGTATCCTACACGTCCTCTAGTTTGTCTAACATCTTCCCTTTTTGAAAGTATAAATGTGAAGATATCTATATGACACCACTCCATGAGAGCTATCAACACTAAATCATGAAACGCCATTTTTGGGATGAGATAGACCCGTTGTAGTTCACATCCTATTAAATATGTTTGACATCTTTTAGTGATATAGTAATAATAAAATTCTTTACTATTTAGATAGAATTTTATAAGACATATAGTTTAAGAAGACAAATATAATAGTTTAAGACAAATATTATATTTTAATAAAATATAATTTATTATATGAAATAAGCTCATTAAATTGAAACCCAAAATTTTAAAAGCAAGAATCTTACTAAACTTATAAAAGAATTATGCATCATCTTTCTCTCTATATTTTAGCATTATCAAGAATAAAGCCCAACACCATTCCAACCTTATGGAATTATTATTAGTAGAGGGAAATTTTGTTCATATATAACAAAAAGGAACTCTTTAATCAACATAATGTTAGAAGCAGATACATATACAGATACAAATACAGGTACAAATACAGATATAGTTAGAGATCCATCTACAGATAAATATACAGATATAAATATAGATACATACATACATACATACATGTATAGATGAATAATTTATTCAATTCTAAATTTTTTAAAAATATATGATTCTTTAGCAACACAATGATTTTTTGGTTGCAAAATATACTAACTAATCAAAGGCTTTTCCTGATGCTTAATGAAATTCTGTAAAGGAATGCTAGATGTATTATTTCTTAATTATAAGTAAGGATAATTCAATCAATTTAGAGAGTTAAATGTTTGGTTTAGAGTTAACTAGAGTTGTCTGAATAAATTGAGAAGTCAACTAACCTATCCAACCACTTAGTTTGATTGATTAATCGTCTTTGTAGATAGCCTAGTGAACAAAATTTGATTGGTAATTAATTTTATTAATTAATTAGTTGACTAATTTGATTGGTGAGTGGAAATGTGAATTGACTATATTAACATGACTTAAATGTATGATTGAATTTTTAATTGTTTAGTATAATCTGGATGGGCATAATTAAACATAATTATATTTTTTAATTAAATTTTATATATGGACTTATTAGGAGCTACTTGACTATTTCGTATGCTGATTAAGGGGTGATGAAATAGACTTAATAAACTAGTGACATAATAATTTGATTAGAATTATTTGATAATACAATTGATTGATTGCAATAAAACGATAAGAGAATTCATAAATTGAAATGAATAGTTATTCATGCAATCTGATATTAGAATTAAATGATTAGAATTATTTGATAACACAATTGATTGATTGCAATAAAATGATAAGAGAATTAATAAATTGAAATGAATAGTTATTCATGCAATCTGATATTAGAATAATTGAATTAGTGACATTTTTCTGTATATAATCATTTATTTAGAAAAACTATATTATGTCATGTTAACAAATATACCATACTTCTAGAATTTATAATTTCATTGGTGAAATTATTCGTTTCTAGAATCTATAATTTCATTGGTAAAATTATTCTTTTTAGATTATTTTGTATGAGTATTTTTTAATGGAAAAGGCATACTCAAAAGTATATCGCATTTGTAGAATTCATATTTTCATTTATATTTGTAGAATGGGGGGTAAGGTATGTATGTCTTGTTTGTAGCACAGTTAGGTGTCTCCTGCAAGGAGTATGGGGTAGTCCCATATTGCTGTCACTATATGTAGACCAAAAAACATATGACTGGTATCGTGGACTATAAAAGATCCTTTCCTTTCCTTTTTCCATAAAACTAATCTGTAAAAATATTTTTAATGAAAAAAGAATAGCATTAATTGCAATGAATAAAAAAAAACAGGAAAGAAGCAAGCCAATCTGAGTGAGAAAGCTTCAACCAAAACAACCAGCCATTTATATTATAAATCTATCAAAGACATTGCAGAGATAGCGAAGAACGTAAAAAACGGGCAACAGCATTTTATACAGCCCCGGAAAAAAGCAACTTAACCTCAAAATACATAAACAGAGGGACTGAATGACAACCACAAAGAAAAGAACTACAACAAGCTGAGTAACATAGGTTAAAACTGGCTGTTCACTTCGATTGGAATCAAAGTGCATTTGGAGCCCAATTCACTGTCTTAGCGTGCTTGGAGAGAGACTGATACGGTTGCTTGCGAAGATGCCACCGCTGAACCTTCCATCCACCCAACATTAACCGGACCCAGACCGTTTGCATTGGAGTTGTCGTCAATAAAAGCAGGGCGAGTTGGCAAAGCCAAAATATCTGTATTGCTTGTTAGCATGGACACCACTTTTGACATTAATGGCCTCGATTCAGGAGCTCCTTGTGTGCACAGAAAAGCAATCTGGATTACCTTCAATATCTCGTTTTTATTCAATCCCGGCTCTTCCTCGATTAATCTTTGGTCTACCAAGCTAAATGCCTCATTTTTTTCATATAGACTCCATGCCTGCATATAAATAAATCAAATTCCTTCTTAATACTAAATAGTTAATAATAATATCATCAACTTCAAAAAGATCTCAGCTAAACTCCATTTTGTTTTTTTAATTATCTCAGTACTTCTCGCTCATAGATTTTAAATAGCGCAATTATGATTTTCTTATAATTCATTTAGATTAAGATGATCAATAAGTCATTTCTTTGAAGCTTACCCATCCTAAAAGTAGTTCCATGTCTGGTGGAAGTGTAGAGTCTATATACTTTCTCCCGCTCACAATTTCCAGAACTAGCATGCCAAAGCTGTACACGTCCGCCTTTTCTGTCAATTGACCGTGAACAGCATACTCTGGTGCAGTGTAACCTCTGCCACACACCAAAATCACAGGCAATCGTCATATTTATGTATTCAATTTTAATAAGCAGAAGGTGGGAGGTAAACAACAATAAGAAAATCTTACATTGTACCACCGACTCTTGTGGTAAGATGCGACTGGTCCTCTGGAAAGAGCTTTGCCAGTCCAAAATCTGCAATTTTGGCCTGAAAATCGTTATCCAGAAGTATATTTGCAGCTTTGATATCCCGGTGCAGGATTTTAAGCCGGCATTCTTCGTTTAAATATGCAAGTCCACGCGCCGTTCCCAAAATGATCTCAAATCTCTTTTTCCAACTCAGTGGTTTCGCCGTTTTTGCTGCCAGAATGGATATGAAAAATATTTCAAGGCACTGCTACAAATTAACAGGAGACACAAAATAAAAATAATTGCTCTGTTTTTCTTAGATAGACATAGACGAACCGAAGAGATGTTTGTCGAGGCTAGTATTTGACATGAATTCGTAAACCAGTAGCTTCTCTAGTCCTCGTGTGCAACACCCAAGCAAACGAACAAGATTTCGGTGACGAACACCACTGATGAGCTTCACTTCTGTAACAAATTCGTCCGACGTCCTCGTAGACTGCTGTACGAAAAGCTTCTTCACTGCAATCTCCAGTCCATCGCTAAATATTCCCTACCAACCAAAAACCGACCAGATCTGATAAGAAAACAGGACTAAACTTATACTTTAGTTTTTAACAGATTGGCAATCCTCATACCTTATAGACCTGTCCAAATCCTCCTTGTCCGATTTTCATAATTGCATCGAAGTTTTTAGTTGCAGCTCGAAGGGAATCGTAGCTAAACAAATGACCCCACTTATTGTCTTCCTCCGCAGCAAAGTATACCTCTGCTACAACCAATTGAAGAAAAAGAACTTAGTCAGAAAGGAACAATCCTAGCACAATTGGATCCTGATATATTTGTAAGAAAATTTGTGATATCTAAAAGATTTCTCTCAAACAACTGACAAAACTATGTATATTTCATCATAAATCTTAGGGTAAAACCCTTTTTATTCAAACAGTCTTGGAGAAAAACATAGCTATATCCTACAATGTAGAGTTTCTAAATATTTCATCATTTTTTGATGGGAGGACATTTGTTTACCTGCTTCTTCATGCTGGCTGTGGCTGGGGAGTTTTCTGTAAAACATTCGTAAAGAGTGCCTGAATATAAATAACACACAGAATACAGCAATGAGCACCGCACCTCCTAATGTTCCGGCCAAGATGATCGCAGTCTTTGAAAGGCTTGCTGTAGAAACAATAAAGTCCAAAATTCACAAACCTCTACAGAATTATTAATAACAAATCAAGCAATCCTGTGAACTTATTTGAAAAACGCTGTAATCCACAACTAGGAGATATTTTTTCCAGCATGTAAAATTTTGATATTGCTACCAAAAATCGACTGTGTTGTTTTTTGAGTTAAACTCATCGACCCATGTTTCATGGGTTGTGGTTCACACAAACTCATCTTTTATGAGCATGAATGGAACACCTAGCACTCATTGCATCTGGGTGATGGTCACAGAGGTCAAGTACTGGTACTTCCTGGGCGGTCACCCATCCCAGTACTACTCCAGCTGCTCGAGCACACTTAACTACGAAGTTTGCAAATGGAGTTGCAAGCAGAGTGGGTTTAACCATGAAAGAAACTCTATAGTTGAGCATGCTCAAGCTGAAGTAGTACTGAGATGGATGACCTTACGGGAAGGCTCGGTGTTTCACCTCTATGAGTATCACCTAGATGCAATGAGTGCTAAGTGTTACAATCATTCTAATGAGAGATGGGTTCGCGTGAACCACTACTCATAAAACATGGGTTAATGAGTTTGACTCAAAAAAAATTATACAATTGAATCCTCATAGCAAAATTAGAGCTCTGTAATTACCAGACTTAAATGTTACTTACGTTTCATTGAACTTTCTAGTAAAGAAACCGCACCAAAATCATAAATAAGAATGAAAGAGAAATTAGCAGTGACTCACAGGAAGAAGAAGAAATGGTGAAAAAAGGAAGGGTGGAGTAACGCAAATAACAGCCGGCGTCGAGACCCTTTCCATCCTGCAATGAAAAGCACCGTTCTGCGAGCAGAGTAGCGTGCTGAAGACAAACGTCACAGCTATTTGTAGTAAGTGTCCGCCTACACATAGCAAGTCCATAAATGACCGTCGTTAATCCATTGGCACTGATTTCATCAGTGGCAAAACCCTCGTTTTTTAGAGCCTTCGATCTGACGTCAGCTAGCAGTTTCTGCGCAGTTTGGTTAAAAAGTTTAGGGTTTGAGGACGCATCAGAGCTGCAGACGTTGGAGTTGCCGCCATCGACAGCCTGATCAAAGAAAGTGTAATTCTCATAACGCAGGAAACAACCATCATAAATCATCCGTGCCCCAATTTCGGAGGGACAGTATTTCACAACCTGTTCTGTGGCCGCTGTGTAGCACTGAGTACAGTCCGCCATTGACAAGTCGTTTCTGCATTGGGCAAGCCCATAGACCTTATTTGTGCCGTTCCCGGACGACGCCGTAGCGAAGCCTGTTGAAGATATGTTTTCGGCAAGCAGAGAGAAAACATTTTTGCGATTTTCAGTCAAAGCTGTGAGATTTGTAGTGTAATCCAGACTACAGCCATGACCGGCCTCTACAATTTGGGGATCGGCTTCTGTAAGAAGAATAAAATTGGGTATAATGGACGAAATGAAGAATATAGACAAGGCAAGCCATGAGAGGCTGGAGTTTATGTTAGGGCTTTGCATGATGAAAGCGCGTTGGTAAACAATCACGCAGGTCACCTTTAAATATAGAAAAATGAAGGGTGGGAACGCTTAAAAATTTAAAATCCTTTCAACTTCTGCTTTACGTTTCCACCATCTAAGGTGCAGACTTCTCTGGAAGAGACTTTGAAGTCTTCTGTGTTGACCGGACCTGAAGTTTTCCGTGTTGAACGAAACTGAAGTCTGAAATCTGAATTTGAATATTCATCGTTGATTTTTAGAATAAACAGTAGGGATATATACGTGGAAGGCGTGTTTATCTGTAATGCTCGACCTCAAAGTCGAAATCAACAACTACGTTTCACACCAATAGATTCTGCTTTGTTTGGATTTTTTCTTCAGTATTCACTATTCACTATTCTTTACCTTATTTTCCCGTCCTATGCAATTTATTGTTCCATTTACCCCTTTCAGCTTTACAAGACATAGGCTTTGCTAGGGTTTCGTACATCTATGCGCTTACTTCGTAGCGACCAAAGCACTTTTACGATTTTTTGTTTGGATGCTGTTAAGCTCCTTATAAAAATCACCAAATTTTAAAAATCTTAAAATACAACAGATTTTTGCAGAACTTTCTGTTTTTTATGATCTATATATTTTGTAGTTGAAAACCACAAAAAATTCATTATATTTTCGCAAATTTGGTAAAAAAAAAGTTTGACATTTTTTATTTTTTGTCTTTAGTGCATTCTGTGTGGAGCTTAGCCAACGCCTTTTTATTTCTCCATCAAACAATTCTACGGAAAGGGACAAAATATTGTTTTAAATTATATCGTCCATTTACTTTTTAATTAACTATATGATTTATGGGTTAATTTATATTATACTTTCAATATATATATATATATATATATATATATATATATATATATATATATTCACCCCAACCCATCTTTCATGAGAATGAATGAAATGCTTAGCACTCATTGCATCTAGATGATGCTCACAGAGATCAAGCACCAAGACGTCCTAGGAGGTCACCCATCCGAGTACACAATTGAATCTTGACAACAATATCACAATTTGACTTGTTGTGGAAAATATCTCCTACTTATGAAGATTATACATGATTATATAAGTTCTATCAAAGGGGGTAGATCTTTTACAATCAAGAAGAAGATTTTTACATTCATTTGCAGAGGGATAAGATTCCTTCAGCAAGAGTGTTAACACACTCAATCTATGAGACATAGAGTGGGTTGCCATATAGGCTAACAAAGTTACCAAATGCAGTCATATCATATCCCTCTATCCTCACCCGGAATAGCTTGAAAGTTTCAAACTAGATTTTCTTCTTAGCAACAACCTTAACTTTGAAAAACTGAGGAGTAAAGCCTTTATTAGTTTTGGGATTGATCTTAATCACTTCATCTCGGATAGTAGATCTACACTCTGCATGGATTAGCTTATAGATATACATAGTTGCATCTGAGCACTTGGCTTGAGCAACCATAGTATATACGTGTTCTAACAACACACCATCATGTGTATGCCCCTAAGAAGAGATTTTGAACCGCATGCTTTGAGGATACCAACTTGCATAGTGTCATCTTTCATATCAAAAAGATGTCTAGCATGTTCATCGATCATTTCCACACTGCAATCAGAGTGTATGCCAAACTTTTTCCTTGCAGCCATTACGCACCATGCACAATCAACCCACTAAATCAAAATTTAAGGAGATTGGTAAAGACTCCAGGATACTCTGGAATGATTTCAAATTTTTCTTGTAGCATTGAGCCTGAAAAAAGGGAGAAGACTTTATTCCTACCACTACTAAACACCTAGCCCAAAATCACATGATGTAGATCTAGACATTATGAAAAGCTTACCCAAATTTATTTTTGGATACCCAAATCTTAGGGCATGTTGGGTTGCTGGAATACCAAATGCGGGATAACGTCAATTCTAGAAGATGCTAAAATTCATGAAGATACTTATCTTGAAAATGATTTCTGGAATATGGGCTAGACCCATTTGGTTCAATCAGAAGATGATTGAGAAGATGCATTTTTTTATATGTTTGATAATTTTATTCCTTATTTCAAACACAACATTACAAAAAGGTACACACTATCACAACCATGTACATCACAATGTTCATACACATCCACCTAGTAGTTGTCTGCTATCAAAGTAATTGATACACCGAACACTATGAAAACAAAAACTGTCCACTCAAAAATAACAACCCTTCCTAAAGACACATGGCTGGATATCTATTGTAACTCTCTCATTCTCTTCTCTCTTCAATAGAAAAACATTTCTTCATACACTCATCTTTTTTAACAAGAAAAGACCACCCCAGCTTAAAAACTTCAACGCACAACCTTAGTTAATGTGCACATCACTTTAAAAATTCCCAGCCAGTTCATTTACACAACACTCTTCCTACTTTTCAAAAACAAAACCTTCAACAACAAACTTTACAAAAAAACATCATTCATGTCAAATAATATACTAGAATAGTGCTGATAGGGGAAGAAATAGTTGAGTAAATAGGCTAAATAAAATTAACACCAAGCATTAATGAATTTTTTAAGCCATTGTTTCCAAGACCACATCTGCAGGAATATTATGCCATCACACTAAGCATAGGTGATAGAATTAATGAGTTTGTTCCCGAATAGAAATGCTAGGCATTTATTTACTTTTGGAGTATATATACGATAGAGCCATAATTATATTTGCCTTTGTAAAATTGAAACCACTACTATTAAATAATATTTCACCCTTATGAATATTCAATGGTGACTTGGACCTGACAATATATTAAATTTGGTTTTATAAAAATTGGAATTGGAATTTAAACTTCCAATTCCACCTATTTGGGTGGAAGATGCATATGCCCATTTTGGGGACAAATTAGAATTTCAAAATTCCAATTCTAATATTTTTGGATGGACACAAACATGGAAGAAAAAACTGGGAATCAGATAATACCAATTCCAGGCATATTCCATCTACCAAATGGGCCCTTAATGTACAGTCCAATTCCACCCACACTTATGTGCTCTATACTGTCCTTCGCTAGAGCACCCTTCAGAATAAAGACACACAGATCTACCTCCATATTTTCATAGTCAAAATACATTTATCCAAATCTTATCTTATCATCATTATTTTTCAAAACATTTGCAAGACCATTCACTTTTCTAAACGTGTGTGTGATACAATAATCTGGGATGCCATTGAGATGAGCTAAGATGTTCTCAATATTTTGTCTAACTTTCCAATTTGGGCACCCATAATTTTTTACTGTATTTATGATTATCTTTGAGTCCCCTCCCACATCGTCTGATCCTATTCCTCTTTCTACACAATGTTTGAGACATCTCTCAAGAGACAATGCCTCGACAATATTGTTACTTATAGTAACCATATAACTCTATACTCTGAAGATCACTTTGCCAACACATTTGCTGATTATACCCACATAACGATCCTCACCGAGGTTGCCTTTGGAAGCCCTGTCAAAGTTGAGCTTGAGTATTTTTTTTGAGGGCTTTCATGTAACATTCTTTTTGTTAGAGTCCTTGTTTGTGACATTAATGTTTGGAGTCTTTAAACTATCCCGCTTAAATTTTACTATTTTTTCCTGGTCATTTATATATTCAATCTTTTGACCATATATCTTGGAGTTGATGAATGCAAATTAGTACATGATGTACAAGCAACTTGGGTAGAACCAAGAGAAATGCATGAGTCCTTTAACTATGTTCATGTGGAAGAATATGCACATCTTCAAGTAGTCTTGTGATTCATTTGTGTAAATGAATTTAAGTCTTTAATGTGTCATGATGGACAACCTAAAACATATAACATAGAATAATAAATTATCCACAAGTAGAATTCCATATCATATTCAAGTTAGTATAAATTTTGAAATTTGTAACATCAGAAGATTAGTCTAAGAAAATTCTCATAGTGTAAACTAAGATAGAGGGTTAAAGATAAATGTAATTGTTCACCAAAATTCGAGTGAGCTAACATGATATCAAGATAAAATAAATGCTCAAAGTTTCAAAAAAGAATAAGCGAGTTACAAAAAACATTATCAATGCTCTCATAAAATAAACATACTAATGCACAAATGACCACAAACAAGGCCAACTAATGAGACCTGCACCAACATTGTATCAATCACATGGATATAGATAGTCCACTAATGATTCATCTCACTGCAATTGAATGGGTCATCAATCTACAACCTGTACGACTCATGATCTAAGAAATGAAGAATGGAGTACATTATCACAAAAGTAGAATTTTCATAAAAATGATAATAATAATGACGATTATACTAGCTCCTTCTCTTGATGCTTCATATAATGATGAATCCATTGAAAATTTTCTATATGAAACTGATTGTTGCATTACTAACTACATGACTGATTCATTTTATGTTTCACATTCTGATTTTGATTTAAAAGGTTTTACTGATTCAAATTTGGGAGGAGATCCCAATGATCAGAGATTTATGAGTGGTTATTGCCTTTTTGCAGGTTCAGATGCTATTTCTTGGAGAAATATGTCTGAACAATCTTTGTCTCTATATTCTATCAAATATGAATATAAAGAATTTACATGTGCATATAAAGAAGCTCTAGGGAATCAACGATTACTTGAATATTTGGGTCCTCTGCAAGAACCTACACCTTTGTATTCTAATAATCAAAGTGTTATTTCCTTAGAAAATAATCCTATGTACCATAAAAGATCCAAGCACATATCACTCCATAATCACTTCATAAAAGAAAAAGTTGAAGAGACGCAAGAGTCTCTCATCTACCTAAAGGTAAATGATCTAGCTATCGATATCTTAACAAAACCTCTCTCTAAAAAGAAATTTCAAAATTATTGTAAACATTTGGGTTTGATACCCATTGATCTAATTTCCCCAAGTAAAGATTAAAGGGGGTGTTAGAATTAATAATCTTTCATTGGTGTATTATTTAAATATAGATAAGCCAAAGTATCGTAAAATGTAATGTGTCCTCCCACTTGGACTAGAGGAAAAATACATGTAGGGTTTCCATGGGAATCTCCTAATTAAATAGATAAATGTAAGGAAAGATTAGATATTCTAACATATAGTCGGCCATGAAAATCCCCATAAGCTACTCAACATCCACAATCCAATCTTAGTTCTAAAAAATTATATCTAAACTCTCATGCTTGTCCTAGTAGTCCTGCAGAAATAATACCTTATTATTATTGCTAAGCATCCAGGATAGGTCATCGGTAATGGCCTTCTTGCATTCCCACATAATTTCCATACAATAGAGCTTCCCTGCAAATTTGAATAACATTAATGTACTATTATTCTATTATTTCATAATAAATTATTATTTAAAAAAAAGTTTAAAAAATTGATTAGTTTTATTTAAAATAATTTTAATAATATTTAATTAAAAACATGAAACTTGAATCACCGTCAACAAAATTAACAAATTTTTTTAATATAAATTATAAAATTATTTACCTAACATCGGGAGTTAATTTTTTCTATTGGTTCTCATATTCTAACCTTAATTTTGTAACCAACATAAGTCTACATAAAATGGCTTAGGGTTAGGGTTTTTCATATGAGAATTTAGTAGTATTTTGTAACACTATTGAGTTGTAAGGGATTGTTAATGTAATCGGTTGAAATTGTAGAATAATAATATTGGACTCTCTATTTGGTGGACATAGCCCAAAGATTGGGCAAACCACATTAAATTCTTTGAGCCTTCTTTCCATTTTTGTGTGTTTTATTTCTCTATTTTTTTTATTGAGTCTGTATTTAACCATTAGTAATCTATATGCCAATCCTAACAAGC
The DNA here is from genome assembly GCA_018584345.1 of Thuja plicata. Classification (NCBI taxonomy): domain Eukaryota; kingdom Viridiplantae; phylum Streptophyta; class Pinopsida; order Cupressales; family Cupressaceae; genus Thuja; species Thuja plicata. The sequence goes on along the minus strand of MU223335.1, from coordinate 167,207 downwards.
GGTATCAAAGTGGGTTGTATTTAGTTATTCTCAGTAGGAATTTTTCATGATTGATTGAGAATCTCACGGTTGAGTGGGATTAATGGAAGACGAGGGTAAGTTGAAGGTTGAGAAGTTTAAAGAGAAGAACTTTCAGTTATGAAAAATGCAAATGGAGGAATGTCTCTATTAGAAGGATTTATGATGGCCATTGGAAGGAAAAACTAAGAAAGTCACAACTATGTTTGATTTGCAATGTCATATTTTGGACAAAAAGGCACTTGGATATATATGTTTGTGCTTGGCACAATGGGTGGCATTTAATATTACAGTTTAAGAAAAAGGCAACTAAAGAGTTTATAGAAACACTAGTGAAGTTAGATGAAAAGCCTTTTTCAAATAGGGCATTTCTTATGAAGCAATTATTTAATATGAAAATGGTGGAAGGTGGGTTAGGTGTTGATCACTTAAATGAGTTTAATACGGTTACTAGTCAATTATCTTCTCTAAATGTCAATTTTAATGAAGAAATTAGGGCTCTTTTGATTTTGTGTTCTTTGTCTAAAAAATGGAATGGCTTGGTAATGAATTTTAGTAATTATGTTTCTTGTTTGAATACATTGAAATTTGATGATGTTGTTGGTGTTATTTTGAGCAAGGAAATTTCTAGGAAAAGCTTAGGTGAAACATCTACATTAGGCAGTGTTTTGAATGCAAAAATCAGGGGCATAACAAAGGAGAAAGGAAAAATTTTTGGAAGTCTTGGGGAGTCACAAGTAAATAAAAGGGAAAGAGGTCCCAATCTAGAGACAAGAGTGATTGCAGGTACTGTGGTAAGCCAGGTCATTTGAAAAAAATGTTGGCCTGAGAAAAATAAAATAAAAAAGAGACAAAAAAGACAGTAGTAATGATGAAAATATGGTAAGTAATAAATGAGGAGAGGATACTTTGATTCTTTCCCTACATAATGCTAATGATTCATGGGTTTGAGATTCAGGGGCCTTATATCATGCTACACCCCATAGAAGGTAAATTTTTTATTATGTCCAAGGGGATTTTGGGTTGGTTTATTTGGGAGATACTGAACCTTGCTAGAATATTGGAAAGGGAAGAATTAAGATTAATTTACGGAATAAGAATAATTGGATACTACAAGAGGTAAGGAACATTTTAAGGCTGAGTAGGAATTTAATTTGAATAGGGAAACTAGGTGATGAAGGTTGCATAGTTACTATTAATAATAAAAATTGGAAGGTTTTAAAAGGTTCCTTAATAGTAGCAAAAGGTGTGAAAGTATCCACCTTATATCTTTGTACAGGTCATACTATTCCTATTACTTTAATTATTACAAAGAAAAGTCAATGTTCAGGAACAATTATTATATTTTAGTTGACAAAACATCAAGCAATCACGGTGGATTCAGAAACAACACTATGACACAATATTCATGGGCACACAAGTGAAAAATTTATGAAATTACTTCATTTCAAAAAAAATTTACTAGGTCTAAAATGTGTCAATATGGATTTCTATGAAAGTTGTGTGTACAGAAAACAAAAGAGAGTTAGTTTAGAAAGGGTGGGAAGGAAAAGAAAGATGATAAATTGAAGCTTGTACATGCAAATGTATGTGGATCAACTTAGGTATCTTCCATTGGTTTCTTTGTGCCTTATGTTATATTTATTGATGATACAACTAGGAAAGTATGGATTTATTTTCTTTGGTATAAATCTGATGTATTTAAAACTTTTAAAAAATGGAAAAGCTTAATTGAGAGTGAGACTGGTAATTTAAGTCTTAAATGTCCTAGATATGATGATGGTGGTGAGTATATAAGAAAAGAGTTTGAAGATTATTGTTCCTCTAATGAAATTCAAAGGAAAAAAAAATGGCTCCAAGGACTCCACAAGAAAAGGGAGTGGTTGGTCACATGAATAGGACAATAATGGAGTGTGCAAGAGGCATGAGGTTGCATGATGGACTACCCTTAAATAGGTGGGAAAAATCTGTAGATGGTGTTTATTTAATTAATAGAGGTCCCTCTACTCCTTTGGGTTGTGGTATTCTAGAGGAAGTATGGAAAAGTAAGAAGGTGGGTTATTCTTTTCTTTTAACCTTTGGTTGTGAATCATTTGCACATTTAGATTCAGAAAATAGAACCAAGCTAGAACCTAAATCTAAGAAATGTATATTTTTTAGATGTGACATTGATTAATTTGCCTATAAACTTAGGGATTTTGAATATCATAAAATTGTAAGAAGTAGAGGTGTCATATTCAATGTGAAAGTGTTATAGAAGTATCGGGTGTAGCATCATGAGACAAAAGAGAATTATTATGTTGTGTTGGATGATACCCCAAAAGATGATGTTTCAGTGGTTCCTCATGCTTTGCAAAAACAAAAACAACAAATACCAAAAACTTTAATGAATTTTAGATGATCTTCAAGGATAAGTAGACATCTTAACAAATATTCTCCCTCTTTGTATTCTATTGTATTAACTAATTATTTTGAACTAAAATTTTAAGACAAAGCTATGCAGTTGGATACCAAGGTTGAGTGGGAGCATGGAATGACAGAAGAAATGGACTCCTTACTGAAAATCAAGCTTGGGAATTATGCAAGTTTCCTATGAGTAAAAAGTTACTGTCCTAAAAAGTAAGAACCCTTAATTTGGTGCTCATTTTAGCCCTATTTTAGTATGTATGGGTTTTGACATTGATTTCTTTCTTTCCTAACACTTATTGGACCCTCAAATTAACATTATGAGTCTTGCATTGGTTTAATTTCTCCAAATGTCAAGGTTATCCCTTATTTGTAAGTGTACTCCTATATTTTTTCCTCCAATCAAATAATTCATTTCATCACCAATGCCCTAAATTCATATTTATGGCATTTGTGACCTTTTTCAGCCTCAGATTGAGTTGTACCTAAAAATCTTGTACCTACCCTATTTCCCCAACATCCTATCTAAAATTTGTCTTATTTTCCTAGGCACATGATGCTCTCCTAGTTATTTGTTGTCCCTATCACATGTAACTAATGAAATTCAGTCCTTCATAATTAGGGTCTAAATTTGGCCTGAGGCTCTACATTAGGATATTAGTGGGAGATTTGGTCCCATGGTTGGCCTTCTTGATTTTTAACCCTCGAAATGATAAATTAAGTATATAAACCCCCTATCTATGCTCATTTTGGCACCCATTATCAAGTATAAGTATTCCCTATCGCATTCATGATTATTCAAGCAATTAGAGTTCAAGATCTCTTCTATAAACAAGACCATCCATGTCTTCAATCCTTCAAAGCATTCTTCCTTCTTCATCAAGCATTGTGGAAAACTACAATATCCATCATACAAGGATTATATTTCATGATTAATTTAGGATCAAGCTATTGTAGTTATATTTGTGATCACATCCAAAGATGCATTGCATCATCAAGGTATAAGATAAGTTTTACTACAGATCTAGCTTTAATTTCATCTTTCCTTGTACAATTTCATTTAATTTTAAATGTAAATTCCTAATAGGGGATTGACTAAGAAAACCCCCTTTTTCAAACCTTCTTCTTTATTTTTTTGTGTGTAGAAACTAGTTATATAGTTGTCAAACAAGATCAAGAAAGATTGAGACTAGACAGAGCACCCCTATCAGGTTTAGACCAAAACTTAGGGTATATAATATCATTGGAATTGTGTACCTAGGTATAGAAATCCACTAGAATTAAATAGAATTTCAAGTGCAAGAAGATACAGTTCTCTAGATCTTAGTTTGAGGTAATTAAGGTATTTCTGGGAATTCAATAATCAGGAATCAGAGCTAAAAACCTTTTTTTCTCCTATTTCATTTCTCTGTGCATTCCAATTCACCCTTATTCTCTTTGTCATTTGGTTTTTAGCTAGACTAGATAATATCTTTTCTTATTTAGTCTCTTGTATATCGAAATCATCCTTCTCATTCTCAATTCTAAGAAACAAATAAATAGAAACCCCTTCAAGCATAGATATTGCATTGACATATTTCTTACCAAATTATGCCAATAATATTTTTGTTGAGGTGGTTTTATATCCCAATATGTCATATGCGTTGGAGAAATTATCCCTTTTAGGTGATCCAATTTTCATATTGTACATATACATTTCTAGAAGTTCATCATTGCATAGGAATACTCTCTTGTGCACTGTCAAGCATTTGAAGACTATGCCAAAACAAATTGGTGAATCACTATTGTAGAAGGAAGATAATTATTTTCTACCTGTTTATTGATGTGAAAAATCAAGTTTAAGTCTTCATTCATGACCGCAACATAGAGAGGAAACTATTTGCAAAGAAGATAACTGTTTCTTTAGGATATTAATAATGATAACTAAATCATCCTATGTTTTATTACTTTATAATATATTATGTTGGAAAGAGATGGGAGTGATAGAATGGAAGCATACAAAAGGCATGTAAAATGTAGTCTTAATTGAGAGATTATATAAGATAAAATATTTCTAAGATTCTGTAATATATATAAATAATTGTAAGAGGTTTTGTGGGTGAGAAACAATTAGTGTGAAGTTGAATATTGTATTTCAAGGATATGACATTTTTGGAGTAATAAAGTGTCTTTAGAATAATTGTCGATTTGACTTGGCGCTTTCTATTTAAAGTTGAGAGTTTTGATGTGCTTCTAATATTGTTTAAGGTACAAATCTTGATTTGTTTGTAATTTGGTATTGACATTTGCTGATTTTTTGGTGTTTGGGTCCATTAGTTTAATCAATATCATCTTGAATATGATTACTCAAATGTTAAAGATTGTTTATACTTTTGAGTCTATTTTTGTTACATATGAGGAAGATTCAAAAAATTGAAATGCTTGCGATGTTGGATAATCTAATGCATAGAATATAAACCAAATCACAAAGGAGGATATAGACAATGTAGGAAAGAGGATACCCATCATTTCAAGTTAACTTCTCATGTATAAATGATTCACTACATGAGAAGCATCTTATTCGTGTCCTCGAAGAAAAAAGGGGGATTGTCATATTTTCCCCTGAAGAAAAGAGGGGGTTTAATGTATTTGTGTCCTTAAAGAAGGGGGGGGGGTGAGATCATGGTTGTCCCTTCAAGGAGAAAAAGGGGTACATTATTTGATTGATTAGCTTTCTAGTAATTGAGGAGGCCTTCGTCACACTTGGATTAAGTGTGGAATTTTGAAGGAGAGGTTATCTCATGTGCAATATTTGATAGGCAATATGTGCAGCATATGATGGATTATTTTCACAACACTTGAGGAGGTGTTAGACAAACTCGGATGAGATGTCTAGACTTTTAAAAGTAGGACATCTTATGTACAACACTAGAGGAGGCATTAGACACACTCAGAGGGGATGTGGAATTTTAGAGAAACTATGTCTCATTGTACATGAGAGGTGGGAACACTCATGTTGTGTAGATGGTTTCAGGTTCTATGGTTAGGAGGTCCACCAATGCAGCCACTTTGGTGTACCTTTGATAAGAAAGGAAGTCATGTGATTGATTGATGCAGACAGTTTGGTGTTTCTCGGATGAGAGAGGAGGATTGGTGAAGATGCTTCATCAAAGTAACTAGAAGGGTTGGGTTCAAAACCCTTGCAATGTTCTATTCTTGTTTGGATTAATGTAATAAGAGGGGGAATGCTATCATATTATATAAGTCTAGGATAGTTTTTAGTTTCAATTATTAAATTAATGTTAGTTAGATAGTTGGTAGTTTGGAAGTTCCATTCCCATTGGTTAGTTTTCCTATTAAAATAAGGCTTTATAAGTCAATCTTTAACAATGTAAATGTTATCCTTTTGCATAAATAATCTGTACAATTTTCATTTTTACTATGCAATTATGAATATACCCATTTTATCACTTTACAAACAACATACATGCTTATTCCGTTAATTAGTGATTGAGATTCTTCAAGATTTTTTTTTTTAATCTTCCAATCTATTGCTCACAAATGACCACACACTTTTCTGATCCTGATCTTCTTTCACACTACCACTGTCATTCAAATTGACCCTTAACATACAAGAAATCTCTCTTTCACACATCTGTCAGAGGAGGCGACTTGCTTGATTTTGTATCTTCTATAATAAAATCTATCTTGGGTCAAAACTTCCATTTAAGAAACCTCTATCCAAGCAGAGAAAACTTGTTCATGAACTACAACCCAACAATCACCTTTGATTAATTCTCACACTTTAATGTCCATGCCCAAGATCATTTTCAAGCTCTGATACCATATGACGAAAATAAGAACAACACACAAAATCGTTACAAACATTAAATAATTCATTTTAATTATTAAAAAAAATAACAAACCCTTCTTGATCATATAGATTAAGGACCAGCTGATCATATAAGTCAGAGATAATAATTGTATTATAAAAGCCTCAATATAAAGGTCTAGGACAAATTCCATGAGATATGAAAACTAAAGTTAGATCACTATATACACTACATGCATATATTCCTAAGTAAAAGTAACTTTTGTTTTGTAGAATAGACTATTTAATTAATTAATTAATTTTTAATATTTTTAAGCTTCATGCAAAACTATATTAAGATTCTAGTTCTTCTCATGTATCTAGGAGGAATATACAATGCTAATACTATTCAGAAGTTGTTTGTTTGTTTTTTTCTTTGACATTGCTGCAAATAGGATCCTTGCAGAATTTCTTAGTGTTATCCAATTTGGACTTGTTTTTTATCACCACTAGGAATCCTTAAACAAGATTGCACCTCTCACAGATCAAGCGGTCGTCCCTTCAATGGTTATAGCTGTAGGCCATTTTGAAAGCATCTACAGACTCTTCACACTGCTCAATCAGGTTATACGGCTACCTTTCCCTGTGGGACCAGTCCTATATTCTCCCTTCGAAGTCAGTTCCAACCCTTAGTGGCTCGATTACAACATTTTTGAAGACTTCTTTCCTCTCACTTCTGCCTCCTCTTCTTTCGGCAGCAGTCAATTCTTTGAGCTTCTTTTGATGTATATGTTTTGAAATGGCTCTATGGGCTCCTCTTTGTCTTTGTCTCAAAAGTCAAGTGACTTGCCAAAAACTTTGTGGATTTCAAATGAGTATCCGATACGTCTGCATTAACTGCCCACCCCACTAACTTTCCTCCACCGCGTCAAAAACAAATTGCAGAATTGTCTTGGTCAGTGAAACGTGAGTATAGAGAAAAGAGATCACATGTATAATTTCATGCTATAATCTCTTATATCAAAAATCGTTAATGTGAAGATGGGCCTCAGACTTGTCATACTTGCAATTACTAACACAAAAACTTTTCTTTCATAGACAGATTAATCAACCCTTTTATCACAAGTAAAGTGAGCTACCGACGACTTCGTGGGTTTCAAAAGAGAGTCCAAAACGTCTCTACTTCCATCCTTTTCTTGAAAACTAAATGCAAAATTGTTTTGGTCAGAGAACAATGACCGTAGACAAAAGAAATCATATATATCTCTTTATGCTCTAATGTCTTCCCTGCGAAATATCTTTGCTCTTTTCCATGCAAATTCTATGGACTAAAAAAATTCAGAGAACTAGACCTAGCTAAGTAATAGCTAATTAACATCGCTTATGACCAAAAAAAAAAAAATTCCCAATGGAAATGCTATATGCCTCTACGAAAAACTGTTTGGGTCAGAGTTCCAATGGCTAACATGGGTTGAGCATGAATTTTCAAACCTTGTTTCATTTTCAGTGATGTATTACACCTTATTGGGTACCACGTGTATACCTTAGTCCGATAAAAGGAATGAATAAAATTATACATGTAAAAGAGAGCTATTGAGAAAACAAAATAACAGGGCGTGGAGGGGAATCAGAGTCGTTGATGGAGAGGTCCTCATTGATGACACGAGGAAATGATAACTAGGGGACCTGACATATTTTATGTCTCCTTACACTCATATGTACGTTTAATAAACTATTCTGGTAAAAATTAAATTTAGTCTCCTAATAATTATAGTATTTAGGAAAAAAAGGAAGAAGATACATGGTAGTAGCAAGTAATCATAGCTAATCTACTATTCAGAAATTCAAATTATAAATAGACAAGAAAATCTTTGGCCACTTGGACTTATCTTCTTTATATATTCTTTAAAAGGGGTGGTTTTTATATTATTAAATTATTTAATAAAGTTGTTTCTTTAAGAAAATAAGTTTTATTTTCATAACTTGAATTTTAAGAAATGATTTTTTATCATCTATTTTATAGGTGAAAGACTTATACTATTTTCTATTCTATTTTTTCTTAATATTAAAAGATTATTTCATAAACATTTTTTTTTAAATTTTAGAAAAGAAGTATCATATTATAACTATCATTTTTCAAAAATGTAATGGTCAGCAATAACTGCCAATAATTCAAATGAGATGAATTTATGGTAGCTTAATTATTATTTAATCAAGTATGAATTTTTAACCTTTACATTAGATATGTCTATTTTAGAAATTGACCTTATCAAAAGAAGAATTTTTATGTATTAAGTAGGAATGAATATGAATTTATCGACTCTAAAAGTAAAATTAAATTGATTAAGCTTATTTGAAGTGGTAATAATTTTTTTTTTGTTGTTTTATCGAACAATCTATTCTCAAGAAATTATCCACTAATCTTACAAATTACTTATGGTTTGACACATGAAAATCATATCTCTTAATATAGTTAAATTATAATATAACCTAAAATTGCACAATACATTTTTCTAGAAAAAAATATCACTTGAACACTTTTTTCATTTACACTTTATTTTATCCTTTGAATATGGATCTATGATTGCAATTTCATATAAAATTAGTGCAATATAAATAAGAGATGATTTTTTTTAAATTCTTACATTGCGTGGTATGATTCTTAAAAAAAAAATTGAGCAAAGGTAAGAAGCCAATATATTATAAACAAGATAAAAGATTACAGTATGACAAAATTCACTAGATGACGCTTTGAAGTATTGTGTGATTTTTCATAAGGACCACCATTCTAAACTTAACTCTATAATGTAGAAATTGCATGAGTATACTTTTTTTTTTAATATTCTTTTATTCAAATAAAATTTATATTTTTTAATTCAATTGGTTCTAGATTTAACAAATTTCCTTCTACATTACCCACACAGTCTTTAGTTGAAAACAACAAAAATGATTTAATCAACAATCTTGTATTCTTTCTCTAACTTTTTTGTTAACAACTTATCTCTCAAACATCGCTTATTTAAAAATTTCTAATATTAAAATTTTCTTCTATAAGAATATACATCTCAATAGCCAAAAAATTTCTTGTATCAAGGATAGATTGTTGGCTATGTGTGAAGCCAAGTCAGATTGGTAACGACTAGACGTGTGAAGCCAAGTCAGATTGGTAACGGCTGGAGTTATTTCACTACCTATGTTTGGTAGCTTCTGTGTGTGCAACAATAGATTCTTTCACTCTCACTATGCATGTCATTTGTATGGCATCTTCTTTATAATAAGGGTAAAATGGAGATTATTGTTGTACTATGTAATACTGACTATAAATGGACTACGTGTAAAACCAGTGATAAATAAGAAGAGAATCCCCTGGATTTGAAAGTGCATGTAGCCTAACTGGTGTCCTTTGTTTGTTTCTTTAAGAGTTAAGATTAATTTTTTCTATAATTTTCTTTGTGATTATTTTAATTAACAATTGGTATAAGATCCTGGTGTTGTGCTGAATCAATTTCTGGTAATCAGTAAAGATTGTTGAGAGCTATGAATGACGCCAATAATGGGAAGATTGAGAAGTTAGTTACGAAGGACTTCCGGTTATAGAAAGTTTAGATGGAATTATTGTCAATTAAGAAGGATCTTTCAAAATTTATCAGACAAAGATTAGGAGAAAATGGATAAGAAAGAAAGGGCCATTATTTTTCTTTCGCTTTCTTGAAAAGTTCTTTCCAATGTCTCAGTTGAGAAGGCTATGAAGGAATTGTGGGAAAAAATATGTTCAATATATGAGATTGCATCAGCTTTCAATAAGGCATCCATCATGAAGAAATTGCATAATTTGAAAATGTGAGAAGGGGAGCTATGTTAAATTATTTAAATGAATTCAATACGTTAGCCACCCAATTAATTTATATGGGTACTAACTTAGAAGATGAGAACAAGGCTATTTAAATTATGTTCTTTACTGAATAGATGGGAAGGTGTGTTGATGGTAGTGAGAACTTCGATGGCTATGAAAAGCAAGTTAAAATTTGATGATGTTGCAACAACACTTCTCTGTGAAGACATGAGAAGGAAAAATCAAGAGTCCTCATCTGATGATGCCTTGATTGTTTTAATTACTGTCAATAGAGGAAGGGGTCAAGATAGAGTTACAAATAACGACAAAGGAAGATCGAAGTCCGTGGGCCGAAATTGATGAATGTTGGATTTTTTGGCAAGCTAGGTCACTTAAAAAAACTATTGGAGCTACAAAAAGGCTCAAGAAATATTGATCAATAACCAAGCCAACACAACATACCAAGAAGATGTTGGTGTGCTTATTTTAACCCAAGTTGAAATTCCAACTAATGGTTGGGTGCTTGATTCGGGTTCATCATTTCACATAACTCCATGAAAAGAGTATTTCTAAAATCTACAAGTTGGTGATTTTGGTAAGGTATTTCTTGGTTAAAATGAATCTTGTGATGTGGCTGGAAAAGGGGATATTTCATTAAAAATGAAAAATTACTATACTCGATTCTTACCTGATGTTAGATATGTTGCCCATTTCAAACAAAATGTAATCTCTATTGGATAATTGGGTTCTCAATTTTGTGAAATTAGATTTAAATCAAATAGATGCAAAGTTACAAAGGGGCCTTGATAATTGTTAATTATGTGAAATATCACCCTAACTCAGGCATTAGGGCACAATAACATCTCTTGGAAACAATGGAAACCTTCCTGAGTTGTGGGTACCTTTGATTTGGAAGGAGTCTCCGAATTCTAGTTCAGTTCCTATTGGATTTGGAATATCACCTATAACTGATTCTCTAGTTGGGGAAAAGGGAAAAATGATAACTTGAAAACTGAATAAATAAAAATGGGGTGATAGACCAAACTGGTTTCAGACTAAACATGACTTCAAAAAGGGATCAAGATGAAATATACTACTGAGACTTGAAATGGACATTCACTGTTCAATGTATAGGATGACCTAAATATCTCACTATTAGGGTTTACACCTCAAATAATGATCTCCCAACAAACATACAAACTCTGCAAATAGGTTATATTTCAATAACTTAGAAAAGGAATTAGATTAATTAACTAATCTATGCTACAAAACACATTACACTAAATGCAGAAATGTAGAAGAGGATTGGATATCTAAACTCAAAAACATATGTAAATGATGAGAACACTTTCTTTATTTCCTTCAGAATCTGCAATGGTTACATATCAAGATGCAAAACATGCCAAGAAACAAAAGACATTCACTTCAACACTATAATGCACCAAAACTAAACCTTGGTTACAAAAAGTATGCAAAAAGCACAAAGGAACTGCTATGTCCACAAAACAACCTTCTCCAAAAATTTTGAACCCCTGAAACTGACTATGAAGTCCCAACATAGACCCTAAATGAATCATTCAATCCAATTTTGAAAATCAACTTCTCCCTCCAAAATCCTCCTGTAATCAAGTTAAAAACCCTAAAAACTAGGCATAACATATGCCTTAATCCATGCCTCTAATGTTGGTATAAAAAAAAAACATCTTTTTTTTTACCTCACTTAAACCAACATATATGAAATCCTACAAAAAACCTAGACCCCAAAAAACATAACCTAAAACCCCATGCTTGTCGGCTTGCTCTAGGGTCAACATGACTGACACTATACACAAGTTGACAACTATTTTTCAAAGAGTAAACCATCTCCCAACATGGAAAAACCTGGTGGTTGTTGAACTGATGTCGTGCCACTTGGAAAGAAAATCCCAATGCTCTTGCTATCGACCACTGCAGTCTTCAATGAAATTTACTGTTCCATGTATTCGATGGATTCCAAAACTTATCAGTTTCACTTTTGTCTTGGTTTCAGTTATTACATCATTTACATTTGGTGAAGACAAGGGTTTGAAACCCTAACTATATGGTGCCACTCATGCTGTGATTATGGCAATAACTCTGGGTTTTTACTGCTTTACTGAAGCTTGAAATTTTGAACAAGAGCTTGTCACTATGATCTGGGACTTGGGCTCTATTTATTTGAGCTCCTCTCTATCAATTTTGGGCTGGAACTAGTTGTAAAACTATCGAATCACTCCATCTTTGATTATGGAGTTCATGTTTTGAAAAAAGAGCTCGACTTTTGACATGGGTTTAAACATAGATCTCAGGCTCTCGACATGTACTTGAACATAGAGCTCGGGCTCTAGAATTGGAGTCTTTTCTACTGATTTGGTTCTCGGGCTTCTCATCATTACAACAATGATGTTCATCTTGATCATCTCTCTAGATAAGTTACTTTTCTGTCATTTGTCCTCTTCTAGCTATCGGTCTTTCTGTTGAATTTGTTGCTGCATTTCTCCAGATAACTGAAAGTTTGAGCTGTGTTGTTTGGCTTTGATGTTTCTCCTTAATTCACTATAATGACATGGGTTTCTTTTCTCTTTGTTATGTGCAGCCTCTATTTGATCTATTTCTTTTAATACATGGATTTAAAGGATCAAGCTGTCCAATATATCCATTTGTTGTGTTATTAGATTGGACCTTAACATTCTGTCTACAATATGTATTTGGGGGTAGTTACATTTGTATTGTCGCTCCTCTTCATAGTCTCCTTCATTATCCATCTTATTGCTATCGGATTTGGGTTTTTTGTTCCCTTGCTCTTCCTGTTATCGACAACTACCACAATGTTTTCTTTTAATCTCCTTCTCATTGTCAAGTGGCTCTTGAACTATGGTTTGACATTATTAAGATGTGTCTAAAATTGTTAACTGTCTTTACTCCACCTTCCTTTGATAGTGGTAAGTGTATATCACCATTTAATGGTCCCTCTGACTCCAGTAAGAAATATTGTTCATGGGGTTCAAGCATGGGCTCATGACACCCATAAACACTACTATGCTTAGTTGCTCGACACTGAAATGCATCTCTTACCTTCACTCTTAGATAACACTATTTTCTCTATTCATATATACTAGTAGTCCCTCTTTGAATAGTACTATAATTAATCTTCTTTCTGCATATGCATAACAATATTACATTTGATTATTTATATTGTCTTGGTATCGCCTTGTAACGTCACTGATATTTCATTTTTAGAAAAAAAAAAACACTGTTATTCATCTTTTCTGTTATATGCATATTATTATTGCATTTGATGACACTATTAGTCACCACCGGTATAAACAATGTTTGATGACCTCTCACTGTTATTTATCTTTGAAGGCATTGTTATGAACTTGCTCTATATACGCATATCACTTTGGAAAAATTGAAGGAAGCTCACAGTTATATGCATCTTTTCTACCTTTGAGCAACATTGTCATTCATCCTCTTGAATAGCACCATCATTTTCTCTCCTCTACACATACTTTGATGACATGTAACTGATTAAATGTTTTATAATGTTAAGTTGAAGATGATGCACAACATTAAATCAGTTAACAGTTTGTATTGTCATTGATGTCAACTTGATATCATCTATATGGTCATACACATAATGCCAAAGAATTCAGAGAATCAATAGAACAATGGTTATGCTTTTAGCAATGCATAAAAGTCAAGTATTCACTAAGTGACAGACAACACCAACGGAGTGCACACCACCGGTAAAGACAGAGATAAAGTCACAGTGATGCCCGACGAGTAGAAGACAGTGTTGCCCGACGACGTAGAATCACAGGATACCCAACAAGATGAAAACAGAGTTGCCCGATGAGAAAGATCCAATGATGCCCAACATACAAAGATTCCGAAGCTAACTAAAGTTGCACCGACGGAACTAGCAGTTGTCACCGGTGACGAACTGCAGAATTGACGAACATAACAGAGAGATAAAAAAAAGAAAAAATATCTAGCTGGCAGAGCTTAAAGATAGACTTAACTGATTGATTTATTTGACCACAGTTAAAGCAATTGATTTATACAGTTGGAAAGAAGATAGCTATGAGATAAATCAGGAGTTAAAGTTGTAAATCAAATTGGCTGGATTGTTCTTCATGCCAACAATCAAGAATTAAGAATTAAGGAATATCATGTCTATATAAGAGACAAGGATAATTCATTTCCGTATGCACTCAAATACATGGGGGAGTGAATTGAAAGAAGATGCTGAAGAGAAACTGGTGAAGGATAAACTTCATATAGTCCTGATCAATCAAGCTAAGGGAGAGCTAAAGAATTCTGTAGACACCAATGAATAGTAAAGCACAACATCACAGAGCAGAAAGTGTGAATAAAAAAGGAATTGAATTGATACATTGATCAGAGAGGTATTGTACATAAATAGATCTGAATATCTGCAATTCAAAGTTGCATTAGAAATAGGTCATTGTGTTTCATTTTAACCATTGAAGCATTAAGTCCCTTAACAGAGTAGGACTTAACTATCTTCTATAATTGAGGTATATCCTAACAGATTACCAAAAAGGTTGATTCATGATAGTAGCAGCGGTCTTACCTAAAGCTTATTAACAATCTAAGAAGGAGGCTGATTCAAGGATGGTAGTAAGATTAGCATAAAGCCTATTGACTATCTAAAGAATGATTCAAGGATGGTAGCGTAGATGCCAGATACTAAGTGACAACCTATGTATAAAAATCCTCTAACAATGTCGCACTTAACCGTGTGTTTGTAACCTTTAACAGGGTTGGCTCCTAACAAGGCTCACTTCAGAAGAGTGAAAATTTGGGGTAACAGTCCCAATGGTTTTTTTCCTTAATAGGGTTTCCATGTTAAAATCCATGTGTTATGTGTGTATGGTTTATTACTTTATTGTTTTACATTTCACATATGCATTTCAGGATTGATTGGTATACTCTACATATTTATTGAGTATCGGTAAATGAGTTTTGTTGCTTAATAAGGACAGACAAGGTAAACTGACAGACAGTAAATTATTTCAAGTATTTAAAGGCATACATCTTGTAGGGACTTAATAATGTGAGGTGTTTTAATTGGTGGATTAAAGTTTAAAGGATAAATTTTTTAGGCCACTGATTCACCCCCCCTCTAAGTTATTACTAGCAATTGGTATCAGAGCTTGTGTGCTTAGAAGGAAGGTTTCAAGACCTAAGTAAAGATCACAAGATGAACAGACGAGATGTGCCCAAGTTGAACAAAGACAACTTTGCTTCATGGCAAAGAAGAATAA
>MU223335.1:112295-123028 GCA_018584345.1 Thuja plicata | reverse complement strand
CAACCAACCAACTTTCCCTCCATTTGAAAACACCTCAAAGCTTTTGACTTAACCAAACTTTGATCATGATTAACTCACTCTACCCCCTACCCTTGGGAAAAAGCTATAAATACAAGCCATTTCCTTTATGTTTGGGATCCAAGAATTAAAGATCAAAAGCATCCTTATTAGAGGCACATTAAGAGCATATGAGGAGCATTTGAGAGCCTTTTTGAGAGAATTTTAGCATTTGCATTACATCTAGCATATCATGTTTAGGAGCATTTGTTATTTTCTCATATAATCTTGGAGCATTTTTGAGCATTCTAGCTAGATTGGAGCATTTAATTTTCATACATATCTCATTCTAGGATTGTCCTTGAGAGAGATTAAGTCTGAGAGATCTTTTAACAAATCTTGGATACAGAACCATGAGATGATATAGATTGTTTAGCTTCAATTCTTAGATTAATTTGTTTTATCATTCCATAGAATTGTTGTTTTCAATCTTAATTTCATGAAGGTGTATTTTCTTACACACAAGGTAATGAAGATCAAGTTGATATACAAAGAGATGTACCTATACTTGCAAGATATGTAAGAAGGAACTATCCAGAGGACCAGATCATAGGAGATAAGAAAGTTGATACAAGAACAAGAAGTAAGTCTTTAAACTCAAATTGCTTAATTTGTGAGTTTGAACCAAAATCTGTCAATGCTGCACTAGATAATGAAGAATGGATAAGTGCTATGAATGATGAGATTAAACATATTGAGAAGAACAAGACATGGTCACTTGTGCCAAGACCAGATGACAAGAATGTCATCAGTACAAAATGGATATTCAAGAACAAATTGAACGAGAATGGAGAAGTCACAAGGAACAAAGAAAGACTAGTATGCAAGGGGTATGCACAAGAGGAAGGTATAGAATATGGAGAAACCTTTTCACCCATTGCTAGGCTAGGAGTAAGAATTCTACGTGCTTATGCTACAAACAAAGGATTCAAAGTATATCAAATGGACGTCAAGTCAGCATTCCTAAATGGAATACTTGGAGAAGAGGTATACATTGAGAAACCAGAAGGGTTTGTGGATCCAGACAAGAGGAACATGGTATGTAGACTTTACAAAGCCTTATATGGATTGAAACAAGCTCCCAGAGCATGGTATGAATGACTTCATTCCTATCTAATAAGTATTGGTTTCATGAGGACCAGTGAAAATAGTAATCTTTATTTGAAGGAAGATACTAATGCTAACACTTTGATTACTGAAATATTTGTTGATGACATCATATTTGGAGGCAATGACATGCTATGCAAATCATTCGCTGATGAGATGAGCAAAGAATTTGAGATTTCTATGTTTGTAGAGATCAAGTTCTTCCTTGGTCTACAGATCATTCAACAAAGTGAACGTATTTTCATGACACGGTCTAAATACATCAAAGAAGTTCTAAAAATATTCAAGATGGAAGATTCTAAACCTGTTGGAACATTGATGGCTACTAGATGCAAATTAACAAAGGAGGAAAAGATGATAGAGGTAAAATCAAACTCTATGCAGATCAATGATAGGAAAACTCATGTATGTTGTACACACTAGACCAGATATTGCACATGCACTAGGAATTGTTGCTAGATTTTCTGCTAACCCCAAGGAATCACATATAAGTGCTATGAAAAGAAATCTAAGATATCTGAAGAATACTGAGGAATTTGGCTTATGGTATAGAAGAGAAGGCAAATTTGAACTGAAAGTATTTACCGACGGTGATTGGGCTAGAAATATTGATGACTGAGAGGGCACAACTCGAGGAGCATTCTTTATGGGTGATAGACTTGTCACATGGATTAGCAAGAAGCAAGGATGCATCTCTCAGTCTACTGTAGAAGTAGAATATGTTGTTGCTACTACAAACTACTCAAATATTGCATGGATAAAATAGTTGCTGGAAGGTATGTATGTGAAGATCACAGAACCAATAATTATCTACTGTGATAACACTAGTGTGATAAATATTTCCAATAATCCAGTCATGCATGCAAAGACTAAACACATTTCAATCAAGTATCACTACTTAAGAGAACAAGTTCAAGAAAAAGAAGTCATACTTGAATATGTGCAATCAAAATAACAATTGGCTGATATCTTCACCAAGCCACTGCCCAAAGATACATTTGAGTACAAGAGAAAAAGACTAGGGGTCAAACCCATGCCTACCAGTCAATAATAGGACTGAAGGCTGCATCAGCGATATATTATCAGAATATTACTCATGATTGATGCAAGCAGAAAATAAACTTCAAAGCTACATCTATATACAAAAAGGTATATATCAGAATTGAGCACCAGAACATATTGTTATATTGATGATGGATAAGGAAAATTCAAGTAATATATTATGGAGAGAAGAAATTGTTTAACAGAATGTCAGATATTTGACAAATATTTGTTTGGCATTGTTGTCAAAGGGAGAGAATGTATCCATATTATCACAAGAAACTATTCATTATCAGATTACTCCAAACATGGAGAGATCATATCCATAGGGAGAGTATTTGTATAAAAAGTTGCAAACAAAAGACAGTGACATCAAGAAGCAGAAAAGTCAAAAGAGAGAAATTGACACACACAAAGGTCACAACACATCAAAAGAAGAAACAAAGAAAGCTGAAAGAATCAAATGTAAGCTAACACAGAGGTTACCGGCGGTCAGACATTTTTTTAGTTATCAAAACAAACTGTTTGGTAATTTGATAAATCTCAATAATTATATTTCATATTGTATTAGAAATAGTATAGTGTGTTTCCATCAATGCCAAAGGGAGAGATTGATGACATGTAACTGATTGAATGTTTGATAATGTTAAGTTGAAGATGATGCAAGACATTAAATCAGTTAATGGTTTGTATTGTCATTGATGTCAACTTGATATCATCTGTATGGTCATACACATAATGCCAAAGACTTCAGAGAATCAATGGAACAATGGTTATGATTTTAGCAATGCATAAAAGTCAAGTATTCACTAAGTGACAGACAACACCGACAGAGTGCACACCACCTGTAAAGACAGAGATAAAGTCACAGTGATGCCCAATGAGCAGAAGACAATGTTGCTTGACGAAGCAGAATCACATGATGCCCGACAAGCTGAAAATAGAGTTGCCCGACGAGAAAGATCCAATGATGCATGACGAATGGAGATTCCAAAGCTAACTAAAGTTGCACCGACGGAACAGGCAGTTGTCATGAGTGATGAACTACAGAATTAACCGACAAAATAGAGAGATCAGAAAATGAAAAAAAATATGGCTGGCAGAGCTTAAAGATAGACTTAACTGATTGTTTTATTTATTTTATTTGACCATAGTTAAATCAATTGATTTATACAGTTGGCAAGAAGATAACTATGAGATAAATTAGGAGTTAAAGCCGTAAATCAAATTGGCTGGATTGTTCTTCATGCCAAGAATCAAGAATCGAGAATTAAGGAATATCATGTCTATATAAGAGACAAACATAATTCATTTTTTTATGCACTCAAATACACGAGGAAGTTAATTGAAAGAAGATGCTGAAGAGAAAATGGCAAAGGATAGACTTCATACAGTCCTAATCAATCAATCTAAGGGAAAGCTAAAGAATTATGCAGACATCGACGAACAGTGAAGCACAACATCACAAAGCAGAAAGTATGAAGTACAAAGGACCTGAATTGATACATTGATCAAAGAGGTATTCTACATAAATAGATCTAAATATCTACAATTCAAAGTTGCATTAGAAACAGGTCATTGTGTTTTAGTTTAACCATTGAAGCATTAAGTCTCTTAATAGAGTAGGACTTAACTGTCTTCTATAATCGAGGTATATACTAACAGATTAGCAAAAAGGTTGATTCATGATAGTAGCAACGATCTTACCTAAAGCCTATTGACAGTCTAAGAAGGAGGCTGATTCAAGGATGGTAGTAAGATTAGCATAAATCCTATTGATAGTCTAAAGACTGATTCAAGGATGGTAGCATAGATGCTAGATACTAAGTGACAACCTATGTATAAAAATCCTCTAACAAGGTCGCACTTAACCATGTGTTTGTAACCTTTAACAGGGTTGGCTCCTAACAGGGCTCACTTCAGAAGAGTGAAAATTTGGGGTACTGATCCCAGTGGCTTTTTCCCTTAATAGGGTTTCCAGATTAAAATCCATGTGTTATGTGTGTATGGTTTATTACTTTATTGTTCTACATTTCACATATGCATTTCAGGATTGATTGGTACACTCTGCATATTTACTGAGTATCGGTAAATGAGTTTTGCTTCTTATTGTTAATCAAGGAGAATAAGGACAGACAAGGTAAACTGACAGACAATAAATTATTTCAAGTATTTGAACGCATACATCTTGTAGGGACTTAATAATATGAGGTGTATTAACTAGTGGATTAAAGTTTAAAGGATAAATTTTTGAGGCCACTGATTCACCCCCCCCGCTCTTAGTTATTACTAACATACATAAATTTCTCTAATTTTATGAATCCATAACATCTTTCACATTTTTACTATAACAACATGCAATTTGCATCATCACTATCTTTCAATGTTGCTCAATCCTAAATTGCTGAACTTATTGCATTTGCATGATAAAAGTATAACATTCATATGCTTTCCTTTCAATTGAACCCTACATTTTATTGCATAAGAACATGCTGATATAAGTGATATGAATGCAATGTTACCAATTTCTATAAACGATTATTATGAACTACATCCCTTTTCTCTTCTACATTTGACCTTTCATATTGTCTTCATGAATTCATAGCATTCTTCCTCTTTAGAGGTTCGAACATAGGCTCATGACACTCACTGCACTTTTTCTTTGTTCTCTACTGTTAGTGAATTCATAACTCATCAGTCTCTACACTTGAATGTCATGAATTGCTTGGCATTGTTTCCCCTGCATTTGTTACTATTTCATTAGCAATTCTGAAAGTATGATTGTTGTATGATGTTTTTAGGTTTTTGTGCATTGCTTAGATCAATTTTGGATCGAACCCCTTTTCTTTTCAATGATGCAGGAAATAAGTGCTAAAGAAGACCTAGGATGATGCAGGACACAATGACATGAGCTCAGGATACGAAGACTCAAAAAAATGCAAACAACCAACTCCAGAATGCAGAAGATACCTAAAGGCAATGCATGGACTCTTATTCCCCATATCTGTATCATGCTTTCTTTTCTGCACATGTTCCTCTAAGTTGTAATGTGAAAGATGTAATATCAAAAGAACATTTCTTTATCACATTCAGTTTGAATGCATAATGGAATGATCAAGTATAATTTTTTAAACATGAGAAATGATCAATACTTAGAGTACAATGTATCTCAAATATGAATGTAATAAAAATGTATCTTATCTATATTAGCTGAATATTAGAATTAAGAGGATGTATCTTTATGCAATCTTTTGCTATAAAATCTATTATTTTCTTGCATTAGAAAAAAAATGTAACAATCATTGCAAGGGGCAAAAAATTAGGCACCTTGAAGTGGGAGTTGTTCGTCCTGCTTTAGATTTGTCATAGTGTGAAATATGGACTGTCCAACAAAGTTATTTGGATCAACTAGATGGTAAAACTTATTATGTTATTAATTATTTTCTTAGTCTACTTGACAATGAAAGTTTTGGGATTAGGTAGTTGATAGAGAGCATGTTGATGCTAAATACTCTTCAGCACTAAAAATTGATGGTGACTCTCAGTTGGGACAAAGTGCAGGTTGTGATGAATATACTGGGCTAGAAGATAAAGGACTTATGTGGAAGCTTGCGACTCTATTGTTTTCTATTGTTAGCTATGAATTTGGCTTTCTTTTGGGCATTTTTTGGGTTTTGCATGTGGGTTGTAGGAAGTGTCCATTCACACTATTCAAATGCCATTAGATAGGGTCAGGAGGATGCTTTGACAAAGATCATAACAAGGGATAAGTTTGAGTTTTGTATCTCGATTCTCAATACAATTTTAAAAAGTGAACTTACCCTGCTGAGGGGATATCTTTAAGCATTCTTCTTTCTAGTATGAATTGTCTTCAAGTGGGATATTTTTGGCTACATGTGAAGTCAAGTCAGATTGGTAATGAATGCAGGTGTGAAGCCAAGTCAAATTGGTAACGGCTAGAGTTATTTTTCTGCCTATGTTTGGTAGCTTGTGTGTGTGTGTGTGTAACCATAGATTCTTTCTCTCCCACTATACATTGCATTCATATGGCATCTTGTTTGTAAAAAGTGTAAAATGGCGATTATGGTTGTATTGTACAATACTAGCTGTAAATAGACTATGTAAAACCAGTGATAAATAAAAAGAGAATCCTTTGCATTTGAAAGTGAATGTAGCCTTACCAGTGAACCACTATATATCTTTGGTGTCCTCTATTTTTTTCTTTACGATTTATGATTTATTCTTCTACAATTTTATTTGTTCCTATTTTAATTAGCATAGACAACAATATTATTAAAAACCCATGATATAAATGAAATTCATTTGAATGGGAACATCCAGTCAAGTAACATAAATGAAAACTCTAATCGAAAATAATTTGGTAAACGACCACTTCAACATTAGTGAAAAAATTTACAATCTACTATTAAGAAAGAAAGATTGAGAAGTTCGTTGGGTAGGACTTTGGGTTCTGGATAGTTTAGATGGAATTATTGTTGTTTAAGAAAAATCTCTCAAATCCATTGGCTGTAAAAGCCAAAGGACAAGGTTCTTTATCAGACAAAGATTTGGATAAAATTGATAAGAAAGCAAGGGTCACTATTTTTCTTTGGCTTTCAAGAAACATGTTCTTCAATGTCTCAGCTAAGAAGACTACAAAAGAATTGTGCGACAAACTATGTTCACATTATGAGATTGCATCAGCTTCCAATAAGGTATTCATCATTAAGAAATTGTATAATTTAAAAAAGTGAGAAGGGGGAGTTATGTCGAATCATTTAAATGGATTCAATACATTAGTCATCCAATTAATTTTGATAGGTATTAACTTAGATGATGAGATTAAGGCTATTTTATTATTTTTTTCTTTACCAAATAGGTAGGAAGGTGTGCTGATGGGAGTGACCACTTTCATGGATACCAAAAGCAAGTTAAAATTTGATGATGTTGCAACAACTCTTCTTAGTGAAGAAATGAGAAGGAAAAATCAAGAGTCCTCATCCGGTGATGCTTTGACTCCTATAAGTATTGACAATAGAGGAACACGTCAAGATAGAGGAAGAAATAATGATAGAGGAAGATCGAAGTCCAGGGGCCAAAATGGAGAATGTTGGTTATGTGGCAAGTGAGGTCACATAAAAAAGAGCTATTGGAGCTACAAAAAGGCTCAGGAATAGGTAATCAATAAGCAAGCCAACACAAAATACCAATAAGATGCCGGTGTTCTTACTTTAACTGAAGAATAAATACCAACAAATATTTGGGTGCTTGATTCAGGTTCATTATTTCATGTCATTCTATGCAAAGATTATTTCCAAAATCTACAAATTGGTAACTTTAGAAAGTTTTTCTTAGTAAAAACGAATCTTGTGATATGGCTGGAAAAGGGGATATTTTATTAAAACTGTAAAATGAATATATTTGGTAATTGCTAGAAGCAAAAAATTAGGCACCTTATATGTAATAGAGAGTCATGTTGAAGTGAGAGTCCGGAGACTTCAACTTGCAATCTGTTGCAACTTAGAATCACCATCAACCATAAATATGGACTATCCATCAAAGTTGTTTGGATCAATTAGATGTTGAAAATGATTCTGTTATAAATGATTTTCTTAGTATGCTTGACAATGAAAGGTTTGGGGATCAATAGCTGATAGTGAGTAGGTTGATGCCAAAGAATGTGGGGCAGATCAAATTGATGGTGATTCTGAGTTGCGACAGATTGCAAGTTGTGATGAATATATTGGGCTAGAAGATGAAGGTCTTGTGTGGAAGCTTGTGACTCTGTTGTTTTCTGTTGTTTGTGGTGAATTTGGCTTTCTCTTGGGCATTTTTAGGTTTTGCAAGTGGGTGGAAGGAGGTGTCCTTTTTCATTCTTTGAATGTCATTGGATGGGGTCAAGCAGATGCTTTAACGAAGACCGTAACAAGGGAGAAGTTCAAGTTATGTAGAGCTTTTTTTGGGATTTTGAAAAAGTAAACTAACCCTTCTGTGGGGGATATGTCTGAGTATTCTTCTTTCTAATATGAATGATCTTTCAAGTGGGAGATTGTTGACTATGTGTAAAGCCAAGTTAGATTGGTAATGGCTGGAGTTATTTTGCTGCCTATGTTTGGTAGCTTGTATGTGTGTAACCGTAGATTCTTTCTCTCCCACTATGCATGCCATTCGTGTGCCATCTTCTTTATAAGAAGGGTAAAATGGAGATTACAGTTGTACTGTGTAATACTGGTAGTAAATGGACTGTGTGTAAAACCAGTGATAAATAAAAAGAGAATCCCCTGTATTTGAAAGTGGATGTAGCCTAACCGGTGAACCATTATAAATCATTAGTGTTCTCTGTTTGCTCGTTTAAGAGTTCTGATTTAATTTTCTACAATTTTATTTGTGCTTATTTAAATTAACATAGAGAAACATAGTATTAAAAACCCAAGATATAAATGAAATTCATTTGAATGAGAACATCCAGTCAAGTAAAATAAATCAAAAGTATAATTGAAAACAATTCGGTAAACAATCACTTCAACATTAGAGAAAAAAATTCCCAATCTAATATCGTGAAAGGAGCATAAAATTTATCTTATAGACTCAAGTAGAAATACATCACTCTTTAAAAACAAAAATCAACTTTAACATAACTCTTTCTAATTGAAGATGGATCATGGACCTTCATATCTCTTCTCAGAAGCAAAATAACCTAATGACTGAGAATGGACTAGTGGCATCTCTCTCAATGTTAAATAGCAACAGAATCCAGATGTTATCTAAACCTTGACTCCTTATCAGATAAGGGTGATACATATACTCTGAACCAAAAAGAAATTAATTAAAGCCCTCCAATAACGAATATGGACTAAGATGTCATTTTGGGAAGCTAGTGTCAGACAAATGTCTATCATCATACTCATGGGTCAAATGTTGGCTTTATTGCAACACAATAAAGGGGAGAGAGTATCTTGTAGATGAATTATAATTTTAGTTGAGATCGAAAGGAGATCAAATTCCTTCCATTTTTTTTCCCTTTCTACAAATGATGTAGTAGAAGAGATGGTAAGTTACTATATATGTTAAAAATGAATTGAAGGTTGAAAGGAAATAATTTATTCTTCTGGTTAGTTGTAAGCTTGAATTTATTGAAATAAAATCCACAGAAAAATATTTTCAGCTACATGATCTTGGAACCAAGTATTAGTGAACCCAAACAATATTGAAGTGCAGAAAAAAAAGTTAGAAAAAGTACAGTGAACTTAAGCTAGCTATTTATTAAAGGTGATGAGCTTTGTATATCACACTTCTAATAATTTTCTATGACTTCAATAGTGTCAATGCTAAAATGTTAAATAATAATAGAAGAGTTATAGTATGTTATGTGAAGATGACAGTATATTTTAGTTGAAGATGGTATATTTTTTAAATCGTGTCATTTATCAAGATAAATTTGCAAAATATAGCTTTGACTGTTTGATTGTCGTATAGCTTTGACAGATTGAACATTGATAAGTAGGAAATATTTTCTAAAGCAAGTCAAATTGTGATATTACTATCAGTATTCAACTGTGTAGTATTTTGAATCAAACTCATTGACCTGTGTTTCATGAGTAGTGGCTCACAGGAACCCATCTGTCATGAGAATGAATGGAACACTTTGCACTCATTGCATCTAGGTGATGCTCACCACTGAGACTTCCTGGGAGGTCACCCATCTCAGTACTACTCAAGCTTGATCGCGCTTAACTATGAACCATTCACTAAAAATCACCTTAAGCTCATTAATTGATAAGTAGGAGATATTTTTCATAGCAAGCCAAATTGTGATATTTCTACTAGGATTCATTTGTGTAGTTTTTTGAGTCAAACTCATTGACCCATGTTTCAAGAGTAGTGGTTCACAAGAACCCATCTCTCAAGAGAATGAGTGGAACACTTAGAATGAAGACTTCCCCATAGGTCACCCATCTGAGTACTACTCCAACATGAGCTTAACTACTCTAAATTGAACATCTTGCTTGGACAATTTAACCAAAAGATGCCTCCTAATTTTGTTGTATATTTCCTTTTAATATTAGATTTTACAATATAAAGACAGATGTTTAGATTGCATAATCTAATTATTTCATAAATTTTTTTAAACAAAATATATCAACAATAAAAAGTTAATTACTAGTAAATAGAATTGCAGTAACTATAAATTTTAAAAAATATATTCTTAAAACAAAACGATTGAATTGTGATAGAACATCATAAGATTAACGCGCTATACAGTACCCCTCTTACCCATATTTTATTTAAATGGAAAAACATAACTATTGCTTGGATTGACTATATAGGTCATCAAACAGTTAGGAATAAGAGCACATGAATGCTGGAGTTAGCATTACATTAGAAGGGCTTCTAACTCAAACGAGTCTGTTAAACCTATACATTCCACAAGGTCCTCCCTGAAAGCATGGGATCCACTTCTTCATACATGATAGATTCTCCTGGTGCTAATGTGGCATCTGTTGGATTTACAAGTTGATCATCAAGAG
>MU223335.1:69220-93339 GCA_018584345.1 Thuja plicata | reverse complement strand
TTTGTATCCCTTTTATCAATTAACCTTTGTAATAAATTGTATATCCATTCAATCTGATTTATACTATCTTGATGTGAGTTATATCAATTCATAAAATTATCATACATGTGAACATTCATAGAAACATTCATGAAAGTAAATTGACACATAAGAAAAGATATGATATCACAGAAAACTCCTGTGAGGAAATAAAAACTGCAAAGGGGATAACACCCACAAAATCTTCACTATCTTCATATTGGAAGGGGTTGGTTAAGGCTTACGATTTTGATCACTTCTAATGATCTACCCTATTAGGAGTATCAACAGAGACTTGTTAAATTCTACTCTAATAAGAGCTTTAGCAACACTATTGAGTGTGCACTCAGTTAAGAGATTTGTTATAGGACTGTTAAACCCACCTTCCCAGAAAGGATTTTTACACTTTTCTCCCTTTGTTAGAATGATATAAAATTATAAATTGACCTGGTAAATGCAATATCTTATTACAGATATAGATCCAATTTAGTTTACATGAAAAATATTATCACCTAATCATGATTGAATAATACCTCTGATTCTTGGAATGCTCTGTTCTTGGTTCTTGTGAACAAAATTCACCTTTTGTTATTCCTATTCTTGAAACCTCAATATGATCCATAGATGTTCTTGTTTGAGTCATTCATGTTCTCCTCTCTCTTCACATCATCTATTCATCCATAATAATGAATGATCGCATCATCTATTTGTAGATGGATTGACTTCATCAAGTTTTGATAAAAACAATGTTAACTCTAAGATTAGGTTTACAACTTATACCTAGATCTCCTAGTCCATGTGTTTTAAATCAGTTAGACTGATTAAAGAACTTAAATTCATGTATCTTGTCCCTAAATAAATGGATTTAAAACAAATAAATATCATATAAATAGAATATACTTGCTTTAACTGACGTTGAAGTCATATCCACTTTTTGTGGGCTGGAACTGACTTTTGATTCTGTCTGTCATTTATAGTTGACTGTCCTTCAATTTTGTTATGTTGGTTGCTCTTTCATTGTCTTGTCAGTCTACACTACATCTTGCCTATCAGGTTCCTCTGTTGGGTTCCACTTTATCCTTCTTTTTTGCAATTTTTGTTTACACACTAAGTTGTGTTTTCAGTTCTCTTTGCACTTAGTCATCTTTGGTGATCTCTTAATAATTCATCCTCGATTTTCTCAGGTCCTATCTTTCTGTGTATTCTTACCAAAAGTTTTTTTTGTATACTAATGTAAAATTAATGTCATCAATCTTCCCCTTTGACATTAGTATAAAAAACTGATATGTGCAAAATACTAACAAAATGTTAAGTATATACAACATATATAATCCTTTGTCATTTAATGACTCCCCCCATGTATATGCCGGTATAACTTTACATATGATGTCTTTCCTTAGACATATCATTTTTCCCATATGAATATACATATACATATCTGACATTTGCCTATCTGAATGAATGAATGAATACATATCATTTTCTCTTTTTGTATTTTGTACTCATATCATTTTCCCCCTTTTTTGATATTAAGGGAAAAGGTCTTTACCTTAAATCTTATCAAAAATGTGGGAGTGTGAAGAATTCATGTCTTCCATCATTTTATCCCATTGTTCTTTTAGGTTCTTTAAAGCCATGTGCTCGAGTGTGATCTTTGAGTGCATTTCATAGATGTTGTCTTCTACAGACATCTCGGGAGTTGCTATCAGTTGCCTTGCTGAACTGATGTGCTATTGGAGTAGTGTAAGATTTGGTAGAATTTTATCTTGGAGCTTGGTTACTTCTTCCCTAAAGTGTGTTTCTACCTCCCATAGTTCTTGCCTTAACAATTTAACCTCTATGATCTTCTCATAATGTAGTTTGACTAAATTGTTTCCATCGGTGGTTAAGCTTTGTGCACTATTTTCTAGATCTGTATCCATCTTTGCAATGTAGTCACTATTCTCTTTAGTGAAATTTTCTATTGTGCTCAACTTTTGAATCAAGGTTATACCTTCAGATATTATTGAATCTAATTTAGATATGAATTATGATAGCTTTACCTTATTTACCACCACTCCTTGGCTGATGCTCTCAATGAGCTTCTATTGGTACTTCATCTTGGCTCTCTCCTCTATTGCCTTCTCAACATCAGTATTCTGAGTTGTGATTGCATTGGTTAGAGTAGCTAATTGATCTAGAATCAGTTTCTTCTAATAAATATCAACATCGGGCACAATTTGATGTAGTATGTCCCATGTTGTCTCGAGTACCATGGAGTCCATGTGTTGTTTGTTCAACTTTTCTTGCAATACCTTCCTTTGGCATATTTCTCCAAATTCTTGTAAGGCTTCAAAGTCAAGTGTAGATGGGTCACACTTCGGTATTTCAAAGAGTTCATCCAGGGTGACCTCTAACTTTTTCTTCTTTGATTTCTTGTTCTTCTTCTGAGACTTAGTAGAATGTAAAACCATTGCCAATTTCTCGGCCTTCTATGTTGTGCTCGATGAAGTGACCCGTTGTGCTTCTTTCTACTACTTGGCATCAGTTTCATCTTGTCATGTGTCTGTAGATGTCTCCACATTCACCTTAACATCATTAGTAGCATGCTTTTCAGTTTCCTTAGGAGTACCTTCTTTAGGTTTGTCTCCTTCATTGGTGTCCTCAGCTTCATCAGTCTTGGTTTCTGCATTCTTGTCTTGAGTATCTGCATCCTTTTCTTTATCTCCTCCTATTACCTTATCATTTTTGGTTACATCTTGAGTATCTCTGATGTATTTCTGACCATCAGTGTTATCCTTGTTTTCCTCTTCCCCTGTATCCTTTGGAGTAACCTTCTTAGGTGACTTGCTTGATTCTTGTAGGATATTGATAGCTTGTATCAATATTGGCATATTGCCTAGAATATTCACTTGTGCAGTATCAACATTTGTGTCTTGTTCACCAGTTTTATCCTTTGCAACAGTGAAATTTTTATCCTTATTCACTTCCTCTCTTGGGTCATCAGTAATGGCTATGACATTAATATCCACAATGTTGTCATTTGTGTTATCTGGCCATGATTCATCTGCAATATCTGCATTCTTGTTGTCGATTGTATCATCTTCTTCTCTATCTAGCTCAATAGATGTGTCATCTTGAGTTACCTTGTCAACATCTTGTTGTTGAAGGTCTTTGTCTAGCATTTCCTCCTTTGTAATTCTATTCATTATCTTGCACCATTTCTTGTGGTTGTGCTTCTCAAGCTCTATAAGCTTTCCTTCAAGAAATTTGTATGCTCTCAGCTTTGGTGACAACTACTTTTTGTACTTTTCCATCATTTCATCTACTGAACAACCCTCTTTGATTCAGGTGGCATGAGAGAAACAAGTACTCTCTCTCTTATTTCCTTCTCATTCATCAATGCAAATGTCCAACAAGAGTATAGTCTCTCCAAGAGTTCCTTTGGTACATAACTGCCTTCAAACTAAATCGATACATATTTAAATTAGTACATTCTGGCTATGACAACGTCCTCTACTTTATTTTGATTGTCTGGATCTAACTTCAACCATCTTATGATCTTTGAATCTGATATAGATCTAGAATTTGCAATAGATTTTCTTATGTCATCAATAGATTTAGGAGGTGTTACCTTAACACTTTTTGCTTCTACAACTTCATCATGCTTGGTATCTTCTATATTCTCTTGGGTTCTTATGGATTTATTTCCTTTCTTTTTTTTCCCTCTCTTTGGTATGGTAGTGTTCCTCTTTTAAGTCCTAACCTTTCCTTTCTTTAGAGGTGAAGGAGTAGAATATTTTGATGTTTGTCTTCTTGTCCTAGAAGTATTTGTTGTCCTTAGCTTTTTAGTTGGTGGAGGAGGTGGTGAATCTGACTTTGTTTCCTTAGAGTCATCCTTTCCTATATCTTTATTGACAAATAATTGTTCTTTGATTTCTTCCTCCTTTTCAACTTCTTCCTCAGTTGCTGACAATATCCTCTTTAGATTCTTCACAATTTTTTCGTTCTTCCAGACAATTTTCTTAACAACTAGGCTAGATTTTATTCTTGTCTTGGCCTCTTCATATGTTCCAAATTTCTGTTGTTTCTTGTCCAAAGGTTAATTGATCAAGGCATCAATTTCCTTAGTTGCAAGATCAATGCTGATCTCATACCCTGATGGTTGCAGCCATGTTGTCCTTAGTACATCAAGCTTAATGTATGTATTGTCAGTATCAACCATGAAGCATATCTCATCCTTATATTTTTCAATGATTTGCTTGGGGATTCTTACCCTCTTTTGCATTTGGTCTTTGAGTAGATTGAAGTATTCATCCATGACTATCTCAAATTTATCTCCTAGTGTAGCTATGTGCTCACTGATTTTCATGGTGACAGGTTTGGTGCTATCCCATTTAACATCTCCTACCGATGGGAATGTTTCTTGAAAATAAAAGAAGATACACATTATTAGTGAGCCAAACTTACATGTGTTTGACTTTTCATTCCTGATAGTCTTTAGATTGTCCTTCAACTAATTCAGAAGTACTTCATAAAAGTCTATTTGTGTTCCCTTCTTGACAATTTTGAGCGTTGTGTCCACTGCACTTGATGCTATGTTGTTTAATCTGCTTTCCTAGAAGAATTTGTATCCTAGAACACATGCATCGAACTTGATCTCTTCATTGGTTATTGTTGTAACTTTTAGTCCTCTGCCATTTCATTTGGCTCCTGTCATCTTCTCAATCTTGGCCTTTGATGGATGCTTCTGTGCCTTAACTTTCTCACTTATGGGGTAACCAGTGACTACATGAATGACGTCTCGGGTTATTACCTTCGGTTCTTCAAGCCCTAACTTTTTGTTATGCATTCGGATTAGCACTAACCGAATCCATTCAATTTTGAAAACATTCAGGAACATTAGGGAATTGGTGAGCCCTTTTACTTCAATATATTTGTGTTCATCCTTAAGTGTTCCATCATTGTTAGACAACTTCTTATAAGCTTCTTCAACCTCTGATTTTCCTATTTCTGCAATCTTCCAGTGTATGAAAGATTGAACATCTTCCACAAGTAAAACCTTAGATGGTATGCATGAAAATGCTCCAACTTCATCAGGTTGTGAGGAAACCTCAGGATGGATCTTGTAATTAGGTTCCTCACATGCCGAATTCTTGATGAGATTCAACTCATCTTTCTTTGTGTTCTTGCATTTCATGGTTCTTGATGTCGAGGCCATTTCTAGAAAGTTAGGGCTTCCTGTGAAATGCATGAAAAATAGAGTTGTCGATCTTGTAGAATTTATAGTTTGTGCTTGCAAAGATTTTTAATCTTCTTGGGAGTGTTGTTTTTCAAGTCATGGTTTCTTTGTAACTTAGTTTCTTTCTGCTCAAAAAATTTCCTTGGTCGCTCTTCTGTAGGTGTCATGACAAATGAGTCATTCTGTTTCCCTATTTATAGGTGTTTCTGTAAAATGTGTGCCTTAAATTCTTACCAACTCCTTGGTGTATGAAGATTGAGTTCGTCAGTGAAGACTTCACTTTTGTTTGGTGACAACATAACATTGTAGAGTAGTCGTTAACTCACTTGCTTTTACTGATAGGTTTTGGTATTGCTGACAACTTGTTCATTTTCTTGTTTATCGACAAGGCTCGGTTTGTACTTAGC
Source organism: Thuja plicata (assembly GCA_018584345.1). Classification (NCBI taxonomy): domain Eukaryota; kingdom Viridiplantae; phylum Streptophyta; class Pinopsida; order Cupressales; family Cupressaceae; genus Thuja; species Thuja plicata. The sequence goes on along the minus strand of MU223335.1, from coordinate 87,693 downwards.
AACTTTGCTTTTAACCAATGCTTCTCGGTAAATGTAGGCAGTCTTATCTTTGAGTGTATACTGATGGGTTTTGGTATATATTCCCAAAAGCATAGTTATCACAAATTTTAACAAGTAATAGCATGATGCATCTTTACTTAGCTAATTTGGCATTATATCAATATATTATGGAACTGATGTAAAATAATAGCTTGGGTAATGTAGTTCCATACTTACTTGTTCTGCTTAGGTGGGGGTGGTGATGTCACCGAATCTGTTGGATGGGGTGTCACCATTTACATTGCTTAGTCTAGCTTCATCATTGCTTGAAGCTTTTCTCCACATTTTTTCTCTTGCCCTCTGGATATCTTCAATGGTGTTTCCATTGTGATATGTGCTTGTCTCTGTCATTTGGTCTCTGTAGTCTTTCTTGAGATGACCAAATTTATGACAATGCAATCATGTCATTCTGGGGTTAGTCCAGCCTGTAGACTTTCTAGTCCACTATCTCATATAGTTTGCAGCAACGTGACCATATCTTCCACAAGCTGTATAGTTTTTCCAAATATTGTAGTCCCATACATACTGATTACCGACTCTCTTTAGTTGGTAGGGATTTTCTTGACCTTTAGGCTTCCATGCGTTCCTTTTCCTTTTCTAGCATTCAAGAGTTGTGTGCCCATTCATTTTGTGTGAAGCACAATATTTATCCATGCAGGTTCCCTTCTTTGGTTGTTTCATTTCAGACTTACATTCATATTATTTATGTCCTTTCTTGTTACATTTATAACAAAATCCTATGAATGAAGATGTAGATTAAAGAATACCTTTCATTTTGCCTCTGCATACATTTGATTTATAGCCTTTCTTTCCACAGTGATTACATGTAAGCTTTCTTGGTCTTGAATTTGTGTAGAAATTTTTTGGATAAATTTGATTTGATGATTCTCCATTCTCGGTAAAACCTAGACCAGTATTGTTGTTGAATTTTCATTGTCCTTCAAGAAAATCATCCATTCGTTTGTTGCTTTCTTCAGCTTTCTTGATAATTTCATTATGTTGTTGTTGAATTCTTATTTCATGTTTCAACTTTTCATTCTCATCCCTCAATTCACCGGTAGCTTCTATTCTTTCAATGAGTTCAACATTTAGTCTATTTCTTCCATCATAAATAGCTAGTGTTATTTATTTCTCATCTTGTCTAGCATTGTTAATGACATCAATCATGCTTACCATCTTTGTCTCTTGACCAATTTACAGAGATTTAACTTGTCCAACCAGATGTAGATTGATTTTAGTTAGGCTTGTGATGCATTCTTCTGATGTATCTAATTCTTTTCTTGTAGTTTATCCTGAAGACTCAAAGAAATATGGTATCACTTCCTCATGATTATCTCTCTCATTATAGTTAGATGCCATATTCTTTCTTTCATCTAGCAGTTGTCTCATATTGATTCTAGCTTCTTTAGAGTGTTCAAAGATCATATGAATTTCATGCCTTTTGTTCTCAATATTTTTATCAAGTCTGTACTTCTCCATTGTATGATATTTTCTCTTAAGCCTTTAAGCTTTCCAAGAAGAGACTTATCTCTGATACCAATTGTTGGGATTAATGGGAAGTATGTACTGAGAGGGGAGGGGCAAATCAGTACCTCTAAAATGTTTGTATCCCTTTTATCAATTAACCTATGTAATGAATTGTATATCCATTCAATATGATTTATACTATCTTGATATGATTTATATGAATTCATAACATTAACATACATGTGAAAATTCATAGAAACATTCATGAAACTAAATTGACACATAACACAAGATATGATATGGCAGAAAACTCTGGTTAGGAAGTAAAAACTATGGTGGGGATGACACACACAAAATATTCATTATCTGTAGATTGGAAGAGGCCGGTTAAGGCTTACAATTTTTATCACTTCTGTTGATATACCCTGTTAGGAGTTTTGGTGGAGACCTGTTAAAGTCTACTCTATTAAGAGTTTTAGCAACACCGTTGAGTGTGCACTCAGTTAAGAGATTTTTTGTTGGACTGTTAAATCCACCTTCCTTGAAAGGATTTTTACACTTTTCTCCACTTGTCAAAATGATAGAAAATTACAAATTGACTTGGTAAATGCAATTTCCCATTACTGATACAGATCCAATTTAGTTTACATGATAAATATTATCACCTAATTATGATTGAATAATACCTTTAATTCTCAGTATACTCTGTTCTGGGGTCTTGCTAAAAAAATTCACCTTTTGTTGTTCCTATTCTTGAAACTCTCAATCTGATACATAGATGTGCTCATTTTATTTATTCATGTTCTCCTCTCTTTTCACATTGTCTATTCGTCCATGATAATGAATGATTTCATCATCTATTTATAGGTGCATTGACTTCATCAAGTTTGGATAAAAAAGATGTTAACTCTAAGATCAGGTTTACAACTTATACCTAGATCTCCTAGTCTATGTGTTTTAAATCAGATATACTAATTAAAGTACTTACATTCATGTATCTTGTCCCTAAAGAAATGGATTTAAAAAAAAAAAAATCCTATAAATAGAATACACTTTCTTTATTTGACGTGGAAGTCATATCCACTTTTTGCGGGATGCAACTGACTTTCAGTTCTGTCTATTGGTCATCCTTGACTGTCCTTTAGTTTTGTTTTTTCAGTTGATCTTTCACTATGTTGTTGGTCTGCACTATATCTTGCATATCGGGTTCCTCTTTTGGGTTCCAATTTATCCTTCTATTTTTCAATTTTGGTTTACACACTAAGTTGTGTTGTAAGTTCTCTTTGCACTTAGTCTTCTTCGGTGATCTCTTAATATCTGATCTTTGGTTTGCTCAGGTCCTATCATTTGGTGTATGCTTACTGAAAGTGTTGTTTTTATACTAATGGAAAATTAATGTCATCAGGGTTTGCACCAAAAAAAAGTAGGGAGCAAAATGTTAGGTCACCGAGGAAAGGCTTGGTGTGTTTTTCAGAAGGATAATAGAAGAAGAGATTCCCACAGCTAAAGAGGAGATTCCCGCAATAGAGACACTAGCCCGAGATGTAATGGAATAAAGTCTTGAAGCTAAGGAAATTGACACAACAATGATGCAGGTACAGATGCAAATGGTAGTTTAGAAAGATCAAGGTGCTACCATTGTAGAATGGGTAAGGCAGAGGATCCAAAGAAGTTAGGAAAAGGAGGTTTACCCGATCGTCAAATTGGAGGAAATCATGAACATGGTCAACGAATCAGAGGAGAAGGGAAAATATAATAGGTTTGCAAATATTGTTAGAGGATAGTCTGGATACAAAACCTTTCATCTTGCATTACCGTTTGTGGAAAAAGAAAAGGATCAAATCACTCCAGATGAGTATAACGTGACCAAGTTTGACTTAGGTCACGCCTCCCGAGAGAAAGTATTGGAGGAACTTGATGATTCTACATAGGCTATCAAAAACAAGATGAAGAGATGAGAAGAGAAATATTAGAGGCAGAAGGGAGAGATTAGAGCATTATACATCTATATCAGCAGGCTACCTCATCTAGTAAGGGAAGAAGGTCCATCTTTTGTTCCTCCGTCGGTTGTTCCAAATGAGGCAATAGAGAGTATAGATAGAATTAGGAGAAATTATCAATAAGTAGAGGCTTGGGTCGAGGGAATCCAAAATGAGGCCTACAAGCATGATGAAGACTTGGTATGATTTTGCAATAGGGCATTGGCCATCCTTTCCTGGATTCAGTGCATGTACGAATCATGGGAGGATGAGCATATCTACTAGGATGAGATGATCACAGAATTGCAGGAGCTGATGGAAATGCCCAGGAAGGTACTAGTTGACTAGGGGATCGTTAAAGAAGGAGAAGTATATGATTTCACCTGATGGTATGGGGAATTTCTCATGGACAAGGAAATGTTTGGGCATTTCATTAAGAAATCCGCTCGATTGAAGAGAATAGCTGAGAACATCAAGCATGAAATATCCAACACTGTTGCATCTCTGGTATCAAAAAACTTGTATGAAAAGGAGATAACTATAGGAAACCTAAAGAGTAAATTGGAGGAATTAATTAGATTGGATTTCTTCAATAGTGATGACTTTGAGAACTTCTCCATTTTCATGAACAACATGCACACTTCTCAGAATTTGTTTCCAGAATGGGAGAACAACTTGAAAAAGCTAAAAGGGCTATGGAAGCTTTGGAGTTCAAGTAGGAATCAGAATCGAGCATGAGCGTACATGAATTAGAAGTACTATTGTGATGATTCCAGGTATTCAGGCAGAGTGGTCACAGGTAGACTCCATAGTGGAGATGCATTTAATGTATAGTGGGCATGCATAGTGGTCATTTATTACACCCCTACTATCCTTCTAAGCGTGTATGAATAATGGGTACTTATTTCCCACTTAATGTAGATTCCTTCTTCCTTGACCTAACCCTAATTATGTTTGAGGTGGCCAAATTTGGGCCATCAATTATTGTTTTGATCTGGGCCACCCATTCTATCAGAGGACCTATATAAAGGCCTCAATTCTCATTTGTAAGTAGCAAATTTTGAGATTGTTTCTAAAGAGCTACTAAGACAATAAAATTTTCATTGTTGGTTTCATGGTGAATACTTGATGTGTTTTAGTGCTTGCTGGGTTTCATAATTCCCTCATTGAGTTTAGATTTGTTGGATTAATGTTAGATGAAGTGTTGCGATTGCAATGATAAATATGATGGTTTTTTGATGAGTTCATTTGGTTCATACTTTTGACATTTTATTGACTGTAAATCATTGTACAAAGTTAGCCTAAACCTCATTCATGAATATGCTTAACTTTTGTCATTCGCGTACATTGTTCTTCATGATGGTGTCTATGGTGGTATGAAAATCCTCTGCATAAACCTTGAAGATTGCACTTGTTCTCATGTAGTTGTAGTATAACTTGTTGAAGTGAAATGTGGATATTGGGAATTTGTCCACTAAAGTATTGACCATTCCTATATTTTCCCTTAGGAGTAGACTAAAATTTTTGAGCCCTACTTCCGTTTGCTTTCCACATATTCTGAAAATTCAAAAAAGGTGTTTCATTGTAAATATTTTAAGACTTAAAACATAAGGTCCCTTGTGATATTTAGAAAATCATATTTACCACCAAGCTTATCCATGGTCAAGACTTCAGATGAAAGGAACCTTGGAGTGACCTATATGATCTTCTCACAATCTTAGCATATACAGAACATTAATCAAGAGAGGATAAGATACCTTAGAATTTTGTTCTACTATTTTGTGGGTCATAAAATGCACATCAACAGAAATTGGCACTATGAGGGATATTCACACAGGTATTTATAAGATTGTGCATCATGAATCACTATGGTACAACTTCATAGAGACATCATACCTATCCTTTAGCCAAATCTTGGATTTGAAGATGACCAAGAAGACATAATTGTTAGATTTAACTCTCGCCTAGAAAGTTAAGAGAAGTCCAGTCGAGTATATGTGAGGCAATTTTGTGTTAGAAGAAGAAGAGAAAGCTCAAAGGATTGAAGAACATATTCAAAGAGAATTAATCATTCAACTTCTAGTGCCCATCAAGAGGAATTAAGGAAGATTTCACATACTAGAGCACATTAACTCATTTTTTCCATAGGTACATCGGAGAATTTAAGATCCACTTTGGGAGCGAAAGAATTACAAGAATTAAAGTTTGATCAAAAGCCTTAGTGAGGCAAGAAAGAATAATCTGAGTCAAAATTCACCAAGTGTAGCCAATCTCGTGAGGTTATTTCAAACTCCACCTCCACAACATCGAGTGTAAGGAAATGTTCAAGCGCAACAAGGATTAAATAAAGAAGGATTTCAATAAGGAGCTACACAAATCCAACAAAGAATAGTTTAGATACCCATACAAGCAGTTGCTTCTGCAACCATTCGACGATAAATTCCAGCAATGGACCAAAAACCATGGCATCCTCAAAATGCATCGCCTCTCACAACATTTTCCACTTATCATAATATGTCAAAGAATCTAGAGCATTTTTGTTCTAAGTTCTTTGTTAATGATGTCAATCACACTACTGATGAACACGTCAAGAAGAGGTTGTTGCTTGTACACTATTTTCCTATACACTGGGGGAGGAAACATTTTACTAGTACATCAATCTACCTCCAAATTCAATCTCAACTTGGTAAGAATTGAAGGGTGCATTCCTCGGGAATTTTAGATTGCCAATCACTCTAGCAGATTTGCATAGACAGTTCATTGAGATAAGAAGGCAGGAATGTGAGACAATTGGTGCCTTTAACAATAGATTCCAGAGGACCTATTCAAGATTGTGTGATCCCTAGGTACCACATGGGTGATAACATAGTGTGACCTATTAAATATGTAGCTCTAGATTGCTTCACCTCCATGTTTGTCCAGAAGACTCATCCGCCTCCTACTAATTTGATTCAAGCTTATGCAGAGGCTGAGAGAGTAAGTTTATAGTCACCAGCAAATGCTACTCGAGTGCCAAATTTATTTGGGAATCCTAATGCTTTAAATCAAGGAATGATGAACCACACACATGCTCTTAAATACGGTCCTCTTCCTTCCAATTAGTTAGTGTCGCATCTAGGGCCCCCTATGTCTCAATTTTTTTTGTCACGACCTATAAATCTCAAGAACACAATGAACTTGACAAGGACTCAGGAAGAAAGAGAAGAGACGAGGGATCTGATAGAGAAAGTAAAGAAGTTGTCCATTGAGGTCACCTACCTTTGAAATCAAAATAATCAATTGCAAAATAAAAATAAAAAAAATTACCAATCACATCAAGGTAAAAACTGAGGATATCAAGGGAATCCTCCAGCTCACCAAGAGAATCATCAAGGATATAATTAGGGATATCATGATAATCCTTCTGGGTACTGAAACAACAATCAGGGTTATCAAGAAAACAATTATGGGTACCATAATGATACTCAAGTACACCAAAGAAGGTCATGGAACATAAATCCAAACAATGGTGGTGTACCCTCACCATTAGATAAACCACCATCTTCCAAAAACTGACCCACAGATAAAGTTTTCCTAGCAAAAGCAGCGTTGTCTGAATAGTGTCAATTGCATGAGAGAAATAACCATTCTAAGTTACAATGCCAGGAATTTTAGAGGGCTGCCAACATTTTTAAAGGAGAAGTAAGAAACACTACTACACTTGAAAATCCTCTGCCTACGAGGTATGAATTGGTTCCTTCACCGAGGTACAACCAAGTGGTGGTCTTTGATGATTTCATAAGGTGACCCTGCAGCTAAGGGAAGGGAGATAAATATAAATATAGATTCTCTGAAAAAAAGAAAAAGCAATGCAGAATAGAGACAATACTTCTCACAATACAAAGAATGAAGAATTTAACCCAGGAGAACCAAAACCTGTAGTTTTCTATCAAGGAAAAGAGGAGCCTACCCCATTCCTCGTGTCAGTTTGAATCATTGGGAAAATGTTCTATAACTACTTGATAGATTATTGTGCATCTAGTAATGGTATGCCCATGGAGATATGTAGAAAATTGGGATTAATCCCATTGTAGATGGAGAAGAAAGTGACATAGCTAGATGAAATGCAAGTTCCACTTGTGGGAGAATTGAATAAAATTCATATGCAACTTGCTTGTGATCCACGAATACAAAAATGTATTGATATATCCATGGTGGGCATTCTGGAAGGATATGGTATACTTTTAAGCAGAGATTAGGCAAGGAAGTTGAATAGATAGAGAGCCACTGACATTTCTCATATGTGGCTACCATGGAGAGGAATAAAAAATCAGATCAGGATAGAAAGTACACGTAGGCTCCAATTGTTCATAACTGAAAACGGTAGAGACATTGAGGTTTTATTCATCAAAAATAATTTGGGATCATGTCATCTCTAAACATAGAATCTCAATTGACCTTGAGCACATTGAAGCCATCTCCAAGATTGGCCTACCTGCTAGCTAGAAAGAATTGAAGTCATTGTTTAGAAAAATCAACTTTGTTAGGATGTTCATCATCTTATTTTTTCTCCTTGCTCTCTACTCATCCTAATGATGGATCATGAAGTGTGACCCGAAACGTTGATGCTTAGAAAAAACACACAATCAAAAACCAGAAATTCAGCTCTATATTCGCTGATATAGTTAAGCCACTGAATGATATGTTGAAGAAGGGTGCAAAGATAGATTGGACACCAAAATAAAAAATGGCATTCAAAGAAATCAACTAGGATATTGTGTATGCTCCTTTCCTATTTATTCCAAATTACACCAAACCATTCAATATATATTCCTTTGCTTCAGAACACACGTGTGTGGCTATCCTCACTCAAAAATAAAAAGAGAAAGATGAGAATCCTATTGCATTCATGAGTTCCCCATGGAAGGATGCAAAATTGAGATACCCAAACATTTAAAAATAAGCCTATGCTTTGGTGAAGGAGATAAAGAGATTTAGACATTACATTTTGAGAAAAAAAGTGTACGCAATAGTTCCCAATGCTGCAGTAAAAATGTTTTTAAGGAAGAATGAGTTAGGAGAAAGAAGAGAAAAATAGATGGCCATCATTTAGGAATACGACATGAAAATACAACTGATGAAACTGGTCTGTGGGAAAGCTTTAATACAAACAATTACTATGATTGGACCCAAATTAGTACAACACATGTATGTGTTAGAAGAAGTGTCTCTGGTGTCTACTTATTTTTAAATCATAAGTCCTCTTCGCACCTAAATCCAGTGTAAAAGAGAGAATTGAGAATGAAAAGTCAACATTTTATGCTTCAGGGAGCTTTCTTGTATAGAAAGAATCATGATGGAATCAATCTAAGATTCATCAATAAGGAAGAAGCCGGATGAATTATTGAGCACTTTCATAGTAAACATGGGACAAGTCATAGAAGCAATTTGGCTATAGCCCATTAAATTTTGAGGGCGGGATATTACTGGCCAACATTAGTCAAGGATGCACATGAACATGTAAAGACCTATCACACATTTCAAGTAGTTGTTGTGTGTGAAAGGAACCTTGCCATGTCATTGCAACCTATTATTGAAGTGAAACCTTTTGCTAAATGGGGGTTAGAATTTATTGGTCCTATTAATCCACCTTCTTTAGGAAAACACAAGTATATCCTAAATGCTAAGCATTAATGCACATGATGGTCAGAGGCCCAAGGTCTTAAAAAATGCACAACTAATGCGGTCATCAAGCTCCTTGAGGAGAACATCATTCCTAGGTTTGGATTTCCACACACCTTGGTGTGCGACAATGATTCTGGGTTTACATATTTGAAGTTTTCTAACTTGGCATTTGACTATGGGATAAAATTAAAGTTTTCATCAAACTACTATCCACAAGGAAATGGATTGGCTGAATCAACAAATAAGAATTTGCTGAGTGCCATCAAGAATTTCAAGACAATAATATGAAGGATTGGCACTTATAATTAAGATTCACCCTTTGGGCAGATAGAATCAGAATCAAAATTTTTTCCCAATTCAGCTAAGGATCCCGACCTTACAATTTGTGCAAGAGTACATGGAAGGAGAAGATGGAGTGTAGACACATCTAGCTCAATTACTGCATTTAGAAAACAGAAGAGATCAACGACTAGAAAATTTTTCAAAGCATGGAGGAGTAGTCAAAATATGGTTTGACAGAATGGCTAATGTTAAATAGTTTCGGATTTCAGATTTAGTACTCCACTAGGATAAGGCCCATGAGAAGAGAGGTGATCATGATAAGTTTGATAATTTGTCGAAGGGCTCTTATTAAATTTCTGGTATGCTTGGAGATAATGCATTTAAGCTAAAGACTCTGATAGGAGAGGAATTCCCATTTCCCATCAATTGACAATTCCTCAAGCATTATTTTGAACACTGTGTTTCCTTCTAGAAGCCTTGTACATAGCTAGTCTAGGTTTCCCTTATGTTCTTCATTTTGGTTTCCTTGTTTTCTACTTTCCTGTTCGGTCTACTTTTGTAGGTTAGAGGGGTTTTGGTTTTGTTCCCTTGTCATTTATTTCCTTCTCTCTATGGGATTTTGGATGTTTCGTAGTTTAGGTTCCTTTCCTTTGTTAGTTTAGGGCTTGTTCCCCTAATTTTGTTTGCATGGGTGGTTTTGGTTTTCTTTCCCTTGGTTTGGGTTTTGGTTTTGATTTTTCCAAGAAATCTGAAGGTTTTGGCATTCTCATTTGTGAGAGGGCACTGTGTGTTTCCTAATTTCATCTGAAGGTCTCATTAAGTCTTTCTTATTTCATTTCCTAGATAATTGTTTATGAAGATCCTTAGAAGATGAGGTTGTCTGTCTTATGTTTATCATGGGGTTGGATTGTGAACTTAACTTAGAAGGTTAATCATATAATGTGTCTCAACACTTGAACTCTAAGACTGCTATATCTTTTACACCTGATCAATTTCTCTAAGTCACTGAAGATTATTTGGGAGAGGTTATGGCTTGATAAAATTTTAAAAAATCTTGCTTCAGCACCACTGTAATTCCCTAACCCATAGTGAGCTTCGCTTCTCACAAGCCAAATAAAAGGAAAGAAATGCAATATCAAAAAGAAAGAGAAAAGAAAAGAAAATTAAAATAAAATATCAAATGATTGTCTTTGGGGATATGCAGACATCTCTACAGGTGTTTGAAAGAATAATTTGCTGTAAGTAGAGAGATCTTCATGGGATTACAATGAAAACCTTGTCGGCAATATGGAAGCCTAACTGGTAGTGAGGTGATATCCAGGATGCTTTCAGAGTCAAGAGGAATATATAACTCATCATGGATAATCTTGAGGTTTCCAAATTGTTTTTTTGGGTAGGAATTAATGCATTTGCACACACATTGGAAATTACAGACTGAGGGTGTCTTGATCCGATATATGATGACATAATATTGATTCAAAAACGATTCCGAGTTCAGATTGAATTATTATCCATGAAATTTTTTCAACATTTCACCAGTGGAGTCACTAGATGTTGTGACCATTTCACACACCACCCATCCGAGACAGGTCCCCTAACCTATTTTTCTCGCTTGGCCCTTTTGTCTTGTTTGGTCTTAGTAGCTCTTGTAGTAGTCTTCTTGGTTCGCTTAGGTTCTGGATGAGGAATAGTTTTTTTGGTCATGTTTCAAGGAAATTTTTATTCCTCCTCCCTCGAAGTTCCAATTTTGAGGTATCTCTAGTTGTAGAGATGAGTATGATTTTGAATTCCAAGTCCTTTGGCAGACAAAGATTTGAAGATACCAAGTGGTCACCTCCGGGAAGCAATATTGAAAAGCATCCAATCTAAGTAAATTGTCAAAATTGATAAGTCATGAAAGTTTCCTCAAAGGCCTACGCATTTGAATTAAATAGAAAATGATGAATGCCTAAGTCAGTTATGGGAAAGGTAGCAGAAGCGAAAAAAAATTAAGTCAGGAAACATGCTAAAAGTCTAAGCAATAGAGAAATATCCATTCAAGAGCTCAAACATCCCCAAACAAATCTCACAAAAATAAATAGAATGATACCAAAGACAACATTCATGAAGAACACTAGATCGCGGGGTAAAAATGAAAACCTGTGTCACACTTTTATTAAGGAAAAGGACCACAATGTGCAAAATATTCAACTTTAAAGACATAAAACTGTCATTTGTATTTAGAATTTGAGGATCATGTAAACTGATTAAATATGTAAAAATAGATGAAGTTTATGCCTATAATTTTAAAAAAAAAATTTGAACAAGTATTGAGAAATTTTTAAAATTTTTGAACTCCATTTTTTAATTGCTGAAAACTACTGAAAATATGGGGTCTAGTTCCCAGCAAGCAAGTATATGGAAATAATCTATTTTTTCTCTGATTTCTAAATATCTTATAGATAAAATGTTTATCTAGTGTAGAAAAGAAGAAAGATTGGTTTTCAATGTATATTTTCTCCGTTATAACTGCCCAAAGTTGACTTATCTGGAATCGACAATTTTCATCTCCCACCAAATTTACCTTATCAAATATACACCATTCAGAAAAAAAATTACATATTATTGAAGAGTACTCTCTCCTCTAGTGTTAGTTATAAATTATAATTTTTTTTGATATGATTTTCTATTTTATTTATTTATTTGAAGCAACATCTTCTCGAATGTTAGAATACCTACTTGTTGTATTCTGAAATTAAAATAGATTATATATAATATAAATACTATAAAATTTATATGACAATAATCTTGACTCTGAGCTCTACAAAAGTGTATTTTTATTATTTTTCAAAATTATAATTAAAATGAGTAGGGTTATTGAAACATCCCTTTTCTGAAATAATTTTATTTCTTTGGTAATTAGACCCAAATTGGTATAAAACATGCATTTAATAGACATTTCCAATTGGAAAAGTTTAACCACTTATTTAGCTTAGCTAGAATGAATCTATCTAGACCATATGTTTGATGAAAATTAATTTTTAGTTAGAAATACTCAAATTTATCTGTGCTGATAAGTGGTCCTAAAAAGTGATACAAATTTATGCTTTTACCCTGCACCCAGCTTCAAATGAAGGAATTACTCTAAGGAAGCATCCATGATGAAGGCTTAGGCACATCTAGCTCTAGTAAATCTTCCATAAGTATGTGGAGAAAAAAAAGATTAAACTCACGAGTGAGCCTCCATTTTCACAAAGCACGACTTGTATGTGGTCGTGGAAAAAGGAATGTAAATTCACAAAAATGCACCACAGCGTGTGATGCCAAAACAAAGTAATATCTATCCTTCACTTCCAGCAAGATGAAGATCCCTCTACAAATAAATTGAAATCCATGAACCATCCTTGATGAAACTTGTATATATTCATGGAGGCCACAAAACATCGAACCTCCCAATGTGCTCAAATTTGCAGAAACTGTGGAGGAGCTAAAGGCGAATGCACAATAATTATCTCGACTAAGAGTGATTAGGAATGCTCTCTAGAAATGATTTTGATTTTCCCAATGAAAGGCTTCAAGGGGTGTTGTCATTGTAAATCCTCTATTCATGAACAAAGACAAAACCCATGACAAAAGCTAGACACACCGAGCACATTTGCATGTGAATAGAGGAAAAAAATAGCACAAAAGTGTGAAATGAAACCAATCAAGGGAAAATGACAAATGAAGATCCCCACCAGTCGTGCCCAACACAAACATAGGTTTTCTATGCCAAAATGCTTTGCAAAGCAATAATTTAATTTCATTGCAAGCAAGACTGGGGGTGACAAAGAGTCGTGGGTGGAAGATGGACTTCTAATGTTATGATATTATGTCTTCACCTATAAGAGAATCATGTACAATGTCAAAATCCAATGGAATATTAGTGCAAAATAAAATGCCCACCGTGGACACTTAAACTTATGGAGCCCAATTCAACTGACGGCAAGGATTTTCAAACAAAGAAAGAATCTACCAGTGCTCCCAATCCCTGTCCACACAAAATGTGGAGCACAGAATCCACTTGATCATGGAATCCCTGCCAAGAAAAAAATCCTCTACCACCCTAAAATGCCACCCATGAATGCTGGAGCGCATTTTAACGGGGTTGGGGAATGGTCAATGCAATAAAAAATCTTGATTGAGGTGAAAATGCCCTCAAGAGCATTGTGGGGCGAAGTTCCTCCCAAGTCAGGGAATTTTCCAAAATAAAAGAATCCAGCACAACCAACATATTACACTCGAGCGTGAATTCTATAAAGTCATGGAAATGTGGAAGAAGTTTCAAAGAAAATAATCCATGATGACTCTTCAATTGCACTCAATGTAATGGATAAATTATGTCAAAGAGAGATCCATGATGTGCTTGACAATGAATTCCAAAATCTTGAAATTGCAGACAAATTAGAAAATTTTGAAAACTCTGGAATCATGCAAATTTCTCGAAATAGGAAAATGGTGAATCTTGAAAAAATGTGCAATATCTAAAATATTACATTTAAATATGTTTGGGTTATGTAATAGATGTGTGTTTGAAATTTAGGGGGTAAATAAGGTTCTCTCCTTTTATCCTTAGAAGCACAAATGGAGGATCCAAATTTATTAACCCCAAAGGAAGGATCAATGCATAAATGAATCAATCATTTGGAAATAAGAGCAAAGAGGAAGATCTTAAATACCCATTTATTTATTTGAATGTGTGATATATTTATAAAGATTGAAACTTTAATTGAAATGGATAGGAGGAAAGTACCAACCTAAAAATGTTGTAGATATGAAGAATGTTGTTTTTGGGGGTCTGCACCCAGTTTTTGGAAAATCTAAGACCGGATCAGGAACAGAAATGCGGAGACAAACAAAACCTAGAAATATTTTTTCGTTCTGACACAGTTCTGATATTCACCCTCAAGGAAATGTGGTGATTCACCAAGAATTTTCAATTCTTACATAGGGAAGAATTGACCTAAAAAGTGTCTGACAGGAAATCTATACTCAGATCCTAAAAGTTTACCGAAAAGGGTATCCAAATCTGCACTCTGATCTATTGTTTCGAACCTGTACATACAAGAAAAATGGATTTTTGTTGGGGGGGAGGGGTTTGCCTTAGTGAAACCCCAATTTAGAAATTAACCTTGAAATCAATAATTGAAATAAATAATACTAGCAAGTAGTAGAAGTGAATCTAATAATGAACCTACGATATTCAATAGATATGCAATTGTATTTCGAATGTAAACAAGTATGTAAATATGAGATTTTGGACTCAATATTAGAATCCATAAACCTCCATGATTGTAAGCCTTGAATAGAGAATGAAAGAGTCTTGAGGATGCACAAAGGATATTGAAGGAAGATCATACCACCATGATGGATAGATCTAGGACTTAAATGATGAATCTTGAATGTTTGAACCAAATCCCTTCAAAGGCTTGAAAGATTGAATCCTTGATCTTCAATAGAGAATGTGAATGCTTGAGAGGAAGACTTGAACACTTTGAAAGGTTGAAAACATGTAGAATAATGGATTCTTGAAATTTTTTCTTTATGAATTCTTCCTTAGAGAAACTTAATTTTATCCTTCGTACTTCATATCACTTCGTTGATGGTTAGAGAAAATGATAGGAGAAAACTTCCTTATATATGAAAATAGGGCACAATACTCTAGAGAGGCCTACATAGGAGAATTAAATTCCAATTAGGAATATACCCCTAGGGGAGGACATATATTAAATATAATTTAAGAATCATCGCTCTAGAACCCAAAACAACTGACCCAAAAGAAGGAAATGAACTTTTAGTGACCTCCGGTAGCTGACAAACTTTCAAACTTGAAAGGGAGACCCAATTCAAGGTTGAGGTCATCCTTGACCTAGTTCAAGGTCAAGGTTGACCTTGACCTAGGTCAAGGTTGGGGTACACCTTGACCCAGGGAGTCAGAACCCTTGGAAAATATTCCATATGGGATGGATGATGCCTGGAGAGGCCTAATCAGGGTCCTAAACAAGTAGAGATGTAGGAGAGGATGAATAAATGAGGGGAAAATATGATGATGGTAAAAAAAAACCCATAAGGAGGGTTAAAAATTCTTAGCATGGAAGTGCTTCCATTTTAAGATGATACATTAAGATCTCACTTTAGCAGTAGTATGGATATTGAACATACTCACGGTAAAGTTAGAAGAAAGAGTCTGGTGGATCGCAACAAGGTACAAAATCTCTAAGTAAAGGATATGAGCCCCTAGACAAAGGATTATAACTCAACATACATGCATAAAGAGATGAATTTAAAGATAAATTAATCATATAAAACATACATGACTACAAAAGCAAGACAAGAGCAACACTATAGATAACATAGCTTCATGATCTAATCCTACAAGCATGAAAGTGAAAGAGAGAATATAAAAAGTCATTACCTTGCCTAGTAACATTCCCACCTTTCCATGAATCACCAAGGAGGGAGAGTCAAATAGGTTCACCCATAAATTGTGCTTTGTAATTGTAATGCCTCTTCTTACGACTTTTGAAATATCCATAGATCCACATTATTTTATCATTGTGGAATATAAAATACGTGTCTTTTAAGGATTTAGCAACTTATGTGCATTACCTTTCAATTATTTAGTATATTGTAAAATTGAAAATGTGTATCTCTTTAGGATTTAGCAACTTATGTGTGTTACCTTTTGAGGATTTAGCAAAAAAAAAAAATGCGCGTCTCTTCAGGATTTAGCAACTTATGTGCTTTACCTTCCAAGGATTTAGGATGTTGTAAAATGTAAAATAATGTAAACTATAGTATAAGGAAGACCCTATATATGACCCCCTCCTTATCATGACTACCCACTAGGCAGGATAAGGAAGAGAAGAGAGGATACCTACTTCACAAGGTAAGGAGATATCCAACTTAACAACAATATACACTATATCCTTAGCAAAGAGTATTGACACTTACATCTAAGAGCATAGATAATCATGAAATAGATATGTCACATATGGATAAAGGATCCTCAAAGAGGAAGAGATCTTATTATCAAGACCCCCACCATAGAGGATTGCTTAGGATAAAATGTCATCTTCTAAAGAAAACAGGGACCCAAGATTCGATCATCAAGCCCCCTGCAATCAAGAGGAAGAGTAATCTCGGAATGAAGGGTCAAACTCCAACCCAAAGAAAAGGCAAGAGTTTATAAATAACATAATTTGAAAAATAAAGAAGAGGTGATGACCTAGGACAATCACCTTTCATATAAGAGGGTATCCATAGCCAAAAGCATAAATATTTATAAGCCAATAATGTTGTAAGATAAACAAATACCACTATGCTAAGGAAAGTATATCCTTAGATAGAGAAAGAAGGAAAATACTTTGCCCCCCACGGATGAAAGCAAGGGATATATCAAATTATATCAAGATATGTTGTAGCAAAGAGGGATATATCAAATTATATAAGGATATGTTCTAGCAAAGAGAGATCTTTACAAAACAGATGTCCTAGAAAAGATATCATGAATGATTATGAGCGAAGGAAGTATCTACCATAGTAGAAAATTATAAGGATAGAATCTAGAAAGAATAACTGATTAAACTCAAAACAAAATACATGCTAAGAGAAAAATTCTAGAAGATTGGAAGGAAATACCTCTTGCCCCCCAGTTAAGAGACAAGAGGAGAAAAAATATTATCTAATTTATATAAGAACAAGGGGAATGCCCTATATCAAAGTTATGAAGAAATTGTAATACCACACGGGAATGAGCTATAATTCCTAAAGAAACTCTTTCTCTAACATATAGTTTGAAATACACACAATCAGGTAAATGTGTATTACTATAATGAAAAGGACATTTTTATTTAGAGAGAACATTTTTTGGAAAAGGTTTAAAGATTTCTTTCATAGAATTCATTAACTGGACATATACTTTCTTAGCCACATCTTCAAGAGTATCAGGGTGATCTAAGGAAGGTGTTGGAAGAAGAACATGATGAGGAGGATGATAGTTAAGGTCAGCCACCTTGAATTGAGAAGGCAGGAAACCTATACCATGCATATCTTGTTTAGGAGATGAATGAATTGGGTTTCTAATGCCTTGTTCATTGACACCAAGCCCTAAACCCTTATATCATTGTTCATTCACCATAGTATATCCGGTAGTGTACATATCTTACAAAGCTTCTACAAGAGGTGATTGATTATGGTGTTCATGAGAAAATGTTGTATATGGTGGAATGATAGGTTTGGAAGAGATTTCCTTCCTTTTCCCTTTAATATCATAATGGATTAGATATGAAGGGGAAGGTAAATGGATGAATTCTTGAGCATTGGAATCATGAACCTTAGCTTGAGCCCCGTCATAAGTGTGGGAAGAACTAGGGATATAATATGGAGAAATAGAAATAGGAATATTTGGAAGTGGATTAGCATTGATATGATGAGGATTAGGAGGATTAGGAACTAGATTAGGAATGATAGTATTAGGATTAGCAAGATTAGTAAATGTGGTATCATCTACCCAATTCTTCACATAATCCAAAAGAGCAATAAGTCCACAACACAAATCCTTGATGAAAGTTTTGAAAGTAGGAAGACTAGTATTAGTTAATCTCAAAATAGTATAAGCAAGTGAAACATGAAGATTAAAAAAATGATGAAATGAATGATACTCTCATATAAATCATAAGTATTATATAGAGATGCTAAAAGAATCATAATGAGAAAAATAGCCATACCCCAAAGCATCTTAAAGATCTTCATAGTGAATGAAATGCAAGAAATGTTTTTTATATTTTTTTGAGTATGTAGATATTTTTTGTTTATTTTATTGTTTTAAAATGCAAGAGCATAAAAGAAAACTAATTTGGTATGCATGCAAGATCTAGTCTCTAAGGAAAAGAGGCAAAGCATCTAACACCAAAAATAAAGAGTTGTCTATCGCGGGTTCACCAAAATGTAATATCTAAAATATTACATTTAAATATGTTTGGGGTATGTAATAGATATGTGTCTTTGAAATGTAGGGGCTAA
>MU223335.1:0-32905 GCA_018584345.1 Thuja plicata | reverse complement strand
AGGAGCATCCTGGGTGTAAGGGCAATCTTGCATCACCCAAAAATATGTGTTTTTCTATTCAATAAGGGCTATTTTGTACAAAGCTGCTATTTTTGGAAACTTACTATTTTTATTAAGTTGGTCATTTAAACTCAGAATATTCTAATTTTCTAGGTGAAGGTTCATCTTAGTCATATAAGAATGCCAAATGAAATTCATTGCTAGATCATATGTATTGGTGAAGTTATTAAGGATTTACTGTTGAGATTTTAGGGTGCAAAATTTTTCAGCTCAATTTTCAGGACCTTAGAGGCTCCAGATCGAGGTTGAACCCCCGGCTGACTAGCACCTTGCTAGTCAGGCTCTGTAGATCACGATCTCCCCTTTTTGAAAAGTGGTTATAATAGCCAAACAGAGCTACGGTTCAAAAGTTATGGCTTTCAGAAGTTGGGCTACCTAATCTCATGTTTTTTAAATATTTAAAGCCGACCCTTTTGTAAGAAAAGTGAAAAATAATTAAATGCTAATGGTAGTCGGCCTTAATGGCTAGATTTCTAGAACCTTCTCGGGCGGTGGAAATTGCCTATATAAAGAAGGCCCATAGTGTTGTCTAGGGCAGTTCTAGGTAGATCTGGGTAATAATTCAAGGCTTTGTCCTACAGAATATTGTAAGGGGAATGCCCATGTGGCTTTGCATATTGTAATTCTAGAAGTTTGTAATTCTACATTTGTGGAGATAATAAGAAGCCCATTTTCTGTTCTTGTAAATTATTGTTGCTTCTCTATTTCTGTTGTGTTTGTGGCATTAAGGGGAGCACCCTTCATCACAAACACTCTCAAGTGTTCAACCGTCCATCTATGCTTTTCCTATGCTTCCAAAGGAATTTTTTCATGGACTGCCATCATAGGACTTCTACTTAACAAATAAACAGCTGTTTTTACAGCCTCTCCCCAATATTCAATTTGTAGTCCTTTTTCTTTTATCATGCTTCTTGCAATCTCAATGATGGTCCTATTCTTTCTTTCAGCCACTCCATTTTGTTGTGGAGTATAACTGGCTGTTATCTCCCTCTTTATGCCATTCTGCTTGCAAAATTTCACAAAAATATTTGAGGTATATTCCCCCCCTCTATCTGACCTTAGGACTTTCAAATTGTGTCCACTTTCCCTTTCAGCTTGGGCTTTAAATTCTAAAAACTTGTCAAAAGCTTTAGATTTATTTTGCATAAAATAAACCCATGTTCTACAACTGAAATCATCTATAAAGGTCATAAAATAAGTACTCCCTCCAATGGAAGTGATTTGCATAGGGCAAACTAAATCAGTATGCACCAACTCTAATGGTGCTCTTGCCCTTCTAGAGTTTCGAGAATTAAAGGGCAGCCTATGTTTCTTACCCAAAATGCAAGCCTCACACTTGCTATTGAACTCTTTTATACATGGCAAATCATCTACCATTCTTTTCTTGGATAATAAACTTAAACTAGAATCGCCAAGATGTCCATACCTTAAATGCCATATCTTGAAGGGTTTTTCAATCATGCTCTTGAAGGTTGATTGTTGTACTGCTGTACATGCTTTCTTGGGAGATGTAGCTGTTGAAATTGAAGAGAAACACATTGCTATCTTCAATGGAAACATTTGATTCTTTGTCATTTGGACTACTGCAATTATTTTCTTACTCCCATTCTTATCATAAATGACACATTGGTCATTCTCAAATAGCACTTTATATCCATTTTGAATGAGTTGTCCAACACTCATCAAATTGTGCTTTATCCCTGGGGCAAAATCAACATTCTAAATTTCTTGTTTCAGACCTTGCTTGGTGCGGATCATAATAGATCCTTTGACCACAACTAGGACAATCCCATTGTTCCCCATTCTAATCTCTGATTTTATTGATTTATCAATGAAAGAAAAAAGACTTTCATTACAACTCATGTGGTTGTTGCAACCGCTGTCCAAATACCAGACTTCGGGGCTGCTTTCTTCACCAATATTGCACATGATGAAGGTTGTGGGATTATTTTCATTACCCACTTTCACATTTAAGCAACATTTGCACTTTGCTTTGACTCATCACCTTGCTTTTTCCAGCAATCACTTGCATAATACCCAAATTTATGGCAATAATAGCACTCAACATTTCTCTTGTTCGAGTTACTATTCTTCTTTCCTCCTCTAGAATTATTCTGAGAGCTGCTAGCTCCTTCATTTATGGCTGCTCATTCTGAGCTTTCTCCTCCAACATTTTATTGTCCATAGTTTCCACGACCTCTTCCTCCTGAGCCTCTTCTAGAGTTTCTTCTTCCTCCCCCTACCTCTTGCATTGGATTGAGCTTTGAAAGCTTGCTCTTGAGAAGAATTTGTTGATCAATTAATTCGATGCTCATGGGTTTGGAAAGAACCCATTAACTCATCAACAATCAATGTTGAGAGATCCTTTGCCTCTTCAATGGTAATAACTAGAGTATCAAATTTTGAGGGAAGACTTCTCAAAATTTTCTCTACTATTCTTTGCTCCTCCATGGTTTCTCCATTAGTTCTCAACTGGTTTATCAAACCAAAGAGTCTTGAGCTAAAATCTGAAATGGACTCATTGTCCTTCATGAGAAAAGTCTCAAATTCCCTTCAAAGCATTTAGAGCTTCACCACATGAACTTTTTTAGTCCCTTTAAAACTTGTGTGAAGGATATCCCAAGCTTCTTTGGAATAATCAACTAGTGCTATTCTAGGAAAGATTGCCTCTGTCAAGGCAGTTTAAATCAAGCTCAAATATTTTGCATCTTTCCTCCTTGACTCCTTCAACCGAGTCTTCTAATTATTTGTGAGGGAAGCAAATAGATCTGGGTCTATTATATCCACAAAGCCATTGACCAAAAGCTCCCATAAATCATTTGCAACCATTATGATCTTCATCTTCTTTTCCCAAACATCATAATTCTGTCCATTAAAGGATGGTGGCTGTTGCCAGCTCTTTCCTACATCTCCAGCCATGTCTCCTGTGCAAGATAAACAAATACCCAGAAAAAATAAATGCCCAAACTCTCAAGGATTGAGGGCCAATCAGCTCTGATACCATGTAAAGAATATAGAATCACTCTATATTCTAGAAACACATAGGAAATGCTCTGTTCCAGCAATGAATAAAATCTAGAAACCCAAAATAGGGCAGACAATAAACATGAATAGAGATGGAGATATGTAATCTTTCTTCTTGCTCCTATTAATCTGAAAATTACTTCTACAATTGAAATAAACTTACAGCTATCTGGGGCTGCATACAAAATAATTTGAGGTTCTCAAAGCTCTTATAAAATGTCTGGAGCAATCACTGCTCAACAAGACAATAAAATTACAACTGCTATTGTAAAAACCAAGTCTCTGATAAAACAAAGCACTTACAAAAATAAACTAATTTGCTGCTGCTGCAAATTAATTTCTTACATCTTTGTTGAAAGAATAAATATATTCTTTGCTTTATAAGGTAATTTCTGTCCAAAGAAAATATCAAAAGTCTAAAGAAGAAATCAGATTTCTCCAAAATCTGATTTGAACTCATCATAAAAAGTCCACACAAAATATCTGATATTCTTTGATCAATTAAAACAGAGGAGATTCTCAACTTCTGGAAAGTCAACAAAAGAGGCTTAAGACCATTTGATTTTATTATAAAAATCCAACAGTTCATACATGATAGATTCTCCTGGTGCTAATGTGGCATCTGGTGGATTTACAAGTTGATCATCAAGAGAGCCAGTGCCTAGAAGAAATATAATCTTACTATACTGAGACCGCATATAAGTTAGCTCTGCCGCTGTGGATACCAACTGGGATTCCAGCTCGACAATTTTCCTCAGCAATTGGAAAACTTCACCCACACAACCTTTTATGGGATTGTTCACCCTTGCATTCGCTTCATACAACATGTTCTTTACAACATCTCCTCTTTTCTCAACTTCCACAACCTGAAGCAACACCACATTAAAACAGGAAGTTTCATTTCCTATTTAATACATGGTTTAATAACTGTGTCTTGGTGAAAACAAATTGATTACAAATAACTTAAAATATATAACTATGTTTTGAATATTAAGGATTTCCTAAAATTTTGCTTCAGTTAAATTTGAAAACGGAAGTGCCAGTACTTGTTCCTTTTAAATTTATATTCTGGCAATTAAAATTGGATGTAATTACAAGTTATAGAAATAGTTTAAGGGTAAGGAGAGTTTAAAATGATGTTCTGGCTGAGTTAAACAGTCAATTAGGTGTCAATTTTAATTTTGCAAGTGGTCAGAATAACCCTGCAAGGTTTGAACCTTGGTTATAGGCGCTACATGCAAGAAGCCCCACCATTTCACCAAAGGGTCATTATTAATAAAGTCTTAATGACTATAATTCAAATTTTTTTTGTAATATATCACTATCATCAAGAAAAATGCAAGATTCTAACAAAACATACAATTCTAAAGAATAACAAGTCAGAAGGATGAGGTTAAATAATTATCAAGAAGCTAAAAAAATTGTTGAATGTCATCGATAAAAAGAGAATCACATTCTATTACATTCAAACTATTAACACTAAAGGACTATTTTTTTAAACAATCTCCTAGAATATTTTATGCCTTAAAAATAAGATGGATAATTTCTTTCACTAAAGATACTAATTCCCAATAAAATTCATGAAGCTTCTATTCAATTAGAAGAAAGATAAAGATCATGAAATCCAATCAAACATAATCATTTTCCCGCCAACTCAATAAATTATCTCATGTGCCCAAGGATAACGTGGCCCTCTATCTTAATATTTGGATCAAATCCTAGAGAAAAAGGAAAAACAAAATGAAAAGAACCATCACAAGGTTCATGTCCAATCCAACCAAATTTCCCCAAGAACCATCAATAGTAGTTTTGAGAAAGTACTTTGAGGGAGAAGATGATTTATTTTCTCATCTCCTATAATCAGAAAATTTTGTCTTCGATTAAAAAATATTGAAAAGTGAACCTGTTGTGACCATTTCACACACCGACCATCGAAGATAGGACACCTTACTTGTTTTTCTTGCTTGGCCCTTTTTTTTTTGTGTGGTTTCAGTAGCTCTTGAAGTAGTCTTCTCAGTTTTCTTAGGTTCTGGTTGAGGAATAGTTTTTTTGTCTTGTTTAAAGGCAGGTTTTATTCCTCATCCCTCAAAGTTCCAATTTTGAGGTATCTCTAGTTGTAGAGATGAGTGTGATTTTGAATTCTGAATCCTTTGGAAGACTAAGATTTGAAAATACCATAAAAAAATTGAGTCATGGAACGTGGTAAAAGTAAAAGAAATAGAAAAATATCCATTCGAGAGCTCAAATATTGCCGAGCACATCTCCCACCAAGCCATGGAATGATACCAAAGACAACATCTATGAAGAACACTAGATCGCACCTAGCTTCAAATGAAGGATTTAGTGCAAGGAAGCATCCATGATGAAGGCTTATGCATGTCTAGCTCCAATAAATCTTCCATAAGTATGTGCAAAAAAAAAAGCTCGAACTTGCGAGGGGTGTCCATTTTCACAAAGCACGACTTGTGTGTGGTCGTGGAAAAAGGAATACAAATTCCACAAAATGCCACATAGTGTGTGATGCCAAAACAAAGTAATATATATCCTTCACACCTAGCAAGCCAAAGATCCCTCTTCAAATACATTTAAATCCATGAACCATCCTAGACGCAACCTGTATATATTAATGGAGGGAAAAAAACATCAAACATCCCAATGTGCTCAAATTCATGGAAATTGTGGAGGAGCTAAAGGCAAATGAACAATCATTATCTTGGATGAGAGTGATCAGGAATGTGCTCTAGGAATTATTTTGATGCACCTAAGGAAAGGCTTCTAGGCGTGTTGTGAATGTAAATCCTGTATTCATGAACAAAGACAAAATCCATGATAGAAGCCAGACACACCCAACACATTTGTATGTGAATAGAGGACAAGAAATACCGCTAAAGTGTGAAACCAAACCAATCAAGGGAAAATGAAAAATTAAGATCCCCATCAGTCACACCCAACACAGACATGGGTTTGCTATTCCCAAATGCTCTGCAAAGAAGTAATTTAATTTCATTGCAAGAAAGAATGTGGGTGACAGAGAGTTGTGGGTGCAAGATGGAATTTGAATGTTACGATATTATGTCTTCAGCCATAAGAGATGCATGTATGATGCCAAAATCCAATAGAATATTGGCGTAGAATAAAATATCCACCGTGGACACCTAAAATTATGGAGCACAATTCAACGGATGCCAAGGATTGTCAAACCATGAAAGAATCCACTAGTGCTCCCAATCCCCGCCCATGCAAAATGTGGATCACAGAATTTACTTGGTCATGGAATTCCTACCAAGAAAAAAAAATCCTCTACCACCACAAAATGCCACCCATGGATGCTAGAGCACATTTCAACCAAGTTGGGGAATGGTAAATGCAATAAAGAAATTTGTGATGCAAGTCAAAATGCGCTCAAGAGAATTGTGGGGCAAAGTTCCTCACAAGTCAGGGAATTTTCCAAAGTAAAATGAATCTAGCACAATCGACATATTACACTCGAGCATGAATTCCAAAAAGTCATTGAAATGTGGGAGAAGTTTCAAAGAAATTAATCCATGAGGACTCTCCAATTGCACTCAACATAATGGATAAATTATATCAAAAAGAGATCCACGATGTGCTTCACCCTGAATTCCAAAATATTGAAACTGTAGAAAAATTGGAAAGTTTTTAAAAGTACAAAATTATGTAAATTCCTTGAAATAGGAAAATGGCAAATCTCAAAAAAAAAAAAATCTTGGAAATTTTATCAAAAAGTTAAAAATCCAAAATTTAAAAGAAAAAAAAATTGTCAGGAATGTGCGAGGTGTAGTTGACCTCTCCAGAAAGTACTATGTTCGTGATACCCATCACAGACTTCACAATTTGGATGTGTTATGTTTATAGTCGGTTAAAATTTCTGGGTTCCAGCATAACTCTGCCTGTCGTGTGATATGGCCAGAGGATATTGTCTTTTCTTCTTAGCATGAAGTTGGTAAAGGTGGTGTCATTACTATTCTGTCACCTCACCTTCATTCTTCTGTTATTGCTCATGGATCTGATCCGTTGCAGCATGTCGCATGGATTTTGCTATCTTTTCATAATCATTCTTTTGGTATCATTAATGTTTACGCCCACAATGATGTTGTTGAAAGATCTCAACTTTGGTGCTGGCTGGCAGACATCTGCCTCCTACTACTTGGGTTATGTGTGGGGATTTTAATATGGTTGTGCTGGCCTCTGATGAGGAAGAGATTTATTCTTTTCACTGGATAGCTAGGGAGAGAGAAGCTTGGTACTACATGCACAATAAATTGGGCCTTTTTGATCCCATTGCTAACTGCCGCTAGCAGGGTGGGGTTTGGCATACTTGGTCTAATTTTAGAGCTGGCTTTGACCGCATATTTAAGAGGCTAGATCGTGCTATGATAATGGCTCAATCCTTTTTCTCTTTTTCTGATGATCGAGGCCTACTTTTCATTCCTTTGATAGATGTGACCCTATCAGATCACTTCCCCATTTTTTTTTCCATCACTTGGCAGTCCTTTGCCAGGAGGGCTGCTCAGACGTAGTTTTATCTCAACATGTCTGTGCTGACGCATGCCTCCACTACTACTCACATTCTTCAATTTTGGAATTTAGAGCCTTGGCCCCATAGTCATCTTGGTTAGATTCAATAGTGGAATGACGCCATCACCCGTACTGCAATATTTCTTCACATTTACGGTCGTCAGTTAGCCTGCTATAGGAAGCGTGCTTACGAAGCTAACACTAAGGCTCTTCACAATGCTGTTGATTCACTTGTGTTGAACCCCTTTGATTCTGAACTCTAGCTTAAGTTGGCCCAACTCTGACATGAGAAGTAAATTGCTGATGCCTATGCTACTCATGCAGCTCAAATCAAAGCTCGCCTTGACTGGTTGGAGGTGGGCGATAAAGCCTCTAAGGAGTTTTTTCATGCTCTCAAAGCCCGGCATAGAAATGTTCATATTCAAAAGATTAAAAAAGGATCTGAAACCCTTGCTAACCTTCTGGCCATTCTTCAGGCTTTTATTTAGCATTATGAACAAGTGTTTACTTTGTAGGGTAATTCTTTTGTGCGAGAAGAGGCTCTTAAGGCTTGTATTGTTGTTACTTCAAACTGCATAGTGGTTGAGCACCGTGCCTTTTGTGAGAAAATGCTTAGCATCTCTGACCTCAGAGAAGCGGTTTTTTCTATGGCCAATGATAAATCTCTAGGATGAGATGCCTTCCCCTGCAAATTCTACAAACACCTTTGGGATGTTGTTAGTCCTTACATGCACAAAGTCTACCTCGAGGCCTTTCGCAATAAAAGTTTGGGTGCTTTAATTAATAAAGGGAATGTCAAATTCATACCTATATATGGTGATTTGGAGGATATCTGAAACTAGAGGCCCATCACCTTGTTGAATGTCTCCTACAAGATAATTGCCAAGGCGTTAGCTCTCAAAATTAGACATCTCCTTCCTCTTATTGTCCACCCTGGACAAACTAGCTTTATTAAATCTAGGTATATTCTTGACAACATTATTGCTGTCTGGGAAAGGATGGAATGGGCTTGCCAATCTAAACTAGCTACCCTATTCCTCAAAATTAATTTTTCTAAAGCCTATGACCGCATTCAATGGCCTTTTATACTTGCTATACTTCAAACTCTTGGGTTTGGTCCTCACTTCCTGCAGTCTATGGAAATGATTTTTGGTGATGCATTTGCGTGAATTACCATCAATGGGTCTCAATCTGATACTTTTGGGATTTTTAGATCCATCCGGCAAGGTTGGCCGCTAGCTCTTTCTTTATATGTGCTTGCTGCTGAAGGCTTTGGGTATTTTCTTTCAAAATTTGTTTCCTCTGGTTTGGTTCGTATCATTTCCCTTCCTGATTCCTCTTCCCATCTTGTTAATGGTCACTTTTCTGATGACTCCTTTCTCACTCTTATTGAGGATGAGGAGAACATCTCCAATGCTTTGCAGTGCCTAGACACCTTTTGTCAAGCCTCTAGATCTGCTATCCAATGGTCTAAAACTCTTTGTTTCGGACAGTCTTTTCTTCTAGCCCCTACCTAGCTTGATAAATTTGGCTGGAAATGGGTTTAGCACGGGGAATTTTTCTGCTTCCTATGCATTCCCTTTTCTTTCCATGGCTCCTCTATGTATTTATGGAATGTTGTGATTGCCAAGATTGAAAAAAAGCTGCATTATTGGATCTGCAAGCCTCTTTCCCTTGCTAGGAAATTTCAGATTTTCTCCAAAGTGTTGGCTTCTACTCATGTCTACTACTCCTCATGTTGGGCTCCCTCTAAGGATTCGTATCTCAAGCTGGAACATCTTCTCAGAGATTTTCTTTGGGCCTCTGGTGCTGACAGCCATGGGTTTCATAGGGTTGCCTAGGAGTTTAGTTGCCTTTCTCACGATTCTAGACGCCTTGGCCTTCTCTCTACTCAGAGATAGGGGCATGCTCTCTGTATGAAGTTGATTATCCATGCTCTTACTAGTGATGAGGCCTGGAAAATTCTTGTCAGGCACTGCTTCTCTTCTGGATTCCCAGCTCACAAGCCGGCTTGGAAGGGCATTGGTCTCCAGACCTTTCTCACTATGAAAGAATCTATTCAATTTTAGGGTACCTTAATCATCAAGAGAATTTGGAAAGCTGGGGAAGCTATTAAGCCCTAGCTCCATTGGGATGGTGATGCCTTTTGCAATGGACTTTATTTCAATCCACAGAGCCTCTGGTAGTCTCTGTTGTTTTCTATTCAAGGCATCCCCCAAACCAAGACTCAAGGGACTAGTGCTCTGCATTTTTTCAAATGTGGCATCTGGATTCCCAAGGACCTTTTCTCTAGAGCCTCTATGGGTCTCCATTCCTGGGAGGATATGCAGGTTCACTATCATTTGGCTCACTCTGATCGCCAGACTTTTGATCTTTTGGTTTCTGTGATTCCTACCAACTTGTTTCATAAGATTGGTATTCAGGCTGTTAGGCCATGGTGGAAGGATTTGAAATGGTATCCCGCCACACCTTTCAATAATTACAAACCAAGGCTGGGTTATAGGTGGTTATCCCCCCATCTTTCGATGGTCGATACCCTTAATCAGAGATGTCATCTTCATTCTTCGACTTCTCACTGGAGCTCTCACTTTCAAACCATCTGGGATGCCATTACGGAGCCCAAGATGGCTCTTTTTTCTTGGCGTATTCTTTTTCAAGGGCTCCCAGTTGGCCCCAGGCTCAAACATCTGGGTGTTCATGACCCTTGATGTCCTTTATGTGGTCACCCTGAGACTTTCTTTCACATATTCTAGTTTTTTAGGAGAGATCAACAATATTGGTAGTGGATTCATGATTTCTTCAAACCCTTTCAGCCTGAGCCTTTTTCCTGCCACATGATTGTCTTAGGAGATTCTCCTAGACTTCCCTCCAAGTTTACCCACATTTGGCATACTTTCAGAATGGAGATTTTGTTCATGTTATGGAAAGATAGGAATGCTATTATTTTTTCTCACAACTTTCTTGATAGAAATGTTTCTCTGTATAACAAGGCTTGCATATGTAATAATGTTATGATGCAGATTCAAGTTCAAGCCAATAAAGTGGCTCGAGAAGTGGCTAACCTACAATAGCTACTCAATCATTGGGGCAATGCTCCCTGCACTGTTGCTAGGGTTCCTTCTGATGCCATTTTTTCTGAAGGTACTCCTCACATAGGCCGCCACCATGGGCACAACTCCTCAGCACGTTGCTCACGCACCCCATGGTCTCAGGCACCCCGCCACCACTCTCTGAGAGGTGGCAGCGGCTATTGGTGGTGCCACTCGGCTTCTCTACCTTGTCATACTTCTGGGTGGTCTCCAACTCTGGCTCAGTCTAGCCCTCCTTATGTTCCCGGTTCTCATCGTGGCTCTGATTGGCATCCTGGCACCTCTTTCAAGTTTCCCCGCCTAGCTTTAGCCATTTCTCCACCTAGGGTGGAAGAGAAAGATAAAGAAGAAGCTGAAGATGATGGTTGGTCACTCCCCGACCCTCCTATTAACCCCAATGATGTGTGGGGTTCTGATCATAAAGATCCTCCTCCTTCTACCACTGCTCTTGATGCTTAAAGGCTTTATGCCTTTTTTTATGAGTAGTTGATTGTTATTTCCGGCTTTGCCGTATGAACTCTGCAGGGTGATTTCTATATCCCCCGGCCCCTTTTTGTTGATATGTAACTTTGATATTTTATTAATTGAAAAGGCACTATTCATAAAAAAAAAAATTGAAAATTCTGGAAAATGGAAAAACTTGAAAACAAAAAAAATTTCTCGAAATCCCGAACACATCGAAAAATTCAAAATTTAGAATTTTGGAAAAAAATGGATGAAAAATTGAAAAAAATCTGAAATTTCAAATTTTTTGAGAAAGGTTGAAAATTCCTTGAAATCTTAAATTTCCGAAGAGTTTAAAAAAATGAAAACTTGGAGATTTTATGGGAAAAGTTAAAATCCAAAATTTTGAAAGAAAGGTAAAATTTTCAAAATCATGAGGCAACTCAAAATTCTAAGAAATCATAAAACGAGTTTTTTTGAGGATTTAAATGCAATATTAATTAAATATTAAATTTTTATTTAATATTTAATTAATAAACTTTCAAAAAAAAAGAATAAAGATGAGGAATTTAAGATTAATTAAATATTAGTTTTTCCTATATTTAATTAATAGTTTAGAAAAGTGATAAGATAATCAAAAAAATTGGAAGATAAAAGGGAGATTAAATCGCTTTTTTCTGTAAATTTTGGTGAAAATTAAATATTGACATTTATTTCTGAATATTCAAAATCAGAAAATCAAAAGGATGGATATAATTGAAACTTCCTCATGAAGAAAAGCACCCTGATGGGCAAGTTTTTTTTTTTTAATGGAGAAAGTAGAGGCAAGTGGCGTTTATGGGAAAGAATCTTTGCCTAAGTTGGCAGTTTCCTAAATTTAGCCCTTGGTTTTTAAAGCAACTTTTCAGGGTTTTAGTCTATATATGAAGAATCTCTCTCATTTTGTTACCACACAAACTTCAAAAAGAAAGATTGATGAGAGATATTGAGGAATCAAGAGGATTCGAGTGAAGCTTTTCTCTAAATTTGAGCAAGATTATTGGGGAGAAAGAAAATTTTCAAGTAGGAGGGAATTCACTATTTTTTAAAAGGCGTGAAGAATTCAAAATTAAAGTCTGAGAGGAATATTTTAGTAAGTTGGTGCAAAGCATGATTTCATGGAGGAGAGAGAAAATCCAATTTAGGAAAAAAAAAGGATGAAGAATTTGTCAAATTTTTAGAATTTCCTCCTTTCTAAGAAGTTGGTCTGCTTTATCATCTTCTTGCACAATTCTTATGTTTGTTGTGATCTTTTTGTTTTGTAGGAATTGCAGAGCCTAGAAAAATGAGCATGTCAAGGAAAGAACTGATAAAGAATGAATATAGGACTTTTTTCCCATAATCCAAGATTGTTTCAAAGTGGACAGAGAATGGAGACACTAGGCTTGGATTCTGAGACACTTCAATTTAGGAGATAAAATGACCAAAGATTCTGAAGGAAACATCATTGCAGACCTTTCTCCACCCGTAATTGCTAGGCATTTGGAATCCCTTCTGCCTAGAAATTGGTGTTGAAGACAAAGGAGCAGTCACATAGAGTTTTTCTGCAGGAATTCAATACTGTGACAATGTCATAAATGACAAGTGGTTGAGAAAGAATAGATCCCACCATTCAAAATTTTCCAAGGACTTGGTTTGGTTAAATTTCCACAGCCCAAATAGAACGACTTGATCATGATGATGAGTAGAATATTTGGCGTGCTGCACTCCTATCTATTCAAGTCATGGTTGTGGTACTTTGTCCAGAAAGTAGTTGAAGAGCACAATCACATAGACTGGGCTAGAATGATCAATGAAAAGCTCAATGAACAATTTGTGAACCTCGACCAATCACAAAAGTTTTATATGAGCTCCTATGTCATATAAATGTTGGAACAAAATATGAGGTATGAGGGATTGTGGTGTAAGGGAGCAATTAGAAGTGGCACTTCATGACTGAAAGTTCACAAGTGTTACCCTCAGTTGCATCTACAGGCCACAGATGATTATGTCTGGGTCAATGATGCCTTCACAATGTGAATTATGATAAATTTGTAGAAGAAGTTGCACATGAGATTATCTGACGGAGAAATGAAGCTAGTAGAGCCTGGTTTATTTAGTTTGCCACTTTCTCCTATATTAGAGTGTAGGGATTTTCAAAAAAACCATATAACCTTCCAATATATCCTACTGAAAAGATGGTTCTGTTGGAATTTACTCGGCAATTGATAGTGTACGAAAAGATTCAAAAAAGAAAGAAGAAGTTTGTATTGGAATTCCTAATTTCTATACGAAAAGATAAAGATAAAATATACCCATGTCTAAAGGTGACTGAGAGATCTCAGGATGAGTTACACTTCTTTCATCTACCATTCTACTTAGGAAGACCATATTTTGATCCCTATAATAAAATCAAGTTGATGGTAGGAGCAAGTTATCAACATAGGACACACCTTGAAGATTTTTGTGCCAATACTATATATTAAAATGAGATAAGGAAAAGGATGCACTATAGATTGCCCCTAAACATCATCATAGTTTGCAAATTCTTTCACGTACCTGATCAGATGGAGGAAGATTCAAATGTTCTTCAGAAAGGTTATAATCCAGAAAAAGAAAGGGTTACTCATCCACATGAATGGCAAAGAAAGGAGATTTTAGATCTCAATTTTTTGGAAAAACTAGTCCTGGACTTCACAAGGTGCTGGATTGAGTGAAAAATTGATAGGATGAGTGTACTAAAGGAGAAATAGAAATATGACTTATTAGGGCATCAACCACTACAGGATGAAAGACCAAAGAAAACTTAAGGAGAAAGGATTGAAGAAGGAGAAATTTTTTCAGGGAGTGGAAAGCACATAAAAGAAAAGATTATTGTTCAGGAAACACACACAAAGAGTAGGTTGGATCTTCATATTAAAGAATCACAATGGAAGAAACCAAGAATGAAGGAGATGCCATCCTCACCTAGCTGGACTCCAAGTGTGAAGGATATAGGCATTTTTTTCCAGACAAGAAGTAGAAGCAAGTAGGGGGAGAGCTGAGCAAGGAGAGCATCACATGACAAGGTCATGTTAGGATATATTGAGCCTCAATACATATGAGGGGTTTGTTAGGATTAATGGGATGTATGTACTTAGAGGGGAGGGGTGAATCAATACCTCCAAAAAAAATTGTATCCTTTTTATCAATTAACCTTTGTAATCAATTGTATATCCATTCAATATGATTTATACTATCTTGATGTGAGTTATATCAATTCATAACATTATCATACATGTGAACATTCATAGAAACAATCATGAAAGTAAATTGACACATAACAAAAGATATGGTATCGCAGAAAACTCCTGTGAGAAAATAAAAACTGCAGAGGGGATAAGACCCACAAAATCTTCACTATCTTCATATTGGAAGGGGCTGGTTAAGGCTTACAATTTTGATCACTTCTGATGATATACCCTATTAGGAGTATCGACAGAGACCTGTTAAAGTCTACTCTATTAAGAGCTTTAGCAACACTATTGAGTGTGCACTCAGTTAAGAGATTTGTTGTTGGACTGTCAAATCCACCTTCCCAGAAAGGATTTTTACACTTTCCTCCACTTGTTAGAATGATATAAAATTATAAATTGACCTAGTGAATGCAATATCCTATTACTGATACAAATCTAATTTAGTTTACGTGAAAAATATTATCACCTAATCATGATTGAATAATACCTCTGATTCTCGGTATGCTCTATTCTTGGTTCTTGCTAACAAAATTCACCTTTTGTTGTTCCTATTCTTGAAACCTCAATATGAACCATATATGTGCTTTTTTTAGTCATTCATGTTCTCCTCTCTCTTCACATCATCTATTCATCCATAATAATGAGTGATTGCATCATCTATTTATAGATGGATTGACTTCATCAAGTTTTGATAAAGACAATGTTAACTCTAAGATCAGGTTTACAACTTATACCTAGATCTCCTAGTCTATGTGTTTTAAATCAGTTAGAATGATTAAAGCAATTACATTCATGTATCTTGTCCATAAAGAAATGGATTTTAAAAAATTAAATATAATATACTTTCTTTATCTGACGTTGAAGTCATATCCACTTTTTGTGTGCTGTAACTGACTTTCAATTCTGTCTGTCGGTCATACTTGACTGTCCTTCAATTTTGTTATGTTAGTTGCTCCTTCACTATCTTGTCATTCTGCACTGTATCTTGCATATCAGGTTCCTTTGTTGGGTTCCACTTTATCCTTCTTTTTGCAATTTTTGTTTACACACTAAGTTGTGTTTTCAGTTCTCTTTGCACTTAGTCATCTTCGGTGATCTCTTAATATCTGATCCTCAGTTTTCTCAGGTCCTATCTTTCCATGTATTCTTACAAAAAAAATTTTTTGTATACTAATGGAAAATTAATGTCATCAATTTCCCCCTTTGACATTAGTATAAAAAAATGATATTTGCAAAATACTAACAAAATGTTAACTATATACAACATATATAATCCTTTGTCATTTAATGACTCCCCCCATGTATATGCTGGTATAACTGTACATATGATGTCTTTCCTTATACATATCATTTTTCCCATGTGAATATACATATACATATCTAACATTTGCCTATCTGAATGAATGAATGAATACATATCACTTTCTCTTTTTTTATTTTGTACTCATATCATTTTCCCCCTTTTTTGATATTAAGGGCAAAGGTCTTTACCTTAAAGCTTATCAAAAATGTGGGAGTGTGAAGAATTCATGTTTTCCATCATTTTCTTCAATTGTTCTTTTAGGTTCTCAAGAGCCATGTGCTCGAGTGTGATCTTTGAGTGCATGTCATAGATGTTGTTTTCTACAGACATCTCGAGAGTTGCTATCAGTTGCCTTGCTAAACTGATGGTTATTGGAGAAGTGTAAGATTTGGTAGAATTTTATCTTGGAGCTTGGTTACTTCTTCCCTAAAGGGTGTTTCTGCCTCCCATAGTTCATGCCTTAACCATTTAACCTCTATGATCTTCTCATAATGTAGTTTGACTGAATTTTTTCCATCGGTGGTTAAGCTTTGTGCACTATTTTCTAGATTTGTATCCATCTTTGCAATGTAGTCACTATTCTCTTTAGTGAAATTTTCTATTGTGATCAACTTTTGAATCAAGGTTATACCTTCAGATATTATTGAATCTAATTTAGATATGAATTATGATAGCTTTACCTTATTTACCTCCACTCCTTGGCTAATTCTCTCAATGAGCTTTTGTTGATACTTCATCTCGGCTCTCTCCTCTATTGCCTTCTCGACATCAATATTCTGAGTTGTGATTGCATCGATTAGAGTAGCTAATTGATCTAGAAACAGTTTCTTCTAATCAATATCAACATCAGGCAAAATTTGATGTAGTATGTCCCATGTTGTCTCCAGTACCATGGAGTCCATGTGCTGTTTGTTCAGCTTTTCCTGCAATACCTTCCTTTGGCATATTTCTCCATATTCCTGTAAGGCTTGAAAGTCAAGTGTAGATGGGTCACACTTCGGTATTTCAATGAGGTCATCCAGGGTGACCTCTAACTTGTTTTTCTTTGATTTATTCTTCTTCTTCTAAGACTTAGTAGAATGTAAAACCATTGCCAATTTCTCGGCCTTCTGTGTTGTACTCAATGAAGTGACCCGTTGTGCTTCTTTCTACTACTTGGCATCAGTTTCAGCTTGTCAGGTGTCTGCAGATGTCTCCACATTCACCTTAACATAATTGGTAGCACACTTTTTAGTTTCCTTAGGAGTACCCTTTTTAGGTTGGTCTCCTTCATTGGTGTCCTTAGCTTCATCAATCTTGGTTTCTGCACTCTTGTCTTGAGTATCTGCATCATTTTCTTTATCTCCTCCTGTTACCTTATCATTGTTGGTTACATCTTGAGTATCTTTGATGTATTGCTGACCATCAGTGTTATCCTTGTTTTCCTCTTCCCTTGCATCCTTTGGAGTATCCTTCTTAGGTGACTTTCTTGATTCTTGTAGGATATTGATAGCTTGTATCAATATTGGCATATTGCCTAGAATATTCGCTTGTGCAGTATCAACATTTGTGTCTTGTTCACCAATTTTATCCTTTGCAATAGGGACATTTTTATCCTTATTCACTTCCTCTCTTGGGTCATCGGTAATGGCTACTACATTAATATCCACAATTTTGTCATTTGCGTTATCTGGCCATGATTCATCTACAATATCTGCATTCTTGTTGTCTGTTGTATCATCTTCTCCTTTATCTAACTCAATAGATGTGTCATCTTGAGTTACCTTTTCAACATCTTATTGTTGAAGGTCTTTGTCTGGCATTTCCTCCTTTGTTAGTCTATTCATTATCTTGCACCATTTCTTGTGGTTGTGCTTCTCAAGCTCTATAAGCTTTCCTTCAAGAAATTTGTATGCTCTCAGCTTTGGTGAGAACTACTTTTTGTACTTTTCCATCATTTCATCTATTGAACAACCTTCTTTGATTCAGGTGGCATGATAGAAACAAGTACTCTCTCTTATTTCCTTCTCATTCTTCAATGCAAATGTCCAACAGGAGTATAGTCTCTCCAAAAGTTCCTTTGGTACATAACTGCCTTAAAATGGAATCGGTACATATTTAAATTTGTAAATTTTGGCTATGACGGTGTCCTCTACTTTATTCTGATCATCTGGGTCTAACTTCAACCATCTTCTAATCTTTGAAATTGATATAGATCTATAATTTGCAATAGATTTTCTTATGTCATCAATAGATTTAGGAGGTGTTACCTTAACACTTTTTTCTTCTACAACTTCATCATGTTTGATGTCTTCTTATGGATTTCTTTCCTTTCTTGTTTTTCCCTCTCTTTGGTGTGGTAGTGTTCTTCTTTTAAGTCCTAACCTTTCCTTTCTTTAGAGGTGAAGGAGTAGAATCTTATGATGTTTGGCTTCTTGTCCTAGAAGTAGTCGTTATCCTTGGCTTTTTAGTTGGTGGAGGAGGTGGTGAATCTGACTCTATTTCATCGGATTCATCCTTTCCTATATCTTTATTGATAGATAATTGTTCTTTGATTTCTTCCTCCTTTTCAACTTCTTCCTCGGTGGCTGACAGTATCCTCTTTAGATTCTTCACAATTTTGTCTTTCTTCCTGACAATTTTCTTAACAACTAGGCCAGATTTTATTCTTGTCTTGGCCTCTTCATATGTTCCAAATTTCAGTTGTTTCTTGTCCAATGGTTCATTGATCAAGGCATCAATTGCCTTAGTTGCAAGATCAATGATGATCTCATACCTTGATGGTTGCAACCATGTTGTCCTCAGTACATAAAGCTTAATTTATGTATTATAAGTATCAACCATGAAGCATATCTCATCCTTATATTTTTCAATGAGTTGCTCGAGGATTCTTACCCTCTTTTGCATTTGGTCTTTGAGTACATTGAAGTATTCATCCATGACTATCTCAAATTTATCTCCCAATGTAGCTATGTGCTCACTGATTTTCATGGTGATAGGTTTGGTGCTGTCCCATTTAACATCTCCTACCAATGGGAGTGTTTCTTGAAAATAAAAGAAGATACACATTATTAGTGAGCCAAATTTACATGTGTTTGACTTTTCATTCCTGATAGTCTTTAGATTGTCCTTAAACTGATTCAGGAGTAGTTCATATAAGTCTATTTGTGTTCCCTTCTTCACAATTTTGAGCGTTGTGTTCACTGCACCTGATGCTATGTTGTTCAATCTACTTTCCTAGAAGAATTTGTATCCTAGAACACATGCACTGAACTTGATCTCATCATTGGTTATTTTTGTAACTTTTAGTCCTCTGCCATTTCATTTGGCTCCTGTCATCTTCTCGATATCGGCCTTTGATGGATGCTTTTGTGCCTTAACTTCTCTCTTATGGGATAACTGGTGACTACATGAATGACGTCTCAGGTTATTACCTTTAGTTCTTCAAGCCCTAACTTTTTGTTATGCATTCGGCTTAGCACTAATCGAATCCATTTAGTTTTGAAAACATTTGGGAACATTAGGGCATTGGTGAGCCCTTTTTCTTCAATATATTTGTTCTCATCCTTAAGTGTTCCATCATGGTTAGACAACTTCTTATAAGCTTCTTCAACCTTTGATTTTCCTATTTCTGCAATCTTGCATTGTAGGAAAGATTAAACATCTTCCACAAGTAAAACCTTAGCTGGTATGTGTGAAAATAATCAAACTTCATTGGGTTCTGAGGAAAACTCAGGATGGATCTTGTAATTAGGTTCCTCACATGCTGAATTCTTGATGAGATTGAACTCATCTTTCTTTGCATTCTTGCATTTCATGGTGCTTGATGTTGAGGCCATTTCAAGAAATTTAGGGCTTCCTGCAAAATGTGTGAAAAACATAGTTGTCAGTCTCGTAGAATTTATAGTTTGTGCTTGCAAAGATTTTTGATCTTCTTGGGAGTGTTGTTTTTCAAGTCATGGTTGCTCTATAACTTAGTCGCTTTCTGCTAAAAAAATTGCCTTGGTCACTCTTCTGTAAGTGTCATGACAAATGAGTCATTTTGTTTCCCTATTTATAGGTGTTTCAAGTCATGGTTTCTCTATAACTCACTTGCTTTTACCGACAAGTTTCAGTATTGCTGACAACTTGTTCATTTTCTTGTTTACCGATGAGGCTCGGTTTATACTTAGCAAATTTTATTTTAACCAATGCTTCTCGGTAAATGTAGGCAGTCTTATCTTTGAGTATATACTGATGGGTTTTGGTATATATGCCCAAAAGCATAGTTATCACAAATTTTAATAAGTAATAGCATGATGCATCTTTACTTATGCTAACTTGGCATTATATCAATATATTATGGAACTGATGTAAAATAATAGCTTGGGTAATGGAGTTCCATACTTACTTGTTCTGCTTAGGTGGGGGTGGTGATGTCACCAAATCCGTTGGATGGGGTGTCACCATTTACATTTCTCAGTCTAGCTTCATCATTGCTTGAAGCTTTTCTCCACATTTTGTCTCTTGCCCTTCGGATATCTTCAATGGTGTTTCCATTGGGATATGTGCTTGTCTCTGTCATTCGGTCTCTGTAGTATTTCTTGAGATGACCAAATTTATGACAATGTAAGCATGTCATTCCAGGGTTAGTCCAGCCTCTAGACTTTCTAGTCCACTGTCTCATATAGTTTGTAGCAATGTGACCATATCTTCCACAATCTGTATAGTTTTTCCAAATATTGTACTCCCAATTGACCGAGGCCTCAATCAACAAAATTTAACCATGAAAAATGAGAAAACCAATTGAAAATATATACTATGAATCAAATCAAGAAGCATGCACATCAAACTATCACTTTGAAWAAGTTCTATTGGTTTATCCRATGGACTAATTGTAAAATGATAATGAAACTATTACACATGTGAAAGAAAAAKAACTTATCTTTATTGATTTTGAAAAAATAGTACATCCAKGTCCATGTTAYACATGTTGAYTAAAAAATATCYAAATATATGAWATTATATTATATTRTATTCCCTTCTCTTTACATTTTACATTATKTATATATATATATATATGTGTGTTTGAGTGGCTTTCACACCTTTTTAGGGTGAAAAGACACAACTCTTATTATAAATTATTTTGAAAAAACAATAAACTAACTAAAAAATAACTACCTAACTTTCGGATTTGGCTTTGGTCAAAAATCCAAAACACCTCCTGAAAAGCTAATATTTCTATTGGAGATAGGAAATTTGATTTCCCAAACAGGGTCATTTTTAGATTTTTAAAATTTGACCATCTTTATCCTCTATCAAAATCATCCTTGTAGCAGGTTTAAATTCTAGCATTTTTTTAAGGCTTCGATTAGTTAGTTCTATTTATTTTTTTCATAAAGATTCCTTCCTTTGATCTTTTTTTTATGGAGAAACATGCTTCTTGATAATGGATTGAGACTTCTAAATTATCAAATTTTAGGGTACCACCAGTGGCTCTTACAAGGGATGTATTCTCTGTGTGAGCATAGCGAGATTCCTGCTATCTCTAGAGAAGAAGACCAAGTATCCACATTTAATCTAATGCAAAGTGAAATTGGGTAGCCCCAGGCCTCCCCCCGAAAAGTTGAACATTGCTACTTTCCTCTATCAAACACATAATTTTGATCATGTAATACTTTGGATCTCCCGAACATGATGCCACCATTCTCATGGACAACATTCTTGCTTTATTAGGATGCTTTGACTTTTGTTTATCTTTAGAGAAGTCAGCAGGTGCACTCTAGTCCTTGCTAAATAGAATATCCTCATGCATTTGATCAACCCTACAAGTAGCTAAATTAAGCTCTTCTACTTGGATTCCTTTATGTACACAATCTTCCCTATACTCAAGATGTTGTTTCTCTTCACAAAAAGGATTTGGAGATAAGTCACATTCAAGAACTTCCTTCTTATCAAGAATTTGATCAGATAGGATACTCGGATAATTTTTATAACAAATCTTCAACACATTCTCTTCATTATGTCTGTTTGATTCCATCTCATCTTCACATGTTTGATACAACTTCTACTCATAGGATGAAATAATGCATGTCTCACTTTCTAAATACACTTTCCCGTACATATTTTGAGCTCCATCATCTTCAAAATGATCACTAGGCCCACTGCCCTTATCATAATGTTGATCAACTTGATTGCATAGAAAATATTCTTCAACAAATGGATTCAAGGATATAGAGAACTCAGGCATATCTCCATGAGAGCTCTCATCTGATACTTCTTTGTGTTCATATGTTTTATGTTGTTCTATTTCATCTCCGTTATTCGATTCCTAAAATTTATCATCTTCTTCTTCTAGTACCCGCTGAGTATGTATTGATCCATCAAGTTGCTTATCATGGTGCATTGATAAAAAATTTTGACCACTCTTCTCAACACGTTTTTGATATTCAATGTCTAGTAAATATGAGATTTCTTCTGTACTGAGAAGATCTTCTTCCTCATGGTCATTAATACCTGTTTCCATACACATCTCATCATGTATAGATTCTACTTCAATCTGATCTAAATTTTCTTCCTCTATGTCATCATTATTTTCTTACCTCAATACTTCACATATTTTCTCAAGAAAAGCTAGTAGTTGAGAATCATGGTAGATTCCTAACTCAGAAAGTTTATCCATTAATTTTGTTCCCAGAGGCCTGATATCCGAAGGTATTTCCCAATAGATCTTTATCATTCTCATGAAAAAATGTAGTGCAGGTTCAAATTTATATCTTTCCAAATTGAAGAATGTATCCAAAGGGGACATGCAAGATTCTTCTTTCAAAATAAAATTTGGCTCTCTTTCCTATTCATAGCACATGTCTTGTTCTTCACCACTCGCATCATGAAACATATCCAAAAACCACTGCTCAAACTGTCTCCATGATGAGATGGATTGTGTGGGTAGTGATTCATATACTTGTATGGGATTATCTTTTAATGTCTTGAAAAATAGCCTCATCACTTGATCCTCTATAGAAACCTCATAATATTCTATGAATGTATAAAATGCATCCAAGTGTTGTAGTGTCGATTCATCCCATTCTCCATGGAACTTTGGTAGAAGTTGTGAAATTTTAGGGGATAACTTATTTGGGATGCATTGAAATCTCCTAAGATCCAATGGCCTAATACCATATGGAATAAAAGGCTTTCTTTGAAATGATGAATACATTTTAAAAAACAATCCACCATCTCCTTATGAGTCTTGTTCCTCAGTAGAGTCACTAACTGAAATGCTTTGTTCAATAGGGTCGCCACATTCTTATCAGAAGGAAAATACTTACTATCTTCTAGGTTATTTTCTCCCAGTAGAGTCTTAAATATATCACCAGATCTTTTAGGTAAAATACAAAAATGTTCTTTTGAACAAGTCCCCAGCAGAGTTGCCAATCTGTTGGTGCCCAAAAATGCTAAATTGGATTTCCTATGGACTTTCCAATCCAATGTTTGGAAAATCAATTTTTTTTGGCCAACTAATGGGAATGATCAATTATGATCCTCTTCCCCTGCACTTCTGGCTCTGCAGGACCAAGGTGGGTGAACCTTCACCTGAACAAGATTTTTATAGCAGATAACTTGTGTATGGAATTCAAACTTAACTCTCTCAAAGTATGGAAAGTAGGCTTGAATAGATCAAATTGTAAGCAATATATCATAAACTATAAACTGAAATACTTTGAGTAATTGAAATTTTTTTTAGTAAATATGTATTTAAATTGAAATAAATAGATAGATAAGATATCACAAAACTTTAACAATGAACTGAATAACTATAATCCAAATAATGATTAGACCAATGCCTTATTCTATCACGGGCAATAGAGTCAAGATCATTTCAATATTATGTTCAACCTTTGAGATAGTTTTACAAGAAAAATTATCACTTCAAATGTGTTATAGAATTTACATGCAACCTAAAACAAATTCAGAGATATTTCAAAAAGGTAATACTTCTCAGATGACAGCCCAATTGACCGAGGCCTCAATCAACAAAATTTGACCATGCAAAATGAGAAAACCAATTGAAAATATATACTATGAATCAAATCTGGAAGCATGCACATCAAACTATCACTTTGAAGAAGTTCTATTGGTTTATCTGAGGGACTAATTGTAAAATGATAATGAAACTATTACACATGTGAAAGAAAAAGAACTTATCTTTATTGATTTTGAAAAAATAGTACATCCAGGTCCATGTTATACATGTTGATTAAAAAATATCCAAATATATGAAATTATGTTATATTATATTCCCTTCTCTTTACATTTTACATTATGTATATATATTTGTTTGAGTGGCTTTCACACCTTTTTAGGGTGAAAAGACACAACTCTTATTACAAATTATTTTTAAAAAACAATAAACTAACTAAAAATAACTACCTAACTTTCGGATTTGGCTTTGGTCAAAAATCCAAAACACCTCGTGAAAAGCTAATATTTCTGTTGGAGATAGGAAATTTGATTTCCCAAATTGGGTCATTTTTAGATTTTTAAAAGTCGGCCATCCTTATCCTCTGTTAAAATCATCTTTGCAGCAGGTCTAAATTCTAGCATTTTTTGAAGGCTTCAATTAGGTAGTTCTATTTATTTGTGTCATAAAGCTTCCTTCCTTTGATCTTTTTTTTATGGAGAAAAATGCTTCTTGATAATGGTTTGAGACTTCTAAATTATCAAAATTTAGGGTACCACCACAAGTCATATCTACTTTTTGCGGGCCACAATTGACTTTCGGTTCTGTCTGTAGGTCATGCTTGACTGTCCTTCAGTTTTGTTTTGTCAGTTGCTCTTTCACTATGTTGTTGGTTTGCACTATATCTTGCATATTGGGTTCCTTCTTTTTGTTCCATTTTATCCTATTATTTTGCAATTTTGGTTTACACACTAAGTTGTGTTGTCAGTTCTCTTTGCACTTAGTCTTCTTCAGTGATATCTTAATATTTGATCTTTGGTTTGCTCAGGTCCTGTCTTTTGGTGTATGCTTACTGAAAGTGTTGTTTGTAAACTAATGGAAAATTAATTTCATCAGGGTTTGCACCAACAAAAATTAGGGAGAAA
This sequence comes from Thuja plicata, assembly GCA_018584345.1. Taxonomy (NCBI): domain Eukaryota; kingdom Viridiplantae; phylum Streptophyta; class Pinopsida; order Cupressales; family Cupressaceae; genus Thuja; species Thuja plicata. Next base: position 8,126 of record MU223335.1, on the reverse strand, counting down.
AATGTCAGGTCACCGAGGAAAGTCTTGGTGTGTTTTTTAGAAGGATAATAGAAGAGATTCCCACAGCCGAAGAGGAGATTCCCACAATAGAGACACCAGCCCCATATGTGATGGCAGAAAGTCTTGGAGCTAAGGAAATTGACACAACAATGATGCAAGTATAGAAGAAAATGGTAGTTCAAAAAGATCAAGGTCCTACCATTCCATAATGGGTAATGTAGAGGATCCAAAGAAGTTAGGAAAAGGAGGTTGACCTGGTCGTCGAATTAAAGGAAATCATGAACATGGTCAACCAATCAGAGGAGAAGGGAAAATCTAAGAGGTTCAAAAATATTGTTAGAGGATAGTCTAGATACTAAATGTTTCATCTTGCATTACCATTTGTGGACAAAGAAAAGGATCAAATCACTCCAAATGAGTATAACGTGGCCAAGTTTGACTTAGGTCACGCCTCCCGAGAGCAAGTATTGAAGGAACTTAATGATTCTACACAGGATATCAAAAACAAGATGAAGAGATTAAAAGAGAAATATTAGAGGTAGAAGGGAGAGATTAGAGCATTATACATCTACATCATTAGGCTACCTCATCTAGTAAGGGAAGAAGGTCCATCTTTTGTTCCTTCGCCGGTTGTTCCAAATGAGGCAGTAGAGAGTATAGATAGAATTAGGAGAAATTATCAATAAGTGGAGGCTTGGGTCGAGGGAATCCAAAATGAGGCCTACAAGCATGATGAAGACTTGGTATGATTTTACAATAGGGCATTGGCCATCCTTTCCTAGATTGAATGCATGGAGTAATCATGGGAGGATGAGCATATCTACCAGGATGAGATGATCACGGAATTGCAGGAGCTGATGGAAATGCCCAGGAAGGTACTAGTTGACCAGGGGATTGTTAAAGAAGGAGAATTATATTATTTCACCCGATGGTATGGGGAATTTCTCATGGCCAAGGAAATGTTTGGGCATTTCGTTGAGGAATCCGCTCAATTGAAGAGAATAGTTGAGAACATCAAGTGGGAAATATCCAACACTGTCGCATCTCTGGTATCAAAAAACCTGTATAAAAAGGAGATAACTATAGGCAACCTAAATCATAAATTGGAGGAATTATTTAGATTGGATTTCTTCAATAGGGATGACTTTGAGAACTTCTCCATTTTCATGAAAAACATGCACACTTCTCAGGATTTGTTGCCAGAATGGAAGAACAACTTGAAAAAGTTGAAAGGGCTATGGAAGCTTTGGAGTTCAAGGAGGAATCAAGATCAAGCATGAGCATAAATGAATTAGAAGTAGTCTTGTGATGATTCCAAGTATTTAGGCAAAGTGTTCATCGGTAGACTCCATAGTGGAGATGCATTTAATGTATAGTGGGCATACATAGTGGTCATTTATTACACCCCTACTCTCCTTTTGAGCATGTATGAATAATGGGTACTTATTTCCCACTTAATGTAGATTCCTTCTTCCTTAACATAACCCTAATTAGGGTTGAGGTGGCTAAATTTGGGCCGTCAATTATTGTTTTGATCTGGGCCACCCATTATATATGAGGACCTATATAAAAGCCTCAATTCTCATTTGTAAGTAGAAAATTTTGAGATTGTTTCTAAAGAGATACTAAGACAATAAATTTTTCATTGTTGGTTAAATGGTGAATACTTGATGTGTTTTAGTGCTTGCTTGGTTTCATAATTCCCTCATTTAGTTTAGATTTGTTGGATTAATGTTAGAAGAAGTGTTGTGATTGCAATGATAAATATGATGGTTTTTTGATGAGTTCATTTGGTTCATACTTTTGACATTTTATTGATTGTAAATTGTAATACAAAGTTAGCCTGAACCTCATTCATGCATATGGTTAACTTCTGTTATTCACATACATTGTTCTTCAGGATGGTGTCTATGGTGGTATGAAAATCCTCTGCATAAACCTTGAAGATTGCACTTGTTCTCATGTAGTTGTAGTATAACTTGGTGAAGTGAAACGTGGATATTGGGAATTTGTCCACTAAAGTATTAACCATTGCTATATTTTCCCTTAGGAATAGACTAAAATTTTTGAGCCCTACTTCCATTTTCTTTTTGCATATTCTAAAAATTCAAAAAAGGTGTTTCATTACAAATCTTTCAAGACTGAAAACATAAGGCCCCTTGTGATATTCAGAAAATCATATTTACCACCAAGCTTATCGATGGCCGAAAATTGAGATGAAAGGAACCTTGGAGTGACCTATATGATCATGTCACAATCTTAGCATATACAAAACTTTAATCAAGAGACGATAAGATACCTTGAAATTTTGTTCTACTGTTTTGTGGGTCATAAAATGCACATCAACAGAAATTGGCGCTAGGAGGGCCATTTGTACATGTATTTATAAGATTGTGCATCATGAGTCAATATGGTACAAATTCATAGAGACATCATACCTATCCTTTAGCCAAATCTTGGATTCAAAGATGACCAAGAAGACATAATTATTAGATTTAACTCTCTCGCCTAGAAAGTTAAGAGAAGTCCAGTCGAGTATATGCGAGGCAGTTTTGTGTTAGAAGAAGAAGAGAAAGCTCAAAGGATTGAAGAAGATATTCAAAGAGTATTAATCATTCAACTTCTAGTGCCCATCAGGAGGAATTGAGGAATATTTCACATACCTGAGTGCATTAACTCATTTTTTCCTGAGGTACATCAGAGAATTTAAGATCCACTATGGGAGCGAAAGAATTATGAGAATTAAAGTTTGATCCAAATCCTAGGCGAGGGAAGAAAGAATAATCTGAGTCGAAATTCACCAAGTGTAGTCGATCTTGCGAGGTTATTTCAAACTCCACCTCCACAACGTCGAGCGTAAGGAATTTCTCAAGCGCAACAAGGATTAAATAAAGAAGGATTTCAACAAGGAGCTACAAAAATCCAACAAAGAATAGTTTAGATACCCATACAAGAAGTTGCTCCGACAACCATGCAAGAATAAATTCCAGCAATGGACCAAAAACCATGGAATCCTCAAAATGCATCACCTCTTGCAACATTTTCCACTTATCATAACATGTCAAAGAATCCAAAAATATTTTGTTCTAAGTTCTTTGTTAATGATGTCAATCACACTGCTGATGAACATGTTAAGATTTTTTGAAGACACCCTTCAAAATAGAAATGTTCAAGAAGAGGTTGTTGCTTGCACACTATTTTCCTATCCACCGGGAGAGGAAACATTTTACTGGTACATCAATCTACCTCCAAATTCAATCTCAACTTGGAAAGAATTAAAGGGTGCATTCCTCGGGAATTTTAGATTGCCAATCACTCCAGTGGATTTGCATACACAGTTCATTGAGATAAGAAGGCAGGAATGTGAGACAATGGGTACCTTCAACAATAGATTCTAGAGGACCTATTTAAGATTGTGTGATCCCTAGGTACCACATGGGTGATAACACAGTGCGACCTATTAAATATGTAGCTCTAGATTGCTTCACCTCCATGTTTTTCCAGAAGAATCATCCACCTCCTGATAATTTGATTCAAGCTTATGTAGAGGCTGAGAGAGTAAGTTTATAGTCACTAGAAACTGCTACTTGAGCACCAAATTTATTTGGGAATCCTAACACTTTAAATCAAGGAATGATGAACCACACACATGTTCTTAAATACGGTCCTCTTCCTTCCAATTAGTTAGTGTTGCGTGTGGGGCCCCCTATGTCTCAAAATTTTTTGGCACAACCTATAAATGTCAATAACATAACAAATTTGACAAGGACTCAGGAAGAAAGAGAAGAGATGAGGGAACTGATAGAGAAAGTAAAGAAGTTGTCCATTGAGGTCACCTACCTCAGATATCAAAATAATCAATTGCAAAATCAAAAAAAAAATTTACCAATCACATCAAGGTAAAAATTGAGGATATCAAGGGAATCCTCTAGCTCGCCAAGAGAATCATCAAGGATATAATTAGGGATATCATGAAAATCCTTCTGGGTACTGAAATAACAATCAGGGTTATCAAGAAAACAATTATGGGTACCATAATGATAGTCAAGTACACCAAAGAAGGTCATGGAACATAAATCCAAACAATGGTGGTGTACCCTCACCGTTAGATAAACTGCTATCTTCCAAAAATTGACCAATAGATAAATTTTTCCTAGCAGAAGCAACATTGTCTGAATAGTGTCGATTGCATGAGAAAAATAACCATTCTAAGTTACAATGCTAGGAATTTCAGAGGGCTGCCAACATTTTTAAAGGAGAAGTAAGAAACACTACTGCACTTGAAAATCCTCTACCTATGGGGTATGAATTGGTTCCTTCACCTAGGTATGAACAAGTGGTGGTCTTTCATGATTTCGCATTTCCTCTACCTGATATGCAAGATTGCATGCCAGTGAAGAATAATCAGAGACTCCCATTGGCATCAGCCAATGGTCTCATGGAGGCACCCATGTATAAAGTTCCACCAGGAAATCAACCTCCACATGCATCCTCAAATGAACCATTACATAGGGATGGGTTTTCTTTCCCTCCATTATACAACAGTGTCCTAGTGGAGGGAGTAAGTGAAGTTCAGGCATTTCAGCAGACTTTTGGGAATGTCGCTCTTAAGAAATATAAGAGGAATTATAGAAATCATGAACCCATGACAACATCAACTCCTTTGAAATTTTTTTCCATGCCTCTGTATCCCAATGTGAGTAATTTCCTATGTCCTCCTAGATTCTCACCCAAGTATCGACCGTCGGCTAGTTCACAAGGTGAAAGAAGGCAACCGACAACAACGAATGCTTCGCAAAATGAAAGAGGGAAAATTACTATACAATCTGTCGCTCATCTTAGGGAAGAAAGACAAATAAAATCCTCCCATAGATGAATTTAAGAGGCTAAGCTCTTTCATGCTGGAAGAATTCAAGAATATCAAAATTAGTTTACCATTATACAAATTGATCAAAATTTGAGAGGTTTAAATATAAATATAGATGCTCAGAAAGAAAGAAGAAACAATGCAGAATAGAGATAATACTTCGCACAATACAAATAATGAAGAATTTAACCCAGGAGAACCAAAACCTATAGTTTTCTATCAAGGAAAAGAGGAGCCTACCCAATTCCTTGTGTCAGTTTGAATCATTGGGAAAATGTTGTATAACTACTTGATAGATTATGGTGCATCTAGTAATGGAATACCCATGGAGATATGTAGAAAATTGGGATTAATCCCATTGTAGATGGACAAGAAAGTGACATAGCTAGATAAAATGCAAGTTCCACTTGTGGGAGAATTTAATAAAATTCATATGCCACTTGCTTGTGATCCACAAATACAAAGCTGTATTGATATATCCATGGTGGGCATTCTGGAAGGATATGGTATACTTTTAAGTAGATATTAGGCACGGAAGTTGAATAGATAGAGAGCCACTGACGTTTATCATATGTGGCTACCATGGAGAGGAATAAAACATCAGATCAGGATAGAAAGTACACCTAGGCTCCAATTGTTCATAACTGAAAATGGTAGATACAATGAGGTTTTATTCACTGAAAATAATTTGGGATCATGTCATCTCTGAACATAGAATCTCAATTGACCTTGAGTGCATTGAAGCCATCTCCAAGATTGGCCTACCTACTAGCTAGAAAGAATTGAAGTCATTGTTTAGAAAAATAAACTTCGTTAGGATGTTCATCACCATATTTGCTGATATAGTTAAGCCACTGAATGATATGTTGAAGAAGGGTGCAAAGATAGATTGGACACCAAAATCAAAAAGGGCATTCAAAGAAATCAACCAGGATATTGTGTATGCTCCTTTCCTATTTATTCCAAATTACACCAACCATTCTATATATATTCCTTTGCTTTAGAACACACATGTGTGGCTATCCTCACTCAAAAATAAAAAGAGAAAGATGACAATCCTATTGCATTTATGAGTTCTCCATGGAAGGATGCAAAATTGAGATACCCAAACATTTAAAAACAAGCCTATTCTTTGGTGAAGGAGATAAAGAGATTTAGACATTACATTTTGAGAAGAAAAGTGTACGCAATAGTTCCCGATGCCGCAGTGAAAATGTTGTTAGGGAAGAATGAGTTAGGAGAAAGAAGAGAAAAATAGATGGCCATCATTTAGGAATACGACATGAAAATACAACTGATGAAACTGGTCTGTGGGCAAGCTTTGATACAAACAATCACTACGATTGGACCCAAATTAGTACAACAAGTGTATATGTTAGAAGAAGTGTCTCCAGTGTCTACTACTTTTTGAATCATAAGTCCTCTTCGCACCTAAATCCAGTGTAAAAGAGAGCATTGAGAATGAAAATTCAATATTTTATGCTTTAGGGAGCTTTCTTGTATAGAAAGAATCATGATGGAATCTATCTAAGATGCATCAATAAGGAAGAGGTCGGATGAATTATTGAGCACTTTTATAGTAAACATGGGATAAGTCATAAAAGGAGTCTGGCTATAGCCCATCAAATTTCAAGGGTGGGATATTATTGACCAACATTATTCAAGGATGCACATGAACATGTAAAGACCTTTCACATATGTCAAGTAGTTTTTGTGTGTGAAAGGAACCTTGCCATGTCATTGCAACCTGTTATTGAAGTGAAACCTTTTGCTAAATTGGGGTTAGATTTTATTGGTCCTATTAATCCACCTTCTTTAGGACAACACAAGTATATCCTAACTGTTATGAACTAATGTACATGATGGTCAGAGGCCCAAGGTCTTAAACAATGCACAAATAATGCGTTCATCAAGCTCCTTGAAGAGAACATCATTCCTAGGTTTGGATGTCCACACACCTTGGTGTGCGACAATGATTCTGGGTTTACATCTTTGAAGTTTTCTAACTTGGCATTTGACTATGGGATAACATTAAAGTTTTCATCAAACTACTAACCACAAGGAAATGGATTGGCCGAATCAACAAATAAGAATTTTCTGAGCGCCATCAATAATTTCAGGACAATAATATGAAGTATTGGCACATAGAAATAAGATTCACCCTTTGGGAAGACAGAATCAGAATCAAAAGTTTTTCCCAATTCAGCTAAGGATCTTGACCTTATAGTTTGTGCAAGAGTACATGGAAGGAGAATATGGAGTGCAGACACATTTGGCTCAATTATTGCATTTAGAAGAGAGAAGAGATCAACAACTAGAAAAGTTTTCAAAGCATCGAGGAGTAGTCAAAATATGGTTTGACAGAATGGCTATTGTTAAAGAGTTTCAGATTTCATATTTAGTTCTGCACTAGGATAAGGCCCATGAGAAGAGAGGTGATCATGATAAGTTTGATAATTTGTCAAAGGGCCCTTATTAAATTTATGGTATGCTTGGAGATAATGCATTTAAGCTAAAGAATCTGACAGGAGAGGAAGTCCCATTTCCCATCAATCGACAATTCCTCAAGCATTATTTTGAACACTAGGTTTCCTTCTAGAAGCCTTGTACATAGCTAGTCTAGGTTTCCCTTCCGTTCTTCATTTTGGTTTCCTTGTTTTTCTAATTTCCTGTTCGGTCTACTTTTGTAGGTTAGAGGGGTTTTGGTTTCGTTCCATTGTCATTTATTTCCTTCTCTCTATGGTATTTTGGATGTTCCATAGTTTATCTTTCTTTTCTTTGTTAGTTTAGGGCTTGTTCCCCTGATTTTGTTTGCTTGGGTGGTTTTGGTTTTCTTTTCTTGGTTTGGGTTTTGGTTTTAATTTTTCCAAGAAATCTGAAGGTTTTAGCATTCTTATTTTTGAGAGGGCATTGTGTGTTTCCTAATTTCATCTAAAGGTCTCACTAAGTCTTGCTTATTTCATTTCCTAGATAATTGTTTATGAAGATCCTTAGAAGATGAGGTTGTCTGTCTTATGTTTATCATGGGGTTGGTTTGTGAACTTAACTTAGAAGGTTAATCATATAATGTGTCTCGAAACTTGAACTCTAAGATTGCTATATCTTTTACACCTGATCAATTTCACTGAGTCACTGAAGATTATTTGAGAGAGGTCATGGCTTGTGAAAATTTTAAAAAATCTTGCTTCAGCACCACTGTAATTCCTTAACCCATAGTGAGCTTCACTTCTCACAAGCCAAATAAAAGGAAAGAAATACA
>MU223334.1:1017850-1031369 GCA_018584345.1 Thuja plicata | reverse complement strand
CTCATTAATGGCAGCCCTTCTAGAGTCTTCTCCCCTTCCTCCATTTCTCCTATAAATAGGATGGATTTTGAGCTCAAATGGCCCTTGATTTTATGAAATATATTGTTGTAATGCTCCTAATTTTGAAATGTTGAAAGCATCCTTAGGCTGCCCATATTCGGAGAATTGAAGAAGCAATCGTATGTTGCTCATGTTTTAAGGATTTTCATAATGCTTTCTAGCTTGTTTCTTAGTTATTTTGTTATTATCTTCATTTTTAGAGCTAGAATGCATGTTTTTGAATCATTTAGATTACTTTTCATTTGAATCTTCCATTCTTAGGTTGTATTTTTCACCAGAATATGCATAATCTGAGGGCTATTATGTCATTTTTCATACTCCTCCCAGATAGGAAGCAATAGATCAATTTTAGTGATTGGTATGTTTGCTAACCCTTTGTTTTCACTAATGCAATGATTTATTGAAGTGTTGTGTCTCTTAATAGGTAGAAGAATCACACACACACAGGTATTACTTCATAGGATCCGAGGTGAGAGCGATGCATTAAAATTTGTTGAGCATTATTTATTTTTAGTCCAAGTGATTTGCTCTCAGCACCATTTTATTGATTGAGATCTCATGGTAAGTGAGAATATTTTAAGTTCCCTCAATAGAGATAAATATGATAATTAGTTCTATATGTCTTTAGTCTTGTTGTATATCTTAGCCACAATTCAAATTTGGCCAGCATTGCCTAGGCTAGAGGAATTTTCAAATGATGTGAAAAGCTATGAATTCTTCCCCTATTTACAATTGCATAAAATCTACGCTTATTATATCAAGGTCAATGATGTGTACACAATGAGATTGTGCAGGGAATCGCAAGGTTTCCTAGAAAGGAGATTTTCTCCAGAAGCTATGGCATTCATTAGCCAATTTGGGTGTTATTTTATCCAATTTGAAAATTTATCATATATTCATCTTGCAGGATTTGATGATTTTCCCCTTGAAGCTACCCAGGTATCCTTATGACATGATCATGCTAATCAAACTGATGAGGTTAGCAGTCCAAGTGAACCTAATCTGCGTAAGCCATAGGAAGAAAGGCTATGACTTTCCCATGACCGTTGGAGCCTACAGTTGTGCATCTCAGTCTGATGCAAAGAACGTGTTGAGCACATTCTCAAGAAAATTTTCATTGGAGACATATGAGGTCTTGAGGCCTTAGTATGACCCTGTGAACTATGCTAGAGATCATTTGTAAAAGAGCCACTCAATTTATCATGTAGATGACATAGAAGAATATTGGGCTAACTGCCAGGATGATCTAGAAAGCAGAGATAGATTCTATGCAAGGTTAACTGTTGAACTAGTTCTCTATGATGGCCAACATATGTATGACGATACATATATGGAGACTATTAAGCCCCTCCCTATAAGCTCTGAACCCATGCTAGGTCAAGCCATTGATGACTTGCAGGCCTTGATGGATGAAATTTACAAAAGATTAGAGCAATGGATCCAATGGATGACGGGCATAAGGAAGAGGTCAGAAAGGAAGCCTCCTTCTCAAAAAACTCCTACAAAAGTAACTGGGAAAACTACTACAACATCCTTAGTAACTATCCCAACCGTAGCTAGAGAACTAGTTTAACCAGTGGGTGGAGGAGATGAACCTCCTGAGAAGGTAATTACTCCAGAAAAAACATGTGGAGATGGCTCGCCTCCTTTCATTGGTTCAATAGAAGAAGCAATTTCCATAGATCTGATCAAGTCTATGGCTGAGCCTATTAAAAGTACAGAAATAGAGAAACCAGCTCAGGATAGCACTTTAGATGTGCAGGATAACACTCAGAGGCCAAAATCTCCAATTGTAGTAGAGGTGGGTGAAGATAGTTCTAGCACTTCAGCCACTGAAATAGATAAGGAGGCTAAAAAATAGTTAGAAGATACTCAGAACACTAAGGTAGTCTCTTCTTCTCCAACTCCTATAAATCCATTCATTCAAAAATCCAATTCTACTCCACCAGTCATCAGGAAGTTGTTTATAGAGGAATTGGTCTCTGCAACCAAAGTTACTAGTGTTGAGTCTTTGATTAAGAACACTCTAGAGCACAAAAGAAAGAGGATTGAAGAAGGAGCTCCCAGAAAGGATTCCATTTCATAGGCTTTACAGCCTAGTACCACCACGAGAAAGGTGAAGAAAGCAAATACTTTTTCTAATTTCGGCCGAGATCCAGAAACATGGCATTTCATAGTGGAAGTAGCGAAGCCTACAAAGGAAGGCAGATTAGAAGATTTTACTACATCCAATTTTGAGCTGAAATATTTTGATATGGGGTTAGCTCATCATGATACCAAGGTGGATTGGTGGAAATCAACTAATGTATTAATTGATGAGGAGCATGAGGAGCTTAAGGCTGGTAAGGTGTGACTCAAAGCAGAAGTCAATGAATTGACTAGTTTTATCAAACAGTTGGTTTCTCCAGTCAGAAGCTTTCCTAGTCCTCAAACCACTTTCAACCCTAATGCAATGGAGAATCAAGCCATTATTGCTAAATTACAAGAAGACATACATTTTGCACAAATCAGCAAAAGCTAGATCAAGAGGCTCAAATATGAAGGGCTCGTAGCTATTGAGCAACTGGGCAATGCTATCTTAATACTAGAAAAGGAGAGGAACAATGTTTCTAAGAACTTACAAACTCTCACATCAGAAAGATTGAAGTGTCAAGATTGCATAGTGATGTTGCACATGGTAGTCAAATTGAAGGTTAAAGAGGCAATAAAGGCCAAAATCTTGCAAAAAGGAGATGAACCCCTAATTGAATGGCTTCAAAGTTTAGAATTAAAAATTGAGATGATCATCCAAGCAGAAGGAGGATTACAATAGACAAACATCAAAATCAAGGAAGAACAAGATAGAGATTTCAAACTCCTCAAAGGTCTTCACACAAATTCACAGATAAGTGGTCAAGGAAAAGACATAATTGGAGTGACTAACATGCAAAAATCTTTCTTTGATTATGTAGATAAAATGGCAGAATAGTCTTCTTCTCACCTAGACAAAGTACCAAATCTCCAACAACTGAGCGGGTGAATATATAAAGTTATGGAGGATTTTCCAGATCAGGTAAATGTGGTTAAGACTATGGCCAAATATCATTCCTGATGGCTCATCAGATATACTAATGTCCATATTAATAGATATGAGGAGCTTGTTCCAATAATCACAGCTATCACCGCCTATAAGGTGAGTTTAGATAAGTCAAATTTAGATAAGGGGAAGAAAACAAAGACATAGATATATTTCCCTCTTATACTAATTTTTGATAGTTATTGTAATAGATAAATGTTCATTTATCATTTATCCTTTCTGGTTACAGAGGTTGAACCATTTTGGTTACATATTTTGTAACAGTCAAACTCTAAAGTCTATATGTATTATTTTGAAAATCAATAGAAATGTTGGCTTAATTTTGGTGTGAAGAACTTCATTTTTTCTGAGCCAAAATCATTTATGGCTGAATGAAAATGTTTTAATTGTTCCATTGCATTTATCTTTCTATTATTTGTATGTTTCTTTAAATTGGATTTACAATTCATGATCAAACCGAGGTTCTGTATTATGTTTTGATACAGTTAATTGAGGGGAAATTTGGTTATTATTCAAATTATGAGAGATGTTCTTATGAAGTGTTTAGATTTAGTTTGAGTCAAAATCATTATATTATCATTATATATCATTGCATTAGTAGTTTTTTGAACTCATATGATTGATGAAATCTTGAAATTGGCTAGATTTAGAGCTAAAATTATTTTTCTTGAGCTAGTTCTTGTCTAGTCCTAGTTCGGATTACCTCTTCTATTCTCAGGTTAAGAACAAACCCCTATTAGATTAGAAAAGAACAAAATTCATTGAAGATCAATTACTTAAGGGAGTTGTACCTGCAAATTTAGAGGGAAATTAGTTGTTCAGTTGCATTTCCCAACTATTGTATTTGGTTGTTTCTTTAAATATTTGGGCATTTAAGAGTTAAAAAAAAGGAAAGAACAATCTGTTTAGCAACAAACATCTTGCAGAAAAGTGTCCAACCTCTTTACAATTGAAACATACAAGTGGTAATTTACCTTTGTATCTACCTTTGCCTCTCTGCAATCTTCTTTCCATTAATGCTTCAATTTCATCAAGTCCTTGATCCTCATTATCACTGTCACTATCATTTCTAACAACATGTCTATGACTTGAGTTACTTATCAAAGAAGATTTGATTGCAAATTCTATAGATGGTAAAACACTATTATCAAAGTTGTTCATCTCAAATGAAATTAGTCTACCAATCAGACTATCTAGAGTAACTGTATTGTTTTCAACTGCTCTCATTTCTTGAATAGCAGAAACTTTAATAGCATAAACATGCATTGGTTCTTAAGATTTTTCTTACCACTGTCTCCTCTTCAAGTACACCTCCAACTCCTCGGATAGCATTTACTACCTCTTTGATTATGCAACTATACTGAGTAATGTTTTCTCCTTCTTTCATCATTAGGTCATCAAACCTCCCTCTTAGTACATTGGCATCTCCTCCAGGTACAACCTTCAACTTATCCCACATTTTCTTTGTAGAGGTGCAGGTCTTGACATCTTCAAACTCAACATCGGAGAGTGATGATGCAAGTTCTATCATCATGCAGTTATGCTCATGATTTACTCTTAATTTCTCAAGAGTGTGAGGTCCTGTAGGCAACACATATTCAATACATAAGTATTGAACAATATCATTTCCAATACCTAATAGGTGGAGTCTTATTCTACTTTTCCATGATGCAAAGTTGTCTTTATTCAGCTTGGGCACATCTCATCTTCTCATCTTGTGATCTTTTGCTTGAGCTGTTAAACTCCCTTTCTAAGCACACAAGCTCTGATACCAATTTTTAGTATTAACTGAGAGGGGAGGGGGGGAGTGAATCGGTGGCCTCAAAAATATTCCAATAATCAACCCAAAAACTTAGTACCACAATATTAAGCCTCTAGTTATCTTTAGTCCTATAAGATGAATGCCTCCAAATACTTTTATCAAATTACTATTGCTCGAAATGCTTTGTAAAACCTTCTACTATATGTTTACCGAATAGCAGTCTGTTAATTTACCGAAAGACAATAAATTATCTAGAGTATACTGATCAATCTAGTTAAATTATGTGTAATGCAAAACACTAAATTAATGACTCATAAACACATTGACACATGGATTTTTAACGTGGAAGCCCTGTTAAGGGAAAAACCACTTGGGACCGATAACCCAAATTTTTCACTCTTCTAAAGTGAGCTCGATGAAGAGCCAACCCTATTAAAGGTTACAAACACACTATTAGGTGTGACCTTTTTAGAGGATTTAAAAGTTTAGTTTGTCACTTGATATTAGGCATCTCTATGCTACCTTCCTTGATCAAACAGTCGCTTGGCCCGTCAATATGTATCTGGCATCTCATGCTATCTTCATGATCAAAAATTTTGATACTCCTTGGGATGTATCTCAATATAGAAAGGATCTTTAAATCCCGTTTAGTTAAGAGACTTTCTAAATCAATGGTTAAACTGAAACAGTATGATCTATTCACACATACAACTTATACTTGCAGATTTTCAGATCTATTGTAAATCTATTTTGATCAATATATCTTGGTTTATACCTTTGCTCATCTTGGATTCTTCTTAGTGATGTGCTTTGTTTCTCGGTGTCCATAGAAAACTTTATCTCTTTCCTCAGCTTGTTGGTCAAGATTGTATGAAGTTTCTCTTCAGCATCCTCTTTTCATTCATTCACCCACCACACCAATTCATAAATGAATTGAGTTGTCTCTTTATAGACATGATATCTCCATTGTTAGGTTCTTGACTTTCTTCATCTTGGCATGATCCACAATTCTTGCCAATTAGATTTAAAACAAAACTATTGTTTTATCTCACTGAGATCTTCTTGCCAACTGGACAAAACAACTTTAAATCCATTACTTATCTCTAGCTTTATATTGTCATTGAAAACAAGGATAACTACCAGTTAAGTCTATATTTAGCTCTTCCAGCTAGATATTTTGTCATTTATGAACTCCAGTTAATTTTGGTGTTTAACTCTTTGATAGCTACGATCAACACTCCAGTTCTCCTTGGACTTCTCCGTCAGTTTATACTATGTTTCTGGTCGTCGGTTATGGTTGTGATTCATCTCATCAGTAATTCTCATCAGTGTTCTTGCTCAGGCATCACTACGAATTGATTTTCGGTGATCTTTGTCTGCCGGTGTCCACTGACCATCGATGTTTGAAGTCATATTGTGAATGCTTGTCTTTTATGCATTATGGAAAGCATAAATTTTATCTCTTTGATTCTCTAAAGTCTTTGACACTATGATTATAACCAATTAGATTATATCAAGTTGACATCAATGAAAATACAATCCATTAACTAATTTAATGTCTTTCATTATCCTTCTGCATTTCAGTGATCAACTTAACATCTTCAAACATTCAATCAGTTACATGTCATGAATTGGTACTTTGAGTTTTTTGATAATGTAAACAGGTACTGGTCCCTAATATACCTTAAACATAACCTGACTTTTGAAAGGAACTTATCCTTATCAAATGCACGAGGTCCAAATAAGTTTGTCATACTCTCTATGAGAGCATCCTTTAACTTTATATCTTGGAATTTCCACCTTTTAAGAAAAAAAAATAGTGTTAGATTCAAAAAGAAGTGAACTTACCTTTAATATAGTTTAAGAAATGGATGTAATGATAACTATCCTAGCAATGATATGAAATCAAAATAGTGGATTGGGGTTTTAGTTCTATTTACTGTAAGAATATACAGTCTGATTGGTGGAGTATAGTGAAACCATAGAGGTGTATAGGAAGTGTATGAACCTTAGTGGAAGTATAGGGTTGTGTTAAGCCAATAGTCCATTGTTAGGACTTGACAAGGAGGGAGTGTCTCTAGGACAGTGCAAACTTGGAGACTTGGAACACTTCAATTTGTGTAATGGAACACCTAATTTAGCAAGTATTCAGTGACTTGTGGCGAGAAAGAGTTTGCAGACAATACCATTAGAGGGTTAGGATAATTGGAGACATCATCCAATCCTAAAATGGAGGGTAAACCTACACTTTTGTTGTGTGCACTCTGCATCAGGAAGAGAGTCAGAATCAATATCTCATTGGGAAGTTCAAGAAACTTGATAAGAAAGAAGAACCTAGGAGGGTCAAAGGGGAAGGAGGATTCCAATTAAAAACAATGATAAGAAAGGAAGATAACCTCTACATTTTGCCACCATTAATGGAGTTACAAACCTCATAGCTTTAGGAATGTGAAAGATGGTTTAGGCCTATACAATGATATCACGAGTTCTCAAAAGACAATGTTTTGAATTCAATATAGGATAGTCAAGGATATGACATCAAATGCATGAAGCTAATAGAGATTTATAACATAGAATATATAGCTATAATTATGATAATCAATGAGCCAAAGAGGTATAATAATCAATGATAAAAAAACAAAGGAGGATACAATGAGGTTTTACTATCTAGAGCATAAAGAACAACCCAAATATAGAGATACACATGATGAGGATAGCATTGAGATGTAGAGTGATGACTAAAATAGAGAAAATAGTGATTTGTTAAATTATTCAAGAGTATGGACCAGCCAACGTCATGGAGGGCAGGTGGTTTTAGATTAAAATAATACAAAAATAATGGAGATCACAGTCATGCAAGTGCTCGATTGTTAACATTCACTGCTAAAACATAAAGAGATATGTTGAAATAGTGATGATGATACATAGTAGAAGTGATCAAAAATGTATATCAAAATAACTATGGTAAAGAACAAAGATCAAACACTAGGTACAATAGGTAGAGCCTAAAAAGAGGAGTTTTGGGAGAGTTTTTAGTAGGTATGGTGATTTGATAGATTTATGTGAGTGTGGGTAAATAGTATTGATTTCCTACCTCAATTTGGGTGAGAGATTCAAAAAATTTCAATATGACATGTAAGCAAACCAATCTATTTAAGAAAGTTGTTATTTGAAATCTGCCTTGAATTGTATGGAAATTTTGGTGCTAATACAACTAGAACTACACATGGGCTAAAACTCTCCCAAATTGGTCCTCTTTCAAACAGCTTTGTCACTTGCTTATTAAATTCTTCATTTTCTACTAGTTTAAATCTATATGCAGCCTTATTGGGAAATATTGCTCCCAAAATGAAATCAATACAATGACTAATGCTCCTCGTAGGTGTTGATCCTTTAGGAATCTATTTGGACATGATTTCTTTGAATTCTTCTAATAGCTCCTTTATCTATAAAGGCATATCACTACTATAAATTGTTGTACATACTTGTAGTGCCACGGGAACTACTACAAAACACATTTTATTATCTTTTATCTCCTTCAAAAATTGCTTGTTTATTACAAATAGTGTCCTTGGGCCACTTTCCACGTCTACCTCCCTAGTTAACAATAGCTTAAGTGGTTCTCTCCCATTATGTATTTCCTTTCTCAAGGCTTGCATTTAAACTATATTACCAACCTTACTCATTTAAAAGCTTGTATGGATATGTATGTTTCTTCAAAAGGAAAAAGTAAAACCCAGATTTAAAATCATTATTCCTATTGTACGGTGGTAGTGGGGACATATTTATTGAAATGTAAAACCTTCTAGTTTATCATCTATCAAAGTTTCTGATATTCTTCATTACTTTGAAGGGGCTATATAACATCTTACAATGATATTGAACACCATGATAGTATTTTTTTCAGTGTATCAGTAAATAGAAATGAATTTCAGTGGTCTCAATAGTCAATAGTTGAGTAAGAATAATATTTTTCTTGCCCAATATAAAGTCTTAAAAGTAGAAACTAATGGCATTCAGAGAATAGTTAAGACTCCATTAATTGTAGATAACAATTATACATAATGAAAGTGCATTCATTTACATTACAATATATAGAGACATACGTTTCAGTATGAAAAGGTGAAGACAGTACTCAAGTTTGAAACAATGAAAAGTAACAAGAGTAAATGAAATGATAAGTATTGTACCACATACAAGTAGCATAATATATTTCATGATGATTACCATTAATAGCTACAACAATAGGTAAAAGAAACAATTTAAATAAAATTGACATTTAGTACATGTTATGACACAACACAAGAGTCTTTCCTATATCAGATTGAGGTAAGGAAGAGTAGAAAAAGACTAATAAGGTTATAGGATCTATTTTAAGGGGAAAAGAGAAATGACATGACATTTGCATAATCTCAGCCATAGAATAATACCAGTACATACTGAAATGTTTCAAGATGATAGTGTTAGAATAAATGAGAGGGGGGGGGGGGGGAATCNGAATAATACCAGTACATACTGAAATGTTTCAAGATGATAGTGTTAGAATAAATGAGAGGGGGGGGGGGGTGAATCAGTGGCCTAAAAAATATTCTGATAAATTAACCCAAAAACTTAGTACCACAATACTAATCCTCTAGTTATCTTTAGTCCTACAAGATGAATGCCTTCAAACAATCTCAACAAATAACTACTTCTTGGAGTTCAATGTTAAACCTTATTCTTAATGTTTACCGATTAGCAGTCTTTCATTTACTGAAATGCAGTAAATAACTTATTGTATACCGATCAATCCAGATTAGTTATGTCTAATGCAAAACACTAAAGTAATGAATCATAAACACATTGACACATGGATTTTTAATTTGGAAACCCTGTTAAGAGAAAAACCACATGGGATCAGTAACCCAAAATTTTCACTCTTCTAAAGTGAGTTCGGTGAAGAGCCAGCCCTGTTAAAGGTTACAAGCACAATGTTAGGTGTGACCTTGTTAGAGGATTTAAATAGAATAGTTTGTCACTTGATATCAGACATCTCTATGCTACATTTTATGATCAAACCCAGTGTAGTTTGTCAAATGGTATCTGGCATCTCATGCTATCTTCATGACCAAACATTTTGATACTCCTTGGGATGTATCTCAATATAGAAAGGATTGTTAACTCCTACTCAGTTAAGAGACTTTATGAATCAATGGTTAAACTGAAACAGTAAATGATCTGTTCCCATATACAACTATACTTTGCAGATTTTCAGATCTATTCTAAGATCATAATACCTTTCTGATCAATGTATATTTTCAATACCTTTTCTCCACTTCTTTTTGCTTGGTGATACTTTTCTTCTTTGTTGCTCGGTGTCCACATAATTCTTTCGCTCTTTCCTTAGCTTGATTGATCAGGACTATATGAATTTTTTCTTCACTAGTTTCTCTCCAACATCCTTCTTCTCTATTCACCCCTTTATCCTTAATGAATTAGCTCGTCTCTTTATAGACATGATTTCACCATTTCTCAGTTCTTGACTTTCGTGTTCTTGGTGTGATCTGAAATTCTATCCAATCTTGGTTTAAAGCTTTACTTCAGTTTTATCCTCTAGATTTCTCTTTGAAAACTAGAATAAAACAACTTTAAATATTTCACTTATCTATGACTTTAACTTGTCGATGAAAAAAATATTAACAACCAGTTAACTCCTTCTTTATCTCTTGCCAAATAATTCTTTTGTCATTTCTTAACTTCAGTTGCTCTCAGTGTTTTAACTCTTTTTTAGCTTTGGTCAACACTTCAGTTCTCCTCGGGCATCTCCGTCGAGGTTGTCTATCCATCGGGCATCACTATGAATTTCTTCTCATCGGTAATGCTTGTGATTTTTCTTGTTGGTAATGCTTGTTGGGTTTCTTGCTCAGGAATCACTGTGACTTTCCTCTTGGGTTTCTCTGTCCGTCAAGGTGCACTGCCCGTCGGTGTTTGTAGTCACTTAGTGAATGCTGATCTTTTATGCATTACTAATAGCATAATATTTATCTTTCTGATTCTTTGAATTCTTTGACACTTTGAAAATAACCAATCAGATTATATCAAGTTGACATCAATGAAAATATAATACATTAACTGATTTAATGTCTTGCATGAACTTTCTGTAGCTTGGTGATCATCAACTTAACATCTTTAAACATTCAATCAGTTATAGTTCATCAATATCTCCCTTTGGCATTGATGGAAACATACTACATTATCACACTATATTATTACTAATACAATATGAAATATAAAAGTTGTAGTTCATCAATCTACTGGAATCTTTTTGTTCTATAACCAATACAAATGTTTGGCTCTTGGTAAGCTCATATAGATTAGATTTGTTTCTTGCAGAGTGCTCTCTTCAATCTTCAATCCCTTTACTGGATAGATGTAGCATCTTCTGTATTTATTTGATATGATGTTGTATCTCCCTTTGACTGTTCCTCTCCTTGATCATCTCTTTTTCTTTTGACAATAATATAGTCATCTTTTCCTTCATGATACTTCCTGTTAGGGTTTTTTCTTGCAAGGCCTCTGAGATATGCTTGAATATTTAGACAACTCTATGACTCCCAATTCCTTTTGATACTTTGAATCAAGCAAGAGAAACACTAATTGATGAGGTAT
Source organism: Thuja plicata (assembly GCA_018584345.1). Lineage (NCBI taxonomy): Eukaryota > Viridiplantae > Streptophyta > Pinopsida > Cupressales > Cupressaceae > Thuja > Thuja plicata. Next base: position 1,019,823 of record MU223334.1, on the reverse strand, counting down.
TTTGATAACACTGGGGGATACCTATTACCACCTCCTTATTTTTTGAGATCCACTAACTCAGGCAGGTTTTATCTATGACTAATTACTGACTTGACAGTATCTTTAGAGTGGATTATACTTTATGTGCTAAATGTTCTATTTTTAGATGGAAATGTATATAACAATGCAAATAACTATGACAATTCTGAGAAAAAGCTTGACAATCCAAATCAATAGCTTAGTGATAGTAGACAACAACATAACAAGGAATTGCATTCTTCTTTCCTTTTATAACTCTTATGAATCTAGGAGGAATAACTTATTTGATTTAATCTTCAAGAAATCAACAAACTTCAACTGTAACCTTTAGGAGTACAATTAATTCTACATAAAATACTCTAAAAATGATTGGTTTGAATAGTATTTGAATATTTGGATAATGACAATTTATCAAATCAATTCCTAGACCAGTGCCTATCCTTTGGGCTTATAAAGTCAATAATTTGAAGTTTACAGCAATACACAAAAACAAAATACTATAAGATGCCTTACAACTTACATGAAATTCAGATAAAATGCCTTACAAGTTATCTTGTCACCTCTATAGTATTGTATCCAATCCTTAACTATCGTTATGCTCCCTGAAACTACTTAAAAAACTTAGTTCTTTCCTTGAAAGAAACTTGCAAGTAATTAGATAGGTACTGTTGCCCAATTTTTCCACCCTTGTGCACTTTTCTCTAAACCCTCAAAACCCCTGAAACCCTAAGTCTCTCTCATGCAAACGAGGTAATAGACCCTAAGCCTTGGCTCGTTATATTTCATCATTACCTTTTTAAGTCACTTAAGACATGTGCCATAAGTCAGGTCGCTTGATCGCTTTACCAGAATCGAATATGCTTAAACATCTCCCGACTTCGCTTTTGCCTTGTGTCGCGTAGTCTCTTTACAAAATGGAATATTCCTTCAGCTTATCAAGACTTGGCGATCTCTCTTTAGTTAGGTTGTCGCTTGATTTCCATGTTATAAGCTTTTAAAAGAATGGGACCCACCTCAGTCAGGTAATCGCGAGAGGAATTGGCAAGTCAAAGAAATGTCTTCCGACCTTGCGCCTACTTCATGTCGCATGATCGCTTGATTAGCTCAGTCAAACAGTTAAGCTCTTGCTTCAGTCGTGTGGTCTCGTGAAAAATGGTGGTTAAGAGATAACATTCCCGATCATGCGACTAACTGTTTGATGTTAGTAGAAATACTCAGTCGGGTTGTCGCTAGAAAAGGGGCGATGACTCAGTTGTTTAGAAAGGGTTACATGGACAAAAGAAAAGATGACATCTGTCACGGAGCTAGTGGTTGTCGCCTGATCGCTTGATGAAGGAGGAGGATCACGCGATAACAATACTAAGGTATGTTTGTCCTCAGTCGCGAAGTCTCCTGATGATTTAGGGGCGTAAGGAAATATAAAGTGATTAAAGGAAAGCCGTTTGATGAAGGAATGACAAGATCTGACAGTGGTCACAAAGTCTGATGATAAAAGTGCCCTAGGGAAAAAGTCCTTCCGACTAGGCGATTAAGGTATGTCGCAGGGTCGCTGTAAACAGAAAAAGGCACGTGCTTCAAGTTAAAAGTAAAGACATAGGATCACCAAACTCAGTGACTAAGGGTTATCGTGTTATCTTGAAAAGAGGCATGAGCATCTGGCGATCAGGCGACAAGCCGTGATGGATAAAAGGTAGCAGTTAGGCGCTGGGTCGCTTGAAAAATGGTGAGTTAAGTGAAATGTCTCTCGACTTTGAAATTTCATAGTCGAGATGTCGCCAGAAGTAGCTCGGGTTTAGTAGGAGTTAAATGATACCTTGTCGCCAGGTCATGAGATTTAACCAGGGTCAATATCTGATACTCGCGACAAGGAGACTAGCCGTTGGTCGCTAGGTCGCAGGATTTTGAATTTGAAATTCTGGCGGCAGATTTGGCACTGTGAACGCTCGACAGCCATG
>MU223334.1:986966-1008114 GCA_018584345.1 Thuja plicata | reverse complement strand
GGAAGCCGGCCTTCTCCGGAGATTCAATCTCATAGTTCAAGTCCCACAGCTTGGAGGTTGATTCCATGTTTCACTAGGTTGCTGTTAGAGAAGCTTTCAGCAAGGGTGCAAACCTCAGTGACAACAGCTACCTTATAGCTAAAATGCTTAAGATTTCCTTACAAATTTAAACATAAAAGAGCATACACAACAAATAAAGAGACAACAATGAAGATAGAGTAAAATTGCACTATATTTTATTGATATGACCCTGCTTTAGTACATAAAAAGCTTAAAAGCTTAAAGACACAGACACAAATCTAGAAAGTCTAATTTTCAATATATTTCATCTCCTTGATTTATTACAATTTTGGTCTATTTATAGGTCCTTAACCATCTTGGAATCCTTCATGTTAGGATGCAAAAAGCTTTGAATTGTTTAAGGAACCTAACCCTAAAAAGTACAGAAAAGACAAAAGAAGAGAATGTAGAAGCGGTGGAAGGACAAAAACAGGGGATAAAATCTGATACTCTTTATCCTTTTCTAGAATCTGGCACCTTTGTCTGACAATGTTCACGATAGCTTCTAGTATTTATAGAAATACTAAGTGATCTCCATTATAGGATAACTTACAGTCATCTTCATTAATAGATAACCTCCTTGTGCTCAATGATCAGGCGCCAAGTGTTCCCCTTCATTCTTCATATAGGACCTCTTCCTCCACCACAGGCTTCTTTTTCTTGGGCCTAGTCATCAGGTCCCATGCTGTCACTTCATCCTCTATTGGCCACTTAAAGCTCTATGTGCTCTGTACTTGTGCCTTCTACCTTTCCCATCTGACATCTGTGATGCTTTTTACATCCATTAAGAATTTGTTCATGTCAGTTTCTGCTTTGAAGGCTTCATCCAGAATCTTATTGAAACCTTCCAAATCTAGATCTGATCCTGAAATAAATTCCTCATTGCTGGGCATTTTGTTGTCAAATTCTCTCCTCTAGGCCTCTAAAGCCTTCACTTGACCATCCTCTCCTTTCAATGGAGGAACAAATCTATTGAAATTTGGAGAAAATAGGCTCAACTTAGCCTCTACTTGATTCAACTTACCCTTGAAGAATGATAAGGCTATGTTAACCTTCTTGATTTCATCCTCAACCTTAGTTACAACCTTAGGTAAATCTAGTCTAAGGGGCTACAAATAAGCAAGCTTTTCAAATAGTTGAACCCTAGGAGACCAATTAACAAAATAGGGGTTCAAAGTGGAAATGTACCCTATTACTTCTATTTGTAGAGTGGGCAACTTATTATAAGCATTCAGGATGACATCTGTTTTATCCTTCAGAATATCGATCCTATGCTACAGAATGCATTTAAATGCATTTAGGGCTACCTCATTCTTATTTTTTTCCACATCTTTTTCAACTACTTACTCTGATTTTTCCTTTTCCTCTATCTGTAAGGGCTGTTGTGGAGGCACATAAACCACCTCAAGTTTCTCTTCTAGTTGCTTTAGCAACTCAGCAATTGCCTTATCCTACTGATGTATCTTTATATGGCACAATTCCCTATCCTTAGCTAGGGCACTGGTTTCCTCAATCAGAATGCTACACTTCTCAGATAGTTGCTTTGTCTTGTCTTCATTCAAGTGATCCCAGTGAGTCATGATCTGAGAAATTTCCAAATCTCCAGTATTCTGTACAGTCTAGACCATTTGATTTCCCACCATATTCTCCTGAATATTCACTAATTGAGGCTTTTGGTCCTTGGGACATAGGCTCCACATGGTGAAGGCTTGTGATTTTGGACTATATCCAAATCCTTTTATCATATCACCCATCTAAAACTCGCTTGCCATTTTAAGGTCTGGCTGCTTCCTGATTTGGTCAATGATGAATGCTAAGGCCAAGTCTCAGCCCTCAGCAAGAAAAATGCCACTGTTTAAAACCATTTGCCTTGCCTCATCTGGTGAGACATCTTCGCTATCAGGGTCATAGGCTTGTAAAGCTAACAGAGCTTCATTTGTAACTATTTCTTCTCCATCTAATTTCAATTGAGCCCTTATCTTCTCTTTCTTATGCCATCTCGAAAAGTCTTTGAATTCATCAGTCTTAATGAAATTATCATCACTCAAAAATTGTTGTTGATGTAACAATCTCTCATCAATACATGCCTTTAGAGGCAACTCTATATTCTCTTCTTCATCCTGTTGCTGCCTCTTCCCCTGTCTAATTAGCTTTCTTAGGTTATGATCATATAACCTATTTCCAGGAATGAGGGCACTTACTTTATCTCTCTTCTCCTGTCTAACAGATGAAGTCTGACCAATGTCAACTTTTTACCTCTTAGCAGAAGGCTCTTCTACATCATCCGACTGAGAGACCTCTGTTAGGTCAATGATATGGCCCTCTCCTCCCTACAACTATGGTGCCTCTACAACATCCTATTGGGGCTGATCAAACTGAGGTGGACAGGCATAATCACCATCACTATTACTCTCATACTCTGATTCTGAATGCTCAGGCTCTTTAGCTCCTTTCTTATCCAAGACATTGTCCAATTGTTTACGGAGTATGTAAAAATTATCAATCATAGCCTTAATCCTGTCAAAATAAGGCAGATTAGGGTAAAAGCCTCCAAAAGACAACCCATTCCTCTTAATTTCCTTTTCAAGATTCAACAATTCCTGAATCCTCTCTCTTCTTGTTCTGATTTCATCTTCATCAAGAAGATTTCTAGTCACATCCTCTTCTATGCATAAACAATGCACATTTGTATTAGGGATGGTAGGAGTCAAAAGTTTCCTAACTCTTTCCATGAATCCCTTAGGTTCAATGTATCTATATGATGCTACCCCCATCCTACAGCTCTCCAACCATTTATTGACTAAATCAATGGCACCCTTACCAATGGTAAAATTAAAGATCTTGAGTTGTCTAGGGGTTAAGGTCCCCTTCCCGTGTGGTGCAAAATGTTCATTATTTGTTAACAATAGTTGCCAGATGAATTCCATGGAAGCAACTCTAGATGACACATGGTAAGGTAAGACATGAGGCAAATGAGTGCATCCATATACCCTAATCATGGTGAAATTCTCCTCTAAAAAGAAGTCTCCCTAGTTATTATCACCTTCCCACTTGTCTATATACTCACAAGGCCTAAATAGTTGCAACACCTGGATTGGGAGCTTGGTTTTGTTGATACCCATGCTCTGCATTATTGGATATACAATCCATTTCTCAAACCCATAGAAGTCTCAATCCTTGGATGTATAATTCCAAATCCTAACCCAAAATTGAATGGGATTAGGCCAGTCCTAGAAAATCCTCTGAGGATTCAAGTTGTTCACATTCATAATCCCATAGTTAAAATGCAGTAACAAATGCATTAGGATGGAATAGTGAAATAACCTGGGTTCTTTCTCTTTGGGAACCTTCATCTTCTTCTGCGTAGCTACAAATCACTCATGTATCTTGTCAATAATGTATTGTATGTAGTCATAACTGGTGCTAGAATGCACCTCTTGTAAGTCAAGCACCATCATCAAAATTCCAACATTTATTTTCTCAGCTCCTCCATCTATCCCTAACACTCTACACAGGGCATAAGAAATATACTTGATATAAAAATGCAGGTCCTTAAAGCAATAGGGTGCAGTCCAAGGTATAGGAGTGAGATGGTTCCTAACCTCTTTGAGCATATGCTTCTGTAAATGATCCCTAGCAATACCAGGTTTTAACCTATACCTCTCCTCTTGCTTAGTAATATTTATTTTTGTGGACATGGTATTGTATAAGCCAAAGGCTTGCATAAATGAATTTCTATTCAAAATTAAAAGGGTAGTGGCATCATTTTTCTTAATTGTCCTAGACAGGACATCATAGTGGCTAGCAAAACCTAGAAACAAGTCTACATCTATATAGACATCATGGACAATTAACCTAGCAAGACCACAAGTCCAAGGGTTTGACACTGGGATAGCTTTATCAAAATTATTATAGAAGTAGTTGTAAAGAGAAAAACTTGTTGATCCCAGAGTGCAAGCATCTCTGATCTCATAGTAGTCATCTACCAACAAATTTGCATTGGCCCTCTTGTTCTGTGTAGACCCCGGCAACAAATTCAGGAATTCATCAGAGTAATTCCTTTTTCTTTTTGCATCATCATCTACCTCATCACTTCTCCCACTGGTTGAAGCCACCCTAACTGCTTTGCTCATATTTCTCTGTTTGAATCCTCTCTTTTACTGATATTGAAACAAATCTCCTATCAGGATTCACCACTCTTCTCTGTGCACAGTTTAGCAATTCAAGAAACTTGATAACCAACTAGGTACTCTGCAACCAGATTTCTATTTTTATGATAACAAAAGACCTAGCACCTCTTTGCTCTGCAATTATGAAAGTATGATAAGTTGAAAATGAGCTTCGATCAACTCTTTATGGTAACTATTCTAAGTACATAGCTCATCATTTGAAAGACAATCAATTCTGCTTTCAATTTAGCACACTGTGAAATTGATTGAAATCCTAGCCGTAGTTCATGAGTGTGACAAGAGATCAAAAACATATATATGCATTTTCAGAAAAAACTCTTATAAAATTCGAAGAAGGTGACATGTCTTCAGATGATTGGTTCTCTGTCAGACATCTCAGCTACCCTTTTCATACATCAATCAATATTCTATATTTTTATTGGACACTAAATCTTTCACATTGTCATGTCACCAACTATTGCCTTTTATGAATTTTCATATTCAGTGACCATGCAACTGTGTAGTATCTCCTCATCGCTGACCAAATTCCTTAACCCTTAATTTTTTTGGAGATGTAGCGACTGTGTTATTTTTCTACTTGGCTAACCATAGTCTACTTCTAGCGATCACGCGACTAAAGGAATCAAATTTGCTGGATGAAATACTTAACTCAAAGTTCATTTTGGAGACTCTGCAACTGATGGTTATCTTCACCTTTTACTGTTATCTCCAAGTCACTGAATGTTATTTTTCTTTACGAGACCCCACGACTAACCTTGGTCACCCAATCGCTGATTACAAATGTTAGTTGACAATTCTTTCAGAGACTACGCGACAAACTTCAACTTTTGATTTTAATTCAGAGACTATGCAACAAATGGTTATCTCATTGTCACGAGCACTTTTACCTTTAGGCACTTTCAATCAGAGACTTCCCGATAATAAATTACTTTATACTCTTAGTCTCCTAATTACTAGATGACTTCCTTCTTTTGGGAGACCACGCGACTAACCTTTATCTTGTGCAATGTGGACATGTGTCTCTTCTAACCATTTGTCTCTGAATCGGTAAATAAACACTGACTTAGCATCTTAATCTAGTGACTACCCGATTGTCTCATATTTTAAACACCTTACGGTTTGTCACAAAGTCTCAGCATCTTTTACTTAACTATCATCTGACTTGGAGACTATGCGACACAAACCCTTTAACACATCACTTAACTGCACCCAATATGAATAAGATAAGAATGTAACCATTCATACCATGCCCTATCTTTACTTGTTTTATTAAAACCAATCTAAATAAGATAAGAATGTAACCATTCATACATGCCCTTGGGGCTTGTTTCAGTCCATATAGTTCCTTTTGTAGCTTGCATATGATGGCCTTGTCCTTTGTTAATGCAAAACCATTGGGTTTTTCTATGTAGACCTCTTCTTCAAGAATTCCATTCAAGAAAAAATGACTTGAAATCCATTTGAAATTTTTTGAACTTATTATAAGCAACATAAGCAAGTAGAATTATTACCCCTTCCAATCTTGCCACTGGAGCAAAAGTCTCTCCATAGTCTAGTGCTTCATCTTGTGCATAGTCCTTACATATAAGCCTTGCCTTATTTCTGATCACATCTCCATATTCATTCATTTTGTTCCTGAAAACCCATTTGATACCAATCACATTTTTATCTGTAGATTTGGGAACAAGTGTCCATGTATCATTTTTCTCAATTTGATCAAGTTATTCCTCCATATCTCTTACCCAATCTTAATCCTTGATTTCTTCCTTCACTATCTTAGGCTCATACTTGGAAATCAAACATGTACTTTCTCTAAGCTTTCTTCTAGTTAGAACACCTGCATTCTTATCACCTACAATTTGATCAATGAAGTGATTCATCTTCACATACCTAGGTATCATCGGTTCAGGTCTAGGAGCTTCTTCTTTTACTGGTTCATTCACTTTTTCCATATTGTTTTGTTATGCTAGTTCATGCACTCTGGGTTCACTATACACAATCTCCCAATCATCCTCTATCACGTTCTTGCTTGAATCACCAGTTTTCTCAGGGTATTCGTCTATCTTTACATTTGCACTCTCAATCATTTTGTTATCTCTCTTATTTAAACACTTATATGCTTTTGTTTTAGTAGAATAGCACAAGAAAATACCTTCATCACTTTTTGGATCAAACTTGCCTGTGAAATCATCCCTCTTAATGTAACATCTATTTTCAAAGACTTTGAAATATTTAACACTAGGTGAGTGACCATACCATAGCTCATAAGGTATCTTATAGGTTCCTTTCTTTACTTTCACCTGGTTCAGTGTGTAGACAACAATCTAATTTCTTCTCTCTAATACATTTTTGGTACATCACCTTGAATTGACATTGTCCTTGCAGCATCCACTATAGTTTTGTTCTTCCTCTCTGCAACATCATTTGTTTTTGGAGTCCTCAGTGCAAACATTTGTCTCTTAATTCCATTATCTTCAATATACTTAATAAATTTTGCAGAAGTAAAATCACCTCCTCTATCAGAAATTAAACACTTCAAATTCATACTTGATTCAACCAGTGCCTTGAATGTTTTGAATTTATGGAATGCATCAATCTTCTCCTTCAAGAAAGTTACCCACGTCAATCTAGAATATTCATCGATAAAAAATATGAAATATCTATCACCTACATAACTTATCTATCTCATAGGCCCACGCAGATCAGTATGTACTAAATCAAGTATGATATAAGATGAAAATGAATTTCTTTTGAAAGTAGAACTAGTTAACATACCCAACTGACATTCTTTACACATTATTTTGTCTGGATTGACTAATTGTGGCAATCCCCTAACTGTATTTGTCTTACTCACTTTGACCAAACTATTAAAAAATACATGAAAAAACCTTATATGCCATAATCAATTATCTTAGGCCTTCACAACCAAACAACTATTCACAATATTATTCAAATGGAATAAATTACCTCTAGTCTGCCTACCGATAGCAATCTCACCACCCAAGCTTCCAATTATTCAACATATACCTCCTTTGAATTCTAGTCTATAAACTTTATCATTTAGTTGACCCACACTCAAAATATTATGAGTTACACCTTCCACAAAATAAGCATCATCTGTATTACTCTTACCATTCAAAGAAATAATGCCTTTTCCTTTGACCAAACAAGGTGTATTGTTGCCAAACCTTACGACACCACCATAAAAATCATCAAGATTAATGAACTTACTCTTGTCACCAGTCATGTAGTGTGAGCACCCGCTATCTGTAATCCATTCATCATTATGGCCCATGTGAGAAACTATCGCCTTCTGATGGATATTCTTTGACTGCAAAAAATGCAAACTCCTCTTCCTCATTATCTTCTAATTCTTCACTGGTAAATCCTTCATCAACTGCAACATAGCATTGTTTCTTCCCTTTTCCCTTAAAATTTATGATCTTATCCCTTTTTTCACCATTAGGACATCTAGCAGAAATATTTCCAATATTATTACATGAAAACCATTCTAGTGGTAGCTTTCCTTTGTACTTACCAGTCCCTCTAGGCAATCTCTTTCCTAGTAGTGCTTCAAGCTCTCCCTGTTTCCTTTCATCTTCTAAGATAGCTTCAATTTATCTCATGTAACTTGACATGTAATTAGAATTATGACTTATTTCTTTAGCTTTCCTTACCGGTACATTAGACATCGATGCCTTGAAAGTTGCCTCAACTCTAGGAATATTTTTATCAAAGTTATTTAACTCAAATGTAGTAAGTGTATCGATTAGTTCATCTACAGTAACACTGTCAAAAGTTCTCAACTCATTTATAACAGGCACTCTAATGGCATAAGTAGGTAGTAGAGTTCTCAACATTTTACTTACCACAACATCTTCCCTAATAGTTCCACTAGTACCTCTGATAGCACCAACAAGTTATTTTATTCTTTGACCATATTGTACAATATTCTCTCCTTCTACCATCTTCATGTCATCATACTTTCCTCTAATATTGTCTTCATTATATTTTTGCACATGATAATATCCTCCATAGATTAGTTTCAACTTTTCCTAGACATCATAGGCAGTATCCACTCCACGAAGATCAACATATTCAATATTAGATAAGGTACTTTGAATAGCTTCTTGTGCTTGATTATTCTCCTATTGTTTCTTCAGTTGATCTGCAGTGAGAGCTATAATAGGAGTGGTATAATTTCATGTGACATGCATCCAGTATTTTGATCCCATACCTTTTAGATATAACTTAAATTTTTCACTCCATACCAAGTAGTTGTCTTTAGTGAACTTGGGAGGTTCCTTCATCATCATTGGATCTTTTCCTCAAGCTATTAGGCTTACCACAAAGAGGACCCAATCTATGATACCAATTGTTACTATTATTAGATCTAATATTACTGAGTTGGGGGGGCGATTAGTAAGTTAACAAATTAAATTTTCAATAAACCATTCAACAACTTGCATCACTTAACATCCATTGCATAAAAAAACAAACCAATGAAGATGAACATCCACAACCATAAAACATATTAACACCAATATTTTTCTCATGGAAACCCAACTGGGAAAAACCATGTGTGGGGATGGTACCCACAAATAATTCTTCACTCGTCTAACGTACACCTGGTTAAGAGCTTAGCCCTATTAGGAGCTTACAAATGCCTGGTTAAGAGAAAGACCCTATTAGGAACCACCCGATTAAGGGATTTACCTCTAGCCATGTTAGGAGCTTTATATGAAAGATTTTGTGGTTGGAAAAGGATCGCATAGAAAAGAGAAAGAAGGGAACATTCTTGCATCATTTCATGAAATTTGCATGCTTTTCCATCGGTTCTAATACCTTATAAAAATTACAAGGGCATTTGAAAGACAACTATCGTATGAAGTTTGGAACATAGATGGCATGTGACTTGAAGGATCATATTCACTATGTTATCAAGACTATGTCACATCAATTATTAATTGAAGAAGATTTGATTAGGAATTGCCTAAAATTTGAAGACTATGTATAGAAGAAATAAATGGAATATTTTAGGATAGGAAGAAGAAAGGGCTCCCATAATGTTTTGAGGAAGAAGAAAATAAAGAAAAGAGAGTAGAGCTATGTTTAAATAGTTTTGAGAAAATTTATGGAAATTCAATTGAGGATGTGCCAGAGAAAGTTTAGTTTCCACCTATGATGTTGCATGGGCTCATTATCCATGATGTTCCAGACTTAGAGTCTACACCTATAGATACCCAAAAATGGACAGGCTTACAAGTTCACATTTAATTACTAATTATTTCTCTATTAATTAAATGGTTCTTTAATTATTTAATTGATCATCTTAATTCTGTTATATCCTAATCTTTTCATCACTTAATCATTTCTTAGTATTAATTAAATAATTAATCTTATTTAATTAATTTCACCTTAATTAATTGGTTTTTACTAGTTAATTAAATTCAATATCTAAATTCTCATAGTTGAAATAATTATCAATAATTATTTAAATTAGCTAATTAATTATTCTCAATTAAATTAATAACCCAAAATTAATTTAATTTCATTTTCTAACTAATTTCTATCTAGTTTCATTTAATTTAGAATTAATTCCGCTTTCTTCTGAATTGAATTTTTAATTCAATTTTAATTTTAAAAACTTCCAAAAATCAGAGAAAACAATTTCATGAGGAATAAAAGAATTCTGGAAATAAAAAAAGAGCTTTAATCAAAAAAAGAAATCTGAAAATAAAAAAACAACTTTAAATCAATAAAATCATTTGCTTATCCTCAAAATTGCAAAATTGAAAATCATTCTTTTAATCAAAAAAATCTATTGCTTTTTGGAAACTGATTTTCTCCAAATTGATTTTCTTCATCTTTACTCCATCTCTAATTATCTCGTCCATTCAAGCTACTTTCATAGGATCAATCTCAACGGTCGATTAGTCTAAAATCTCTATATAAACCCTCTTCAAACCCATTTGAATCAACACAATTTTGGAGAGCACGATCATGATTTTTGAGAGAATATATATTCTGCAGATTTTTCAAGTACATTGTGATCAACATACTATTTCTTTATCATATTCTCGAATCTCCCAAGTCATAAGCGTTGTCAACATCAACTCTAGGCACCATCAAAACAATGTTTTAGAAAGAGAAGAGAGAAGCAACATAAGCTTCAAGAATTTTTCAGTTTGCATTACGTTTCTTATTTATTTCTAAATATGATGCTTGTTACTTTGTTTTTATTAGGCTCATTGATAGTAATCATTTGATTATTTTGTTTCAATCAGTGGTACTAAACATATTGTGTGAGTGTGCAGAATTAGGTCTATACAACACCTAGTCCTCCCCACAGGAAAACAAGAAAAGGTAAGATCTAGTGCCTATAGTATCTTATGATGACTCAAAGGGAAATGGGGATACTAAAGAGGTAGTGAGTGCATTGAGGGTATTGAAAGAAGATGAAGGAGTGGATTAAAAACAACTCTCTCAGCTAGTGTATCAAGAAGATATCCATGGCTATGAATCCAAACTCACTAAGTAAACTTAGCCGATAAACCACATTGATGATAGGGAAGCCATGTCTTTAAGATTCAAAGAAGATAACTTCATTAACACTCAAGAGTTCAAATATTTTTGGTTGAAAATAAAGATGAACGAATTTGAGAAAAGGAAGAAAATAAATATCATGGGTCCTAATGAGTCAAAGCACAAGGAGATTATAAATAAGACTTTCAAGGAAATGAGATTTGATGAAGTGAACATTACCCCTGCAGAAGCCAGACAAATGGTAAACAAAAGTGACATGTTGATTATCCCTGGGATAACTTTGAAACAAGCATTTTAATTGGATCGGCTGAGGAAATAGGAAGACCCCATAATGGTGGTAGAATTTAATTTTGAGGAAGGGGTAAGTGGAACTAGATATAATCCTAAGGTACTTGTAGCATGGGTCACCTTTAAAAGCACCAACAAACCAAAGTTGTTGGATATGGTGAAAGAGATAGGTGGAAATGTCATATTAAGGACCATGAAGGATACTGTTGAGCTTTTTCTTGCAGAATCTCAATATAGAATCAATGCTTGATTCCTAGATTCCCAACTCTTGACTCGTGCAAGTAGTATGAAAAATAGATGTCTGCTATGATAAATGAAATACTACTATTAAAAAGCTAATATATCTATCTAAATGCAACCTAATGAAGAATACGAATGATCAAATGAAGTAAAAATAAGTTTAGCTTCACTCACCCATCGTAGCTTGTCTCCATTGTCCTCCTAGATCTGATTTCTTGGATGTTGAGCTCTCAGATTTCCAATGAAGCTCCTTGTCCAAGATGTCACCAAAGTGTGGAGATTTGAGTGAATGTATGCAAAATGCAACTAAATGGATGATGGAATGGTGTAGAAATGCCTGGATGCTTTATGTGTTTGCTTGGATGCTTGAATGTGATTGCTTGAATGCTTGATTGCTTGATTGCTTGAATGCTTGAATGCTATTATGCTCACCACTAGATCAAAAAGGGGGAATGAGGATCCTTTTATAGGATTTTGGAGGACCCAAGCCTAGGTGGCATGATCCTAGGGTGGAGAATGAAAGGTGGAAGATCCTAGGGCTACTATTGACTTGGTTGAAGGGGTTGAGAGAAAGGGGGATGTAATTAGAATGTGAGAGGAAGAATAGGGCAGATGTTCCTCCTATATTGACATAGAGGAGAAGAAGGTGGAAGGGAAAGACACATGTCATGTGTCTCACAAAGACCATGGAGAGGAAAGAGGAAGGACTTTTTCCTCATGAGGACTCTTGGTAAAAGTGTCCCATGAGTCATCTTGGACTCTTTGAGGTGGCTTGAGAAGCTCCTTAGGAATAGGGATTGCTTCTTGACTTGGTGTAGGGGAAGACATGTGGTCATGAGACCAAGTCTTATGAGGCCACATAGCCCTTAGGAATAGGACATGTGTGGGTGAGGATAATGATTTATTGATAATTAATAATAATTAATTATTTTAGCCAAGGTGATGTGTCAAGTGACTAGGTCTACGAGGTGGACTAGGAGGCTTAGTCATATTTAGTGACTATATAATTAATCACTTTAATGAGATTAATTTAGAAGACTTAGGATAAGAAAAATAGACTATAGTGAATGTATTAAATAAATTAAAATAATTTACTTAATAAATAAAAGAAAAAAATATTTAATTAACTCATCAAGTCAATATTAATTAAATAATAAATATTTAATTAATTAATTAGTGAAGCCATTTTTAGTGTATACATTTAGCCCCTCTTTGAAATACTATGTTGGTCACATTGTTTCAAAGAAAAATTGAGCTTTTTACCCCTGCCCCAGACAATGCTGACAAAGACGGCTTATGCATGCCCCTTGAGAGATTGATTGACAAATTTTTTGTTTTATTATGTTTTTGTTTTTTTTTGTTTTTGTTTTGGAATGTTCAATCAATCTCACGAAAAGAAGCGCAAGAAAATGGGAGGGAAAATGGGGTGAAATGGAATGATATCGGGGGGTAGGGTCCACACATCCAACAAATGGGTCCACAGGCTATATATAGGGTCAATGGGTCCACTAGAGGTTCATTATGCACACTTGTCATTTGGAGATTGGAGCTTGGAGAAAGAGCTGAGCTGAGCTGAGAAGATGTCGTTCCCACTTTTAGATCACCGCTTCGAGAGGGTCAGACGCTTTGAGAGGCCACTGGATTCTGGAGAGCCAGCAGGTGATTCATCCTGCTTTGTCAATTTGATGTAATTTAGTATGTTTGATAGGATTTGTAGCATTTTTAGGTTAGATCCAATCATAGGCTAGGTTATAGAATTTCATGTTTTTGGGGCGAAAAATGGATGTGTAGTTGTGGCACATGTATGTGCAGCAAATAGGCATGTTTGCACAAATAGTGCACATACATTTAGGGTTCCTGTGCATTTGTAGGATTTGGTTAGGTATGTTGCACATTTGGTTAGGTATGTTGCACAATTGTGATATTTGCGCAAATGATAGGGGGTTATGCGCATACATGATGTTATGCTGCACATTCATGAAAATGGTAGAATTTGGGCAAATGAGGAGGTCAATTAGGTCAAACATCATATCGATAGGCTGAGTTGATCTGTCAGCATTGTATTTGTGATCAATTGGTGTCAAGATAGGAAACATTGTAGCATGGTCGCTAGTTAACCTTCCTGAGATTAGATAATTGATAGAATTATCTATTGATACATGTGATATACATGTGTTTGATTGATAGATAGGATAGATAGATAGATCAGTTTGTTTGATGTCTGATAGTTTTATTTGTCGATTGTTGGTGATAGGAGGATATTACCAATGTCTTTATGTCACAGGAGAGATATCCCATGACACAGAGTCTAAGATCAGCGCTGTCGGAGACTGACAGAATGTTGATTGGGGCAACAAGCCTATATCATCTAATTTACATGCCCAAGATTTGGGCAAATCTAGGTATGTTGACTGCGTTGGTGCATGGAGAGATGGCACTCAGAGACGAGTACATTTCATCTTCTGACAGGAGAGATGATTGTGACATTAGAGGATGTGTGTCGCATCCTACGACTGCCTGTCATAGGAGATTTGGTGCAGTATGATCAACATGGTGGTTTGACGGAGTGCAGAGGAGTGTTTGGGGATGAGGATATTGATGAGGTAGAGATTAGCTGGGAGGATATGGGGTAGTTGTATGATCCACTTCTAGTTGTGTTGGCTGGAGAGATTGGAGGGCATGTTTTCCCAGATCAGAGATCACATGGCTTCGCAGTTGGGTGGGGCTAGACACTTCAGAGGATGATGGATGAGGGGACCCATTTTGCTTGGGGGTGTGCTTGCTAGTGCATCTATATCATGATCTTCATCAGGTTGTATATGATAGGGGAGCTTCTTTATCAACAGGGGTCACATTACTCCATGTGTGGGCATGGGAGCACATTGCCATCACACGACCGACAACTTTGAGATTTCAGGGCGTGGGGCAGCCATATATTTTTCTTTATGCATCGATCCAGTCTCAACGTAAGCTGGGACAATTGGAGTTTTGGAGGTATAATTTTGATATTATAGATGTTGTGACCTGGAGACCCTACCTAGGGTGTGAGCCATGGGAGGACTAGTGTCAGTTCAGATACTGCTTCGAGTCACAGTGGCTGATAGGGAGGACTCCCTTTATTATAGAGAAAAAAATGGTGAGCAGGGTCCTCCGACAGTTTGGCAGGATTCAGGGGATGCCACAGGGGGTGACAGAGTTTTCACGGAACCACTAGGAGAGATAGGACTGGGGACCGATGGTGTCATATGAGGTCATGAGATAGGAGTTTTTGGACATGCCATTTTAGGCATGGTCGATGAGACAAGGATTCATAGACCTAGGCATGATACCAGAGTATGAGAGATACTTGAGGGATCATCCATTCCCGAGACTCACTGACCTAACAAAGAGGCCACCATAGAGAGACCCTGAGGATAGACATCAAGGTAGGAAACGAGGCCGGGATAAGAGAGGTTGAGGGGGAGGTAGAGGTGATGATGATGAAGGAGATGATGGAGGTGATGGTCCCAGTAGAGGGAGGAGGATAGAGGGAGGCTACAAGATTTGATGCCATCTTTGTCCATGTAGGAGGTACATCAGCCACCAGCATAGAGACCAGTAGCTACCTAGAGACAGGCACCGATATAGGCATAGGCACAGTTATAGGCACAAATACTAGGACAGATACTAGCATAGATAGATCCCTTGGTACAGGTATAGGTACAGGTGCTGATATAGGTAGGATAGAGGCAAGATGAGGCCGATGTGATACTAGGTCAGGCGGGAGTGGTACTGGGCAGACTTGGATAGGAGGATATTCAGGATGAGCATATGCTCAATGTGGGCGATGATGTAAAGATGGAAGATGTAGAGGCACATGATGTATAGGTAGAGGTGGATGTTAGGAGGCAGGATCAGTATTTACAAAGGGACACATCAAAGGAGGAGGATATAAACATTGATGCATTTCTAGTTAGACTAGCAACGATATAGGTATAGGCTGACCGTGTCCCTGGTTTTGAGAGATGGGTGGAGAGGATAGAGGGGGAGATCACAGAGGTGAGACAAGAGTGAGATACTGCCACAGAGCGGTTAGGGGAGGTAGAGACACTACTTGATGAGCTTGAGTCCACAGAGACATTGGGGCCTCATGCAGACAGTCTCTAGATGATGATGAGAGCTGGTAGAGAGATCACTTACTAGAGAGAGACCTACAGATAGGTTGTTCCATGGGATCAGTGGATTGTGAGCTTTAGGGAGAGCTCATATGTAGTGTAGACAATAGTACATCAGAGATAGGGGTCGGTGGGTAGTGGAGGTACATCATCATGCCCAGTGAGACCACCATCAGGTTCTGGAGAGACATCAGTGGAAGGTACTTCTATTGCAACACGTAGATATTGTCAGACAAAGTCTGGAGGCAATGGATCTTAGTTGTTTGTTACACATGTTGTATTTATGGATTCATTATATCATTATTGTATTATTATAATAGACTTGATGGACACTTATGGACACATGGTTTATTTTATGAGATATCGTTGGACATTCTGGACATGTTATTTTTGTTTTATGGACTCTTGATGATGGACTTTCTATATGATGTAGTTATATTATGATTACTCTATGATACATTTCTTATGATATATATATATATGTGTGTGTGTGTGTGTGTGTGTGTGTGTGTGTGGATACTGACATATGCAGGATGTGATGAATGACTTTGATTATGCATTTTGCTTTATGACTAGTAATGTAACAATTCTATCTCTATATGGATGCATAATGGTTATGATTTGATCATGTAATGACTAATGTTATATGGATGAAATGTGATGATAATTAACTTAATAAAAAAACAAAGAGAAATGTATAATGATGATAGTAATATCATGACCTATGATGTTATGAAATGACAACTTATGATAAAATGAAATGATGACTATGATAAAATGAAATGATGACTATGATAAAATGAAATGATGTAGAATATTCAATGCAAAACTTAAATGGGTACAAATGAAAAATCCTAAGAAATAAAAACTAAGGGCATCCACATAATGACCCATGATAAATGCTATGTTTTTTTTATCTAGAATGTCCTCAATTTTAAACAACCATGTGTCTGACATGAGAAGAATAGACAAAGAGAAAAGGTGAGATAAGAAAAATATCCTACAAAACCCTACAAAAGGAGCTGTTATGATCTATTAAATGCAATGCAAAATGATAAGTGAAATGAGTATCTCCACAACTTCAAAAACATCTTAAAACTTCATAAATATTGAAATTTGATATTCATCATTGAGCTCGTTATGTTGCAAGAAGATGAAAGCATCATGGTGTAATTAAAACATACCTGAGCACTTCTTGCATGGAGTTTAATGTAGCAAACTTGACAAGCATCTAGGTATAATTGAACCGAGATGACCTGAGTTTTGTTTGCATAATAGAAAAGGAATAACCCCCCCCCTCCATTGGAGAACAAATATTTGGAGTCAAGGTATGTGTGGCATATCACCGTTAATAGTATTTTTCATAACAACATGATTTGTATGTTGTGAATACTTATGCAACAGATGAAGGCACTTATGCACAGACACCCCAATTATTTGTTCCTTCAACTTCATTAGAAGATATCCCACAAACAACAATCAAAGAAAATATCATGTCTCATCCCAGCTATTCTAATCAATGACATATTTAGAGTTTGAAACTCATGTCAAAGATATCCCAGAATAGCATAGGAACATGATAAAAATGAAATTCATATATGAATGCATAATCATATAACAAATCATTCTAACATGCCTGCCATGAATATACATTTCTTTGCCAAAAGATAGTGTTAGGTTTATGGATTAGTTTGGTTGATGTGATGTTGTTGCAAATGTATAGATAATCGGTCACATTTTGAAAGATAGGTTCGCAGATTATGAATCATGATTAGAATAACATTGTGTAAGAACAGTTGATTGTGTTTGCTTATTTGGTAAAAATTACTCCATTCCGTCCTCTAATAGTCGTGACTATCATAGATCCACATTCCAAACTAGGTCGAGGACATGCCCCCAGCTAGGTGATGGACTGACTTATTATGGGTAAAGAAAGACACACTGGACTAGGGTGAAGACTAGGACAGTAGACCAAGCTATGATGGGGTTTTATTAGGGATTTATACAATGGATAGGAATCATGGATTGGCCATTTTATTTTGATATGTACAAGGCGAAGGGTGACCATAATAGCCACTTTATTATGGATATATATACAAAATGGGATGATGTGCTAGAATAATCCTAATATAGGGGGGAGCTAACTTGTCACAAATGGTGCCTATTTCCAGATTTTCACCACATGCTTTTATTGCAATTTTCTTATGATTTTTTTTATTTTTATTTTTATTTTTATTTTTTGTCCCTTGCACTAGGATTTCATGCATAATACTTCTTGAGGTGCATTCTATTAAGAGACTCATAAAAGATATCTCCCTCAGATGTAGACAAATGATAGGCCCCGGAACCATAGGCTATTCTAATCACAAAAGGACCTAACCAATTAGGTTCAAACTTTCCCTTCTTCTCATGATGCTGCTAATTTTTGGGATTCTCACGAAGGAATAGATAGCCCACCTAAAAGTATCTGGGTTTAAATTTACTGTTATACTAATGAGACATCCTTTTCTAATAGAATTTTAAATGATCAAAGGCTCTGTGACAGCATTCATCTAGAAATTCCAATTTAGTTAGTCGTGCAACTCTATATTCTTCATCTGGAATCAAATCTTTCAAGGACACACGAAGAGAAGGTAACTCGACCTCAAGGGGTAGAATAGATTTAGACCCATAGAAAAGGGAATACAGTGTGGCTCTATTGGTAGTAAAGATAGAAGTGTGATAGGCCCATAGGGCAGGATTCAATTGGACATGCCAGTCACAGCCAACGTCATTGGCAGTATTTTGAAGGATTTTGACAATGGTTTTATTAGATGCCTCCACTTGACCGTTACCCTAGGGGTAATAAATGGTGGAATAATGGTGGGTGATGTGGAATTTAGGTCATAGTTCATCTATATATTGATTTTGGAATTGCTTCCCATGATCAGTAATACTCAGTTGCGGTTATAATAAAATTATGGTCGTAGGAAGGTGGAGGGTGAATTGTGCCCATAAGGTCGAGTCCCCACTGATTGAATGGTAATGTTTCTGTAAAAGGATGAAGTTGTTGTGCTGGTGCATGAATAGGATTCCCATATATTTGACATTTCTTGCATTTCCTAGCAAAATAAAAGGAATCTATTTCCATAGTAGGATAGTAGTAACCCATATGCATGAGCTTCTTAGCCAAGTAAGGACCACTCAAATGTGTTCCAAAAATACCCTCATGTATGTATTCTAAGGTAGTTTGCACTTCATCATGTTCAAGACATCATAAGTGAGTACCATAAAGACCTTGCTGATACAGGGTATCAGATATTAGGAGATAGCGAGAGGTTTGGGCGTAAAAAGGTTCATTTTTGGTTTCTAGATAAGTCGGGTGGAATGATATTGTATTTTAGGTAGGACTATATCTTTCCATAGGTAGGGGAATCTTGTTCGATAATATGACATATGATAATTGCACCAGGATCATCGTACATAGGATAAGCCAAGGATTCCACTAAGAACTCAAAACGGGCTTTGGTATCTTTCGCATCAAATAGAGAAGCAATTGCTGCCATAGCATCTGCAGCCTTATTTTCATGTCTTGGAATTTTCTCAAAGGTAATGATTGAAAAATATTTCTTAAATTCATCTACCATATGCTTATATGGTAACAACTTGTCATTCTTTGTCTGGTATTCATTGTTACCTTGATTGATAATCAACTAGGAGTCTCCATAAACATTCAATTCAGTGACTTTCCATTGTAGAGCCATCTTCAATCCAATCATCAAAGATTCATATTCAGATACATTATTTGTACAAGGAAAAAGTAACTTGTAAGACTTTGGTATTGTATATCCTTGTGGTGTAACAAATAACACTCCACCCCCCGAACCATGTTGAGTATATGATCCATCAAAGTAAAACTTCCATGTTTGTGTAAATAATGTCAAGATATGTGCATCTGGAAATTTTGTATGTATAGGTTGATCAAGTTTTAGTGGTGCCTTGGATAATTGATCAGAAATTACTTTCCCTTTAATAGCCTTCCGATCCACATACTCAATATCAAATTCACCAAGAAACATAACCCACTTAGCCAATCTTCCTGTCAATGTTGTCTTACTCAAAAGGTACTTCAAAGGATCTATCTTTGCAACAAGCTTGATGGAATGAGACAACATGTAATACCACCACTTTTGTGAAGAAAAGACCGCCGCTAGACATGCTCTCTGAATCGGTGAATAATTGAGCTCATATCCCACAAGGGTGCGACTGATGTAATATATAGACTTCTCTTTTCCTTCTTGATCTTGTTGGGCCAAAAGAGCACTGAGAAAGACTTCTATAGCTGAAATATAGAGAAAGAGTGGCTTGCATGGAATTAGTGACATAAGAGTAGGAGGAGTTGCTAAATATTTCTTGATCTTAGCGAAGGCTTCTTCACACTTATCATCCCACTTGAATAAGATGGTTTTATGTAATAGATGTTGAAAATGATGACTTTTGTCTGCTAATTGAGAGACAAACCTTTTGATTGATTGGAGGCATCCTTGCAAAGATCTTTATTGACTGATATTCATAGGTGAATCCATCTCCATGATTGCCTTTGTTGGAGATTTAATTCTGAGCAGTTGATTGATTGTATGTTTGTCATTGATGACAACATATAATACATAGTAGTGATTATGTATGTACTTATCAGAATGATGAAATGAAGAATTGTGTTGTTAGATACATGTTGTTGACATTTTTATTATGTTATGTTCATACACACAGATCTAGATATGATGTTTCTGTCAAGTTGTGTAATTCTGTTATTGGCAGTTACAGTTCTGGAAGAGTATATGTTCAGAGCCGACATATGTAACGTGTTTCTTGAGTTGCACCTATCTTCAGGATATGCATGTGTATATTCATGATTAGTTATGAGTTGAGGATAGTTATCTAAAGGCGCCAAATGTGTTTCAAGAAGATTGCAAAGTTAGAGTTAATTTGGTGAGGCTGACTTAGTGAAGCGTCGCATCTATTCAGTTTATACTTGCACAGTTGTAATTATCCTTGCGTGCTTAGTAGAGCTGACAAGGATGTTATAAAGAGTTGTCTTACAGGTCCCATGATCTTATACTTTGAGGAAGATACTTATAGAAATTCATTTGTGATACGCTAAGTGTGAATGATATGAAAAGAGATGAAAGATGTACAGAACATAATATCAGATGTGGTTCATTCATCAAGAGTCTATGTGAAGAAGAAGTGAAAGATTGTAATACACTAGAACTGATCAAGACACTAGGTCTACTCTATATTTCATCCTCATATATAGTGCATATCTATTATACAGAAGGTTGTAGCCTTCACCATTGAAGCAGTGAGCTTTTGGACAGTGATTCCACCACCCCTAACAGGGTTATTTGTAAAAGACTCCTAACAGGGTCCGACCCTTAACCAGGTCACTATACTTATTACATTGTAAAGTACAACTCCTAACAAGTTTGAGATATCTTCTAACAGGGATTACTATAAACAAGTATAGTTCATTATGGGTGCTAATTCCCACCGAGTTTTTTACCATTTGGTTTCCCCGTAATCAAATTGTGTGTTGTGTACTGTGTTATCTAAATGTGTATTTACTTTATTGTATTCTAGAGTTAAAGAAGTAAAAAGAAGTAAAGTTACTGATAACTGATTCACCCCCCC
>MU223334.1:970867-982891 GCA_018584345.1 Thuja plicata | reverse complement strand
ATATTTTCACAAAGCCCTTATCAAAGGATACTTTTGAGTATCTCAGGGAGAAGTTGGGAGTAATTCCCTCTCCTAAGTCTATTTAGAAGAAGCAGCAAGAACATCAGTCATTAAGTGACTGATGAATAGTTGACTACTCTACTTCTGGAGTAGTACCCATGCCTAATGATTTATGGCACCCTTTGCCATTGATGTCAAAGGGGGATTATATAGTAAGGGGGAGCATATACTCTGGGGGAGTATAAAAATAGTCAGAAGAACTGAAGTAGCATAGAGGAATATTTGATGAGGATATTGAGAAGATTGTATAAGAAAGAGGACACCATGAACAGAGGATGTTTTTAATATCATATGTTGCTATCAATGTCAAAGGGGGAGATTGTTGGAGATTTGATTCTGAGCAGTTGATTGATTGTATGTTTGTCATTGATGACAACATATAATACACAGTAGTGATTCTATATGTACTTATAAAAATGATGTCATGAAGACTTGTGTGGATAGATATATGTTGTTGACATGTTTATTATGTTATGTTCATACACACAGATCTAGATATGATGTTTTAGTCAAGTTGTGTAATTCTGTTATTGGAAGTTACAGTTCTGGAAGAGTATCTGTTTAAAGACAACATATGTAACATGTTTCTTGAGTTGCACCTATCTTCAAGATATGCGTGTGTATATTCATGATTAGTTATGAGTTGAGGATAGTTATCTAAAGGCCCCAAATGTGTTTCAAGAAGATTGCAAAGTTAGAGTTAATTTGGTGAGGCCGACTTAGTGAAGTGTCACGTCTATTCAGTTGATACTTGCACGGTTGTAATTATGCTTGCATGCTTAGTAGAGCTGACAAGGATGTTATAAAAAGTTTTCTTATAGGTCCCATGATCTTATACTTTGAGGAAGATACTTATAGCAAGTCATTTGTGATACGCTAAGTGTGAATGATACGAAAAGAGATGAAAGATGTACAGAGCAGAATATCAGATGTGGTTCATTCATCAAGAGTCTATGTGAAGAAGAAGTGAAAGACTATAATACACTGGAACTGATCAACATAGCAGGTCTACTCTATAGTTCATCATCAGATATAGTGCATATCTTTTATATAGAAGGTTGTAGCCTTCACCATTGAAGCAGTGAGCTTTTGGACAGTGATTCCACCACCCCTAACAGGGTTATTTGTAAAAGACTCCTAACAGGGTCTGACCCTTAACTAGGTCACTATACTTATTGCATTGTAAAGTACAACTCCTAACAAGGTTGAGATATCTTCTAACAGGGATTACTATAAACAAGTATAGGTCATTGTGGGTGCTAATTCCCACCGGGGTTTTTACCATTTGGTTTCCCCATAATCAAATTGTGTGTTTTTTATTGTGTTATCTGAATGTGTATTTACTTTATTATATTCTGGAGTTAAAGAAGTAAAAAGAAGCAAATTTACTGATAACTGATTCACCCCCCCCTCTCAGTTATCCTTTGGGACTATTCTAACAACCTTAACATTTTTTGGATCCACTTCTATGCCCTTAGTTGAGACAATATACCCTAATAGTTTTCTCGATGTAACTCCAAATGCACATTTCTTTGGATTGAGTCTAATCTGGTACTTTTCCATTCAGGTGAATATTCTATCCAACACTCTTAAATGGTCATCTTTGTTCTTGGATTTTTCTAGGATATCATCAACATAATCCTCCATTATGGTATGCATCATGTCATGAAAGATTGTGGTCATAGCTCTCTGATAAGTTGCACCAGCATTTTTTAGCCCAAAAGGCATCACATTCCAGCAGTATGTGCCCAAGGTCATGTAAAAGTAGTCTTTTCCTAGTCTTCTCGCACAATCTTGATCTGGCTATAGCCGAAAAACTCATCCATTAAGGATAGCATCTCATGCCCAGCTATTAACTCAACTATGATATCAATGTTCGGCAATGGAAAGTCATCTTTAGGATAAGCCTTATTGAGATCTCAAAAATCTATACAAATCTGGATAGACTTGTTTGGCTTGGATACTGGTACAATATTAGAAATCCATTCAGCATAATCAATGGCTCGAATGAATCTGACATCCAATAATTTCTTCAATTCTGTGAGACCTACATTAGACTATCATAGTTTTACTGTTTTGTTACTCATGCTTTCAGCAGGTTATGCTTTGACATACTTTGACTATTAGATACTTTTATGTATTTTTAGGATTGATGGAATCCTATGTTATATATTTAACACTTGATTTTTTAATCAAGGTACATTTGAGATGCTTTATGTTCTGATTTAGTTTCAGCTTATGTTGATTTCTTATATGGATTTAAATGTATGAATGTAATATGATGAATTTGGCTTAGGAAACCGATACTATGTTATTTCAGTTCAAATGCAGATGTGGTTTATATGTGTGTATATTATTAATGTCGTGTATGCTTTCATATCATGTTGTTTTGGATCTACTGATGTGTGCATTGAGTGTGTAGGACAAAGTTGACCATGGAACTAAATCGGGGACCCAGTACTGGAACCTATGTAAATTTCTGTGCATTCCAAGGTTTTGTTTATAAAAACAAAAATGGACCTTGTTGTTTATGTGGTTATTTTGTAAACGTGATTTGCATGTGTGTAATTAGATTATTAAATTTTCATGTGATTGAGTCATGTCATTTGTTTTAATTTAATGTGCCAAATTTGGCAACTGTTGCAATTTAATGTTGACATGGCTAGTAAAGGGAACCAGGGTTAGTTATAGGGTTAACTAAGGTTACCTAGGAGTAGTACCCAAGCTTACCCCAGGGTTAGAAGTTTCTAGAAAGTCTTCTTGACTTAGAAATCCGTAGGTTAACGTCAGGGTTGGTTTAGGAGGGACTTTTGGGCTCCCATGAGGTAATCGGGGTCAGTTTTAGTTACCCAACTTGGTACCCTATGGGTTTGGAGTCATTTTAAATCATTAATGAGCCTCTAAACTCATTTATTGCACCTCTAAAGTGTCACTTTCAAACTTGAGCGAATTTGAGGAGTTGTGTAACCTTGGCCAATCTTCCTCTTCTACCCAAGTTGCATTTGACGCCACCCATGGAGAGTTTAGGCAAGTGGATAGTTAAGGGTTGGCTAGGGTCACCTCACCTTTGGGTTAAGCCTTGTTCTTGTTGGAGGTTTTCCTATTTAAGGAAGGATTTAGGATGAGTTGAGTCTTCACCCACTCTCTACCCTTAGAGACAGAATTTAGTTTGAAGGAGCTTTTAGAGGAGCTTAGGAAGGATAGCTCAACACCAAAAAATTCCTCATTTTAGCTTGGAATTAAGGTTAGATCTCTTAGAAGTAAATTTTATTTTGTTCATATGTGTTCTTGAGCTTGAAAGTCTATTAATGGAGTCCTATGTATTTTTGAAGTTATTTTCAAAATTGAAATTTAATGTTTCATTTTATGATGTCTTTATTTTTTGTTGGATTTTGAAGTTATTTTGAGAGGGTAGAGTAACCTTGAAGGGGTAGTTGGAATGATTCCAGTTTTAGTGTAGAATCTCCCATGTGTGGAGGGAAATACATGGGGTTTCATGATACCCATGATGCCAAATAGGGCCTAAGAGGCACCTGTGGGGGCATAAGGAGGTTATTTCATGACTGCATCTTGTGAAGATGGTCATATCAGGTCCATGTGTGGCTTGAATTTTATTTTCTAATGCTTGGCTTTCTCCTACTGTGAGGTGTACCACTACCCCTGTTTCAGGAAGGCCTCTTGGAGACCTTCCTCTTGTATACCCTTGTGTTGAGAAGTTTTCTTGTGTATGAGTTTTGTGTTGCGTTATCTGCTAGTTGTGTATGCTTGTTTGTATCCCATTCCAGATTGGATCCCCAAGCTCAGGGATGGCCTTGTAAAGGCCTAGGCTGGGAGGTGAGCCTCCATGGTCAACCATATCTTGTATAGGTTCTTGTTGGGAGCATGGAGAGGCACCTTGTCCTTTTGTGTGAGATGGGTAACAGTGAAAAATCATGGCTTGTATCCTATAAATTGGGTATTTCAAGGTTGAATAAATGTATTGAAATTCTATAGACAATTGTAATCTTTAAGTATTTTGTAAGTTGTGGTCCATTTTAAAGATGGAGACCCTATGAAATTGTAACCATGTTATTTATTAGATTTTGAAAGGAAATTGGGCTTATTATGTACCATTTGTTTTTTACTATTTCCTTGAGAGGAGATTTTGGTTAATTAGTAGCAGGCACATAAACTTATATTTCATAATCGTTTTAGTTCAAATATCATTATGGTTGTTTTTTTTACTCCAAGGAATTTTAATAGGATTCGTAAATATAGGGAATGAATTAATCATTGTTATTAAATAAACGGTTTATTCATTTTTTATTGAGTAGAATAATATGTGAGTGCTCATTACAATTCTTTCATAGTATTTACATTATTGCTCTCTCATAGAAAATAAGTTAATAATGATGGTAGTATAAATTTTATTTTTGTAATGTAATGTGCTTAGAGAAATATTTATATTCTTTTCCTAACTTAGTAAATTCTGGAAAAAAAATTTTTTTTAAAAAAAAGTGTTAAAATTAATATTTTCTTCCACCATTGTTTAGAGACTAAAATATAGAATCTTACGATACAAATTTAAAAAAAAAAAAACTATCTAAATACCCCCTGTTTGGGAAAATACAGTCCTTTCTTATAAATATATATATATATATATATATATATCTCTTCTTATTTTNAAAAATATAGAATCTTACGATACAAATTTAAAAAAAAAAAAACTATCTAAATACCCCCTGTTTGGGAAAATACAGTCCTTTCTTATAAATATATATATATATATATATATATATCTCTTCTTATTTTATACTATGGTTTTAATGTTTTTCTTTAAAAAGTTGAATCTGTTTTAAAAAGATAAATAAATAAATTTCAAAATAGTAAAAAAAAAAAAAGGAAAAACTATGTTTTTAGCGCAGAGCGCTGCTTTGCATATAAAAAAAAAATTAATTAAACTTTGGGTTTGGGGGCGTGGCCGAAGCCACCCCCGCACCCACCTCCTGCACGGCTTGGAGGCCGTGGCGGTGGCCGGTGGAACCAAGCCACGCCCCACCACTGCGTAGGTAGCGGTGGGCAGGGTGGCTGCCACGCCAGCCACGCTCTCCATCATCCCCTCCACCCTCCGCCCGGATGCGACCGCCGCCCAACGACTTCCAAAAAAAAAAAAAAACTTGCCGCCTCCTGCGGATTTCGCTTCAAAATTTTATGTTAGGGTTTTATTGTTTTCAAGATTTCGGTTTTGTTTTAGGAATGAATTAGTATGTTTTGCATTATTTAGCTTAGATGTTATATATTATTAGATTTGTTTTATTTTATTTATCAATCATAATTGATTTATGTACGAATTAGATTTAAGTTTTATTTTAGATTTGAATTTATTTATTAAAGTTTCTTTTAAAACTTATAATATCCCTATTATAATGAATTCTTTTAAATCTTAGATTTGATTTTTGCATTAGATTATAATTTAGTAAGTTATGTTTAGATAAGACTTGTTTTAATTATGTTATTGAATTAAATTGGATTTTATTTTATTACACTTAAAGGATATAATATATTGATAGACTTTAAATATAACATTTTAACGTAATTAATTTATTAAATTATCCATTAAAAATTTAATAACCTAGATGACGTTATTTGTCAATAAGTGGGTGCAGCCAACCCCTTATCGTCACAATTAACTTTTTAAGGGTATTACCATTATTTTTGTCTAATATCATGTACGGTTGAGTTTTGGTCAACCATGGTCAGACCTTGTCTGTCTGCCTTGATTCTTGAACCTGGTTCTCCTTGTAGCCTCTGGACCCTAGGGTTTCAGTTTCATGTATTTCGGAGATAGTTGACTTTTTGGTCAACGTGGATTGACTTTCTAGTCAACCATCTCAGTTTGCATGCCTAAGCCCCCCATAGGAGTTAGTAGGCCCTAGTAACTCCCTTTCACGTATTTTAGAGAATAGTTGACTTTTGGTCAACTCTAGTTGACTTTTAGTCAACTATCTCAATTTTTGTGTCGATCGATGTATCTAGTTTAGGAATCCTTGTAGGATAGTTCTAAGAGCTATCCTACCCCGTATGACCTTTCTAGTTACTTTTTATCCTTTGCACTATTTTGCATGCACTTGCTATACCTTTGGGGTAGCATAACCTCTCCTTTTAGTGTGTTTTAAAAATTTTTGTTTGTGTGTTTTTGTCCAAATTTTGGGCATGACAAATTCTGCTTTGACCATAAGTGCAATATTGGGATGCATTTTTCTAAGTTTTTGCTTTACTGGCTTGATTCCTAGTGTAATAGATAAATGATGCATAATAATATTAGGATCGAGTCCAGGCATATCAACATAAGACCAAGCAAAGTTGACTTGTCTCTCTATGAAAAACTGTCAAAACGGTTCTTTTTATGATTCTGTTAAGGATGCTGCTATCTTAAGAATATGTGGGGACTCCTTTGTTCCATTGTTGAGAGGCAACGTTGGTTCAATAAGTATTGCAGATTGCTCTCGATACATAAAATTTGGGAGAGTGTCAAACCTTCCATCTTCAGGCACCTCAGAGAGGTTTTCACCCTCAGATATATGTCTTTTCTTTTTACTTTTTTAGGATCTAACACTGCCACTTAGTGGTTTTCACTGTTAGATCTATTTATTATTTTCACATTTTTACGATTGAAAGGATTGGCACCCTCTCCAAAATAAGCCATGTCATTGAGTTCTATTGGAAATCCTGGTTTATGATCCCCTAGTGGTAGATGATCTCTGATTCCAAGATAGTTGATAATTGCGTCATCATTATGGAAAACATCAAGTTCTGGATTATTGCAAGAATCCCAAGCAATAAGCTCAGGGTGGATAAGGGGTATTGGATCATTTGGTTCAACTTCAAAGGCTGAGATGGTATTGATGGAAAAAATTTCAAAGTTTATGATTGTATCGGTAAGGTCTATTTCCATACTCTCATCTGAATCGCCTATCTCAAGATAAATCTCACTCTCCTCACAATCGCCAAGAGTAATATCATGTGAATCTAATCCTAGTAGTTCCGTCCTTGAACTCTCCCACTCATGAGAATTGTTACTATAGGTATGGACAATATCTACCCCTATCTCTTCAGTATATTCAGATAATGAATCCCATTCATAAGCATTAGAATCATCATCATCATCATCATTATAATTTCTAAGTATGTTAATGATTTATGTCGCTATCTTTTTCTTTTCTAAATCTACATACATGCCATGTTTTCAGAACTCTAATGCAGGAGCTTTAGAATTCTTATAAAAAGGTGTCATCTTTTCTTTACCTTTAGATTCCTTTGGTCCTTCTCCTTTGTATCCTAATCCGGTGGTGTCTCTTTGGTAGTTTGGATTTTTCAGAATTGGTTTTATAACACCCTCTCTTTGCAACCCTATAGGTCCACTGCCTTGATACCCCATCTTTTGCAACAAAGTATTGTTGGAATAGTCCCAAAGGATAACTGAGGGGGGGGAATCAGTTATCAACTATTTTAATTCTTTTCTTCACTTAATTATAAATTAACATAAAGGAAATGCACATTCAGATAACACAATAGAGAACTCCACAATTTTGGTTACGGGGAAACCGATTAGGTAAAAACCCTGGTGGGAATTAGCACCCACAAATATCTGCACTAGTTTATAATGATCCTTGTTAGAAGATATTACAACCATATTAAGAGTTGATCTTTACAATACAAGAAGTACAGAGACCTGGTTAAAGGTCGAACCCTGTTAGGAGTCTTTTACAAGTAACCCTGTTAGGGGTGAGGACTCACTGTCCAAAACCTCACTACTAAAATGATGAAGGCTGCAACCTTCAGTAGAACAGATATACACTATATCTGATAGATGAACTATTTGAGTAGATCTGTTGTCTTGATCAGTTCCAATGAATTGTAATCTTCTTCTATTTCTTCACATAGATTTTCAACTTATTCTGTCTGACTTTCTACTCTCTTCTGTCTTTTTTTTCACTTCATTTTTCACTTTTAGCAAACACATTTGAACTTCTATATGTATCTTCACCAAGGATAAGGTCACGACAGCATTTGGAAACACTTAATCAAATTCTTTGTCGGCTTAACTAATCACGCACTCAAAATTAGGAACGCACAACTCAAACTGAATAGACACGACACTTCACCAAGTCAGCTTCACCAAATTAACTCAAACATCATGATTCTATTGAAACACATTTGGCACGTTTGGATACTCATCATTGACTCATAACTAAACATGAATACAAACACGCATATCCCAAAGATAGGTGCAACTCAAGAAGCACTGTAATTACATTGGCTCTTATCAGATAATCTTTAGAAGCTATAACTGCCATAACTGATTAACATAACTTAACTGAAACTTAATATCTGACTTGGCATGAATTCACATATCATCTAGAACATGTATAAGTGATGGAAATAAACACACATAGCTCCAAAACATCTGTACTGATAATTTCATATAGAACACCATTGTGTATTATATGTTGTCATCAATGACAAACATACAATCAATTATTTGCACAGAAGCAAATCTCCAACAAGTATATCCCTTACCATATACATCGGGTGATATAGGCTCATGTTTTTCATCTTCTTGATCTTTATGGTGTTTTAGTAAATGATTAGTATTACGCTCAGCTGCCTCTTTTGATATAGTGCCCCCACTTATAAATGTGCCATAAACAATAGTAGAAGGAGCTTCTGATTGTTGTTTGGTAATCACAGATTTTTCATATGACTTAGGAGATAAGGGTAACTCTGCGATACACAAAGTTTGACCCAAAGTGTATTCTCCCATACTTTGTTCTTTTATGTCTATTTTGATCCCTTTGGATTTAGAGGTTGATGCTTCATCATTGGGATCAATGTGTGTTGGTATAGAAGATCCAATATGATTATAGGGTACCAAGGATTCAGGTGTTGTCTTCACAGTGTTGCAATACTAAAAAGGATTTGGATCTCCTTTGATAGTTATTTCTTGACCATTATGTGGAAACTTCAGACATTGATGATAATTTGATGGCACAACTTGCATAGAATGAATCCAAGGTCTCCCCAAAAGAATGTTATAGGCTAAATCCATATCAAGGACTTGACAAAGTACATCTTTGACTATAGGACCGAATCTGATAGGAAGAACAACAGATCCCTTGGATGACCTCTCTTCCTTGTCATAAGCTTTAATTGTGATTTTCTTCTTTGGATCTACAACTTTTTCAGAAAATCCCAAAGCCAGGACTAGTTTTAAAGTGCATATATTCAAGCCAACTCCTCCATCTATTAGTACTCTTTTGATTTTATGATTTTGTACAAGGCCTTATATATGGAGTGGAGCATTATGTGGTTGATTAATGGATAGATCATCATTCTCAGTGAAGGATAGGTAATGTGGAGTTGTCAAATTTCCCACCATAGCTTTGAATTGGTCTTGATCTAGACTTGTAGGAACATTGGTTTCTAGGAGAGATTTCTCAAGAATATCCTTATGAGAAGGTGATAGCTACAAAAGCTCTAGAATAGATATTTGGGCTAGTGTTTTCTTCAATTGATCCAAAAGATTGCATTGATTAGAAACATTTGGCATGGACTTTGGAACATAGGCAGACTTGTTCTGAGAGGTACTAGGTTTGGATGAGACACCTTAAAGAGTAACCTTGACTCTTTTCTTTGATAGAAATCACATTGACATAGTATTGGGAAGGATGGCATTCAGAAATGTGATTTATATAGTTATAGGATGTGGTATTGTAGTTGGCTTGGTTATCACCTTTAGCATTGGAAGAAATTCCTTTCTCATGTTCGGGAAGTGGATCTTTAAAAGTCGTATGTGACTCGTTTGAGGTATGTCTATCAATACTAATTTCTCCGCTTTCAATCAAATATTGTATCACATGTTTGATTCTTTGACAATCATTGGTTTTGTGACCTTTCCCTCTATGAAACTTACAATAATTGTTATCATTCCACCAAGAAGGCTTCACCCTAGGTTCAAAATCTCTAGTTTAAGGAAGTGCAATGATTTTCTTTGTGATCAACTTCCTTAATGCAGATTCAAGAGATTCACCCAAAGGAGTAAAAGTTCATCTACGTGGAATAAAAGATAATCTTGATGAATTGTTGTTGGTATTCTGATTTGCACTTTGATTTCTATGAGTAGGTTGAGTAGCATTGGCTTTGCTTGTGAGATTCAAGATGGGTTGTGTTGGTTTAACATGTCGATTGTCCACAATCTCATCATTGACAATGTTCTTGTTTTTGTTCCAAAATTTGGACTTGTCATTATTGTTGTTGTTGTTGTTGGAATTTGAATTTGAAGATCCAACATTGTCTTTGGAGTAAAGCTTAATCTCACCCTTTCTAACCATAGCTTCCTCAATTTTGACTCCATTCTCAATGAGCTTGTTAAAGTTTGGAGGACATTTCAATTGTAACCTATAACTCATTTCTTGTGTAAGGTTATGCACAAAGATATCCATCTTTTCTTGTTCACAAATTGTTCATGGATACCTGGAAAACAATTGATGCCATCTTTGCAAAAAGGTAAGGAAGGGTTCTCCATTCTTTTTTTGTGCATTGCAAAGATCAAGCATAGTGACTTCATGTTTGATATTATAGGAATAGTGAGTCACAAACTTGTCAATAAGCTCATTGAAGGACTTGATACCTGGGGGTAGTTTGGAGAACCATTCCATGGCTTGTCCTCCTAAAATTTGTGGAAATAGTGGCATAAGATATGTATCATTGTGAGAAAATTCAATACAAGCAGCACAAAACTCACGAATATGGTCTTGTGGATCCAAATTCCCTTTATATTTATCAAATTTTGGTACCTCAAAGTGAGGAGGGAATGGAATCATAGCCAATTACTTATCAAAAGGATAGGGACATATATCATCCAAGGAATATTTCTTAGTTGATGACCCAGTTTGTATGTCACGCATTTGGATTTTTTTTAGGCCGAGATCCAAAGGTGGTGAAGGTCCTTGGGTGTTTCGGAAAGCACTATTTTTCTTGTCTTTCTTTGCTCCATGATCATGTGTCTCTTGAGAACCACCAGGGTTTTCTTGATCATTTGCGATAGGTGGTTCTGTAAGAGTAGAGACATCAAAATCATTGGGTAGTTTTGATTCTTGTTGAGAAAGCATAAGGAAATACATCTCTTTATCCATATCTAAAATTCTTTTTGATTCTTGTTGAGCAAGCATAAGGAAATACATTATAGAATTTAGCATCTTCCATGGAATCTCTTAACTTTTGATCTGTGGGTTCATGATCAGATGCAAAAATTGAAGGTTTCTTAGACCAAGGGTTTTCCTCATTGGTATTGCCTCCTTCGTTCTTGTCTACAGATTCTAGATTAGCAGTTTGTTTGAGTTTCTAAGACTGAGTTTGAACCATAAAAGGCAGAAGATGAGATAGATGAAGATGTGATGATAGAAAAGATGGGAGAAATAAATTCAAAAGTGTTAATGTAGATAGGGTAACTTGATAACCTAAGTCAATAAGAGGTATGGATCTCACTATGATATGACAAAGGAAAACCAAGAAATAGTGACCTAGGTAAGTTTTGATTAAGGATGATAGATCCTGATATGATAAAAACTTACAAAAGCCAAAATCTGATAATTAGAGTAATGTTTCAGCACTTAAATGTAGACTTTAAAGATTGAGGAATGATTTGGCAAATTTTGGATGAAAGAAAGATAATGAAGAATGATGAAGATAGTCAAACTGAAGCACAAAGGTCTGATGTGCTTCCAGAATCGTACTAAGGACAAAAATGGGTATATGAAAAAGTAATTTTGTAATCTTGAGGGTTCGTACAAAGTCTCACTGTGAGTGTGATAATGGGTACCTGTTAGATGGACACAAACACTTCAATAGATCATTGTTTTAGCAATATAGGGTTAGTAAAAGCATGAAAAACACATAAAACCCTCTAAAGGCGACCTATTGCCT